>CAJHZI010000650.1:940000-1051311 GCA_905160935.1 Enchytraeus crypticus | reverse complement strand
TATAACATGTAGAACAGTGTGTAGGAGACATATGCTGTATTGTTGTAGGATGGACTGTTACAAGATGATCACTGAGAGCCTGGATCATCTGATAACTGCCAGTCAGCAGGGTCCCTCAGTGTCGCTCACTGTGCCCGCTAGGCCTGGAGCTCCACCTGTGGGCGGAGAGAGTAGTGCACTGCCTGCCACTGATGCTGAACAGCAGGTACGACAATCCTACGTCTAAAAGTCACTCTCTAAACAAGAGATCAGTCAATGAACCCTGCCGAGTCCAACGTCCTGTCTAGTCACTCTTTAAACAAGAGTACCGATCAGTCAGTGATCTCTGCTGTGTCCAATGTCCTGTCCATGTAAAGCCTCCAATGGAACTGTTTCATTTACTCATGTAGTAATTCGTCGTCGTCGTTAGTTTCAAGTTTTCTAGTCGTGATAAATCTACCGACTCAATTGGCGCCACGATGTCTATTTGTGTCTTTAGAGTCTCTACCTTTTACAGGATTTCCCTTTTACAGGAGTGTCACTTCTTATCTCTATCAATTCTTCTGCAGAATTCGGGTCACTTAAGCAGGTTTTTGCCGATACATTCTTTCTAAATCTGAGTTTCCATTAATATGGAATGCGACTGTTCTGTCGATACATTTTTGTAGTGACCTAGCTTTGTGGAACAAGTTACTGATCAGTAGTGTACATCTTAGTGAGCCTGATGCTGATTGTGATAGTTAGGATTGTTTAGGCTGGGATTGAGATAGGCTAGAATTGTAATAGGTTCGTGTATATAGGTTTGTAGAACACTGACGAGAGAGAGAGGGAGAGAATTAATATTTCGAAATTATATAATTTACTAAATGCATTGATGTATGCAGGCTGAGGAAGTATTCACTCTTGCCCTGAGATCGAAGGACCAGCTGTTTCACGCGGCTCTCTATGATTGGCTCATTTTCAGAAATATGGCAGAGAAACTTCTAGAGGTATAAATATTTTCAGTAATAAAGTATATTACCTTATAGAAATTAGAAGTTAAGCTGTCATATCTTAAAACGTTGAAAATAGTTAATTTAATAGTGTATAATAAAATGACTATCTTTCTTTGCATCTCCAGACTTATTGAAGTTTACTTCAACAATAGTTGCTATCGCTGTCTGCAGCCTAGTCATAGTCTAGTCATACATGTCTCGCGACTAAGAGTTGCTGTGTACAACTGGACACAGTTTGTATGAGACTGTTGTAGACTCTGTGTGCTCACAGTTGTGTTTTTAAACTAAGTGCACGATTATATTAATGAGCATGTGGCATGGGTAATCTTGATAATATGATTATCAGTTTTGCTGGCACGACTACACTGATGAATTATACAATGACATATTAAGAAGGACGTATTCTGCCGCTGTTGATAAATGTAGGAAACCTTTGTCGTAGATATTGTCAATTTTAATAATTTTATCTTTAAACGTCCACTCTCAACAAGTATTATAATAGTATTTATCGTTTCGTCTGATGCTTTCACTGTCTTCCTTCATACAGCATTACAGGACTCTCTGATAAAGCTCTATATTCTTTAATGCAGATTCAGTCACCGTATCTCGAGCAGTATCTAAAGTTCAGAACATCGGCGCTGTCAGGAAACATCGTGATGTGGGATTTGCTGTGGAAGTTTTACGAGAAGCAGCGCAACTTTGCAGCAGCTGCTCGTATATTAGTGTCGCTGGCCGAGAGAAAGAGGTAGCAACTTGTGAATGTCTTTTTGCTTCTATAACTTTATATTTAGCTATGTTCATTCATTTTATGAAAGAGTGTTATTTTTAATATTTTTACTATTTAATGTAGTTTTTGTTCATCTTTAGACATATCTTTTGCAGTAACAGAAACTCATATAAAAGCAATTAGATAAGCAAACCAGCAACATGAAAGTGACTGCTATAAAGAACCTGAGCATCTGGTTGAAGCTGAGCGTCTGTATCTTAGTCCCTAAGATTTAAGTAATGTGTCAGTTTTGAATTTTAATCATGAGGCTAATGTTTAGCATTTGACTCAGCTGGCGTACTGGAGATTAAGCTCTATGTCGCTGATCTGCAATGAATCTTATGTGATATGTAAGAGATGTGCTTAAAAACGTTGGTATGTAATAAACGTGGTAGAAGCATTGGTATGTAAGAGATGTGATAGAAGCATTGGTATGTAATAAACGTGGTAGAAGCATTGGTATGTAGGAGATGTGGTAGAAGCTTTGGTATGTAAGAGATGTGGTAGAAGCATTGGTATGTAAGAGATGTGTAGAAGTATTGATATGTAAGAGTTGTGATGCAAGCATTGGTATGTAATATATGTGGTAGGAGCATTGCTATGGCGTCGATTGACATACATTTCAGAAATTGAATCACTGTTGTAAAAGACTCATAACTTTTACAAATTTTAGCTGCCAATCAATTCTAAATTACAGTTGTAAATTGACGAGTACTTTAAGATTAAGTAATTCTAAACTGCTAAGATCACTTGGATTGTTAATTTAAATATATGGTCATTTTAATTGAGTAAGTAATGATCAGGTTTTAGTTGAACTATAAGTAATTTTATAGATGCTAGCCCTTAACTGCACAATCTAAAAATGGTTATATTAACGTAGTTTTTAAGTAAGATATTCCATAGGACCCCTTATGCATAAAGTATGTATAGCTATTGTCGTATGTGTTTATACAGTCGAGAGCTAGGGCTGAATCAGCGCATAGAATACTTGTCTCGGGCCTGCCTCTGTGCTAAAGGTTCCACAGCTGGTTTCACTTCAACTGGCGATGGACATTTCCTGCTGGAGCTTGAGGAAAAGATGGATGTTAGTAAGCCCTAGAGCTGAGTAACAGAAAACTATTTCAGTTGATACTAGAGTTGATATATTGGACTGAAGAAACTTACTATTTAACTTGACAAATATTTTACCATATTTTGTAACTTACATAATATTTTCATTTTTTTTTTTTTTTTTAACTAAGTTTTTCTTGAAATAGTTTCATTGTTTTGGCCTGCAAAACTGCTAAATAGAACCTTGGCGTGGCATAGTAAAAGGAGTTGTTTTTAAATTTGTATAGGCTTCAGTTATTAATATACATTGTACATTTGTTGCAATATTTAATTTAATGATGCTTGAGGTTCTCTTACTTTCTCTTTCTCTTTCTCTGTCTCTCTCTCTCTCTCTCTCTCTCTCTCTCTCTCTCTCTCTCTCTCTCTCTCTCTCTTTCGTATGATGTCTTATGGATGGTTTAAGGTACATATTTATGCCCAGCTTTCGATAAAGTCTTGCAATGAACACTCCATCACCCAAGAAATTTATCCTCTTAAAGTTTTATCCTTAACACAATTAGAAGGTATAGAAGGTAGACTGTAGCTTTTAAAAAGGTTGCTTTTAAGATTGGTTATATGTTATTTTTCTTGCCATATGAGGCAACCTTGGACCCTTGAATACTATTTTTATGAGATTTCTGATATCATTACGTGATATTTGTTTGATATTTGCGATAGGTTGCTAGACTACAGCTGCAGATCTTTGAAGAGCTTAGCAGAATGAATGCGCTGAGTGAGGAAACCAGTGTATATCTAAACTCTGCTCTCTATGATATAACCACGGTCAGTGATATCATCTAAACTCTGCTCTCTATGATATAACCACTGGCAGTAATATCATCTAAACTCTGCTCTATGATATAACCACTGTTAGTAGTATCATCGCCTTCGTGGTGTTGAGTGCTTTTAGCTGAAGCACCTTGTATGCTTTGATCGTTGTGTTTAGTTTTAATATATTGGTTCTATTTTTTCATCTGAATAGCTTAATTACCTATTCTTGTTTAACTGCCTCTGTAGGTCTGATTCTACATTGTTATTAATATATTTTCATTTGAAAACTATAAACTGTAGGTAGGTGGTCACTTGTACTTATTATATCAATTTCACAGATATAGCATCGCATTGAAGGCTGTTTGCAACTAAGCAATAGTGCATTTATTAGCTTTTGCAGTATATACTTCATATTTATATTGCCTTATAACACACAAACTTTGTTTGAAGACAAGTATTTGTTGTGTGTTTAGTTGTACAGCACATTTGCCGAGCAGTACACTATGCCTAAGATCAAGCTAGCTATTCTGCACTCTGCCGGATATTCTGATGTGGCACTCGTTGAGGCTGTATGGACAGAAATCATTGATGAAGGTCAAATTCTCTTCTCTGTTTTAACATTTTATTGAGTATTTCGCTCATAGGGCTATGTTAAGCTGATGAGCTCTAATTTTCAAAAAATCCTTAAAGTTTATTAAAGTGGTAAGGCTTTATCAATCCATCAATAAGTATATTTATAAATCGCCGCTCTCTGCTAAATGCCACAGTGGCGTTAATTACTGTGAAGGTCAAATAGCTTGGTGGTATAATGCCACAATCGGTGCAGTGACTAGATCTCTGTGAGTCTGGAAGATGAGTGACCTCATTATCCAAAACATTGAAATCATCACCACATGTCTACAAGTCTCTTCACTGTCATATGTCATATCTGCGTCAGTCGCCTTATAAGAACACGTGCAGTTGTGGGTAAGTTCAACTCTCAATTTTCCTGATCTTACACAAGCTTTTTTATGACTTCATTGATTTTACTTTTTGAATTTTTGGCTTATTGTATTCTTTGCTATTTGTCTTCTATAGTTTTATTTGTTATTTGTTGTGTTTTCTTTGTTGTCCTGTTGTTATGTATTGTTTATTGTGTTATTTTGATTGTTATGCTTGTTTGTAATGTTGTTACTTCTTGTTCAGTTATATTTGCTGTTTCGCTTTCTTCTGTTCTATTAGTATATTTTTATTTTTGATTGTGTTATAGAGTTTCGTGTTTGTATTACAATTTTTGACTGTGTTAAGTTTTTGCTTGTGTTAAGATTTCTGTGATTGTGTTATAGAGTTTCGTATGACAGAAAAAAACGATACGGCTGTCAGAATTCAGACTCTAAAGGCTGTCCTGTTAGCTCAGTCCAAGCTGTACCTGGCTTCTGAAAGCTACTTTCCTATCGGTATGTAGCGAACGAAAAATTAATCAAAAATTAATTTATGTTCACCTTAAACTTGCTATCTGTAATCTGTTGTAAACTTTCGAGGCAGATTCATCTTCCTTAAACATGAACGTTATTGCAGAGCACTGTTCAACATTACTTTCACTCTTCGCCATGTTTAGCGTCACTCAGTCGCGGCGCCTACACAGTCAAAGGTGTCATATAGACCTCACGCGCGGGGCGGCCTAGTGACGTCCACTAGCAAGGAAACTGTAAATATATTTGCTGCTCTTATTAGACATGATGCAGCTAGAATGTTATGTCATATTTTGATTTTTACTTCTGGCGGTTATATATCAAGAACAGTCTCGTAGGGAACGACACACCTTGCATATTTCGTGGAACAGCTAGCGATATAGCTTGCTATTTGACTTTCTGGCACTCATTGTAAGTTTGTATTTTGCTCATTTTCTCTAGTTTCCAAGTTAACTTTAGCCTAGTAATTTGTAACATTACATTATTTAGCTTGCTAAAAACTATGTACTAACGTGTCTACTATTGTAATACATGAACTACATATTGTTGTATAGGGTACCTTGTGAAGCTCCTGGAGAAACTCTCGTGCCAGCATGGCCTCTTCATGGTCGATTGTAACTTTGTGTACGAGACGATGCTTGAAGCCGGCGTATCTCTTCGCAAATTGTTTGATGTCTATGACAAGCTGTACAAGCTCAAGGTTTGATGGCGGCTCATTCGCAATAAGTGGCATAGCTGATATTTTCAGTAATGCTAGATTAATGTCCATTGAATTTAAGCCCTCTCTTCCTCTCTCTCTTCCTCTCTATCTCTGTCTCTCTCTCTCTTTCTCTTTGTATCTCTTTCTCTCTATCTCTCTATATCGCTCTCTCTCACTTTCTCGCTTCTATCGATCTATCTAACTTTGTCTCTCTCTTAACTTTTCCAGTTAACTCTTTTCTTTCCTTCTCCTCTCTAGATACAAATACAATGACAAATCCTTCTATAACCCATGTCACTATCTTTTTCAACTTTTCCCAATATGCCTATATAAATAAACCTATTTGGAATGGGGTTTAATGTATGTGTTAAATATTATGAATGACAGCAGTTATCGTATATTATTTTCAGGTTAAATAAGCTACATTCGTTTGGGTTTCATGCGTACTCATTTTGATGATAATTCACTGAAATTTTCAGTTTAGTTTTTACAATCTTCTCTGTGTGATTGTGATACGAAGATAAATCTTTTCAGTTTACGAAGGTGCACATTGTAATGAGATAGACTGTTAGATAGACTGTTTGGGCGTGTGTGTGGGACTCTTTGAGCGTGTGTGTGGGACTATTTGAGCGCGTGTGTGGGACCGTTTGTGCAGGATCCGGTGTGGCGGAACTGGAGACAGCAGTATCACTTGCTGCAGCCAATTACTGAGCTGCTCGCCAGCTTCACTCGAACCCCAACGCTCCTGCCTAACAAAGACAGGTCAGCTAGTCAAATCTTGAACAGTGTAATGTATTGCTCGAGATGAAAGAGAAACTTCATAGCGTTAATTCTGCTCATCCATAGCGTTAATTCTGCTCATCCAATTTTAATTAAACCATTGGGATAGTTTTAACGTAATTTGTCGATTTCTTAATATGATGGCTAAAAATGGACATTGAGCAACAATATTGATATGTTTTACATCTGTCTTTATAAACATCCCTGGAAAGTTTGTGGTATATTTCTTCTATTTTGTGTGATATGCTTGCACTATGATCAATGGATTTACCATTACTTTCTTTATCTGATAGTGTGTTATGCGGAACTTATGTTATGCTTCAATTTAGACTGAAATTACTTTTCAAGAACAATAATGTATATTCGTTACTTTAGTAGTGCTAGTGGAAATATGTGCCTTTCACTAAAAAGCTTTATAAAAATTTATTGAATTTTGATTATCGAAAATCGTTTTCTAAATTAATAATGTTCAGACTGTTTATTGGTAATTTTCTGCTTTACCAAAGAGTGATATACTTTTCACGTACGTATTGTTTGCAATAGGAAACCATTTGCAAGTTCTTTTCTTAATTCCTAGCCCACATAATTTCAGTTACCCACTTGTAGGTGTTGCACGTATGCAGGTGTTGCATTCCCCGTGTTGTGTACGGGTCGTTTGATGAATTTGACCAACCGGTGACTGCACGAGTCGTAGAAGGCGACTAAAGCACTAAGATCCATACCAACGTCAGAAAGGGCATTCGGTTGGTGTGCGCCTAGGCTCCAGTAATTGCCACAAAACTTAAACGAATGGTTAAAAGAAAGTCTATTCGTATCCTGACCCTGCTTAACCTTGGATTTTAGGGAAGGTGATGATGATGATGACTAGTAGGTGTTGCAACTCGATATTGTTTTGGACTACAATAGCATTGTTGTTGTTGTTGTTGTTGTTATAGAGCTGCATTCGTTATCTCAGCTCTGGACGCGTTGTCTCACTACCTGAATGACCTCCAGGCTGAGTCTCAGCTGGACGGTAGACTGCAGACGATGGTGAGGAATCTGCAAGCCTTGCAGGCTTCACTGGACAGGATGAGGAAAACTGTGGCTGCATAAGTGACTAGAGACCTTGTCGATGATCATTTGTAGAAGTCTAAAGCTAATTATCCCTTATTCAGTCGCAATGTACTGAATTTTAGTGAATATACTGTACTACCATAAATAAAGTATAGAATAGATTCACTCAAGAATGTTGTTAATACCGAGATATTGAAGTCCCTGCTAATATTATTACAGCTCCGAAGTTATTGTGTTTTGATCAAACTATTACTATAGTAAATATCCTGTGAAATAGTAGTGTACGAGTAATCTTTAATTTACTGTTGACAAATACCTGCTTACCATTCTCCAGTCATATAACGTTTCTACCTATGAGTAATTCTACTTTAAATTTCATCAACTAGAAAATCTATTCAACAATTAAATGTTTAAACATGAAAAAGTTGATATCTGATTTGAACCACTGTTTCATAGTTCTCTATGCATGGATGTTATATTATGACTTAATTATTATAACGTTACTTGATTTAATTATTGTAGAGAAAGCTGACATTTTATTTCGTGCATTTTATTATTTTCTTTCTTTTAATCATATTTCTAGATTAGAAGTGGACTGTTTTACTAATACATCTAAGCATATTGTCGCAAGTGTTCCAATATGCTGCAATAGTCAAGAGGTTTTTATAGGTTACTATCATTACATCTTTTTAATGCTATTCCGTGAGTATACCTTAGAAGTGGAGACTGGCGCTGTGGTATTTACAATGAAAGTTGACCAAGTTCTGTTGAACAGCATATAATCAACTATGTCTTATGACTTTTACGGTTTTGCAACTTCACTTCAACGAACCAGTCATGTAATCGCCAACCAGTGAAACGGACTTTTTAAATAACTTGACTAGGCGCAGTTTTAACGTATCTTGAAAGTTCTTGCTACATTTAGAGTGTTCATTGGTTTATAAAAAAACTTTGCACTCTTAATCAATTTTTGGTTTTGTATGACTTCCTGACGAGTGAAACATGATGTAGTCAAAAGTTTTTTTAAAACGTGAATTAAGATGCTCTGCAGTTCCTCATTTTGATCCTAAGTATACAAAATGGCATAGTCACCGAACTTAGATATTGCCATCTATCAGTTAGACATGCTCTTTAAGGCTGGAAAGTTATGCTAAACTTGTCGTTGACATTTTAGCTCTTTATGTCAAATGAAACAATGTAAAAACCCATCTGACTGGTATGTTATCTCTCTCTCTTAGTGCACTGCCTACTGGCAGGTCCATGGTACATAACGCCTCCACTCTTCTCTGTCTTCCGCCTTCCTCTTCATTTCCACATACGAGTGGGTCTTTAAATCATCTAGCATACCTAATCTCGGTCTGCCCATGCCTCTTTTTCCTTCCATTCTACCTTCTATAAACTCTTTTAATAGACCTTCCCCCCTTAGAATGTGTCCTATCCATCTCTTCTTCCTATTTTTTAATACATTTATTAACTGTCTATCTATGCCAACTCTCTCCAGGACTTCCTCATTTGTAACCTTTTGAGTCCAGCTAATCCTCTCCATTCTTCTCCAAATCCACATTTCCAATGCATCCAGTTTCCTAATATCTTCCTTCCTTAAGGTCCATGTTTCACATCCATACAATAGCGTGGTCCAAACGAAAGTTTTCACTATCTTTATCTTTGTGTCTTTTTTAGACTTTTTGTTAATAGTTCTTTTCTACTACTAAAGGCCGCTTTTGCTTGTGCAATCCTACTGCATATTTCCGTCTCACATTTCCTATCATCGGTTATAGTATGACCCAAATATTTGAAACTCCTTACCTGTTCCAATTTCGTACCATTTATTGTGATATTAACTTCACCTTTATTGTTGGACACTCTCATAACCTTGGTCTTTTTTATATTAATCTTCATGCCATATCTTAGGGCCGTATCATTCAGCCTATCCATTATCTTCTGCAATCCAGTCTCGCTGCCCGCTACCATTCCTTAGTCATCTGCAAATCGTACATCTTGTAACAAATTCCCTTCTACTTTTATTCCTTCTTCCAAGTCTTCCATGGCTTCCTCCATCATTGCCTCAGCGTAAATGTTAAACAGCAGCGGCTAAATATTGTATGTTATAGAATATATTTATTGCTTTGCGGATGTAATTTTAGTTATTTAACGGTTTTCGATAGTTAAACAAACAATAAACCGTTTATAAGTATGCTGAGAACTGTTAGAACATAAGGCCTACGTAAATGTTCAGTTTTGGTATACCCATCGTGCTTTTTGCATTACCAGATTTGTCAAAGCCATAAAACGATTAGCCTATATGGTAAGCGGCGAAAATAACGACTCCGGTGAGAAAAAATGTAGAAGAGGAATCGCTGCATTGTATGATCTAGGTGTCTTATATAAAAGGTTAGAGTTGGCTACGTGTTGACAACAGTCAAAACATGGACGTATGAATAGCTTCTTGTATATTTATGGTTGGCTAGAAATAGTAAAGTAGCGTAATAGCTTTTATTTAAAAAGCTAAAAAAACTAGTGCTGCGTTTCATGAAGGATGATTAAGTCCCAATCAGAGTCTAACTACCGATTTAATCAGAATCAAGAAACATCCCGTTTCATGAAGCCTTAATCTGTGATTAACGAGCATTTAGCAGTCTGTTTCCTAATCTGTCAATCTCACATTAGAATGCTTAACTTCTCTACAGCACCAACAAATAACTGTGATGGACTCAAATATTACTATTTTATGGAATTTGTACCCTGCAATTTGAGTTTCATATAGAGGATGCCACATCTGCAGGTCGTATCATGATGTATAATCTTGCCATGTCTGTAACCCACTCTGTTCTCTCATTTCAGCATTCTCTTGATGAGTAAGCCCTGCTACGGCATGATATACGAGACTTTCAAATAACAAAAGCTTCTTAACAATTTATAGTTTATTGTAATGTGTCCACTGTAATTATACGTACAAGTATAACGCTCTGAACAAGGTAGCCGATCCTTAACTAAATTGTTTCTTGTACCCTACTTTTTACTCTGTGGTTCATTAATGAATTTTTATCAAATTACTGTAATTAATTTTATGTCATGATAACGCCTACATTATGCCTGAGTTTTAACGCTGCCTACAGTGAACATGGACTAACAATTCTAACCAATAAGCCTAATCCCGAACAAAAATTATCTACACATTTACAGATGTACAAATTTTCACGTAAAGGCAATAGAAACCAACATCATAAATGAATATCAGCTAGAAGAGTAACTAATATTGATAGTCTAGTAATTGAATATGAATATAATTTTTTACGAAAACTGGCATAGTATTTAATTATAACACAATATTCTGTTTAGGCTATGTAACAGAATACTGCGGAATATTTTAATTCCGCAGTATTTATTTATTATATTTTTATAATTTTTATTTTAATTTTTACTGCCTACATGTTTTAATCGTTAAACAGATATTGCACACATTCATAAGATTGTATAACTGTGTGATCAGTTCGAACTCTCAGCCACGCCTGTTTAATTTTACTTAAAATTAACTTATTAAACTTTGCAATTCAGTACGAACGAAAAAGCTACAGAGAAAACTAACATATATAGCTGCTTGAGTTGCACGTAGGATACATACTTGTTACAAAATTATTAATCATATCCTTTCTATCTGTTTAAAGAAAATATATTTTTCTTCTTTTTCTTATCCAAGTTCCTGCTGCTAAATCGATCGTCCTTATCTTGATTCAGTAGATCACTCGACATAGAGACTGACTGACTCAGCGAAGTCACTGATGACGTGGACCAGGGTGATGATGACGTAGTATGAGGACGAGGTGATTGGCCTCTAAGTCGACGCAGGGGATCAATAATCTTGGACATCCTCGACGTGGGAATCGGTCTAGCTGCGATCTGAATGGGTGACATCATCATACTACCGGATGACTTCTGCAGTTCTATTGATGATGACGTCATTCGTGACGTAACACCTGCTGATGGCGGAAACTGGCACTGGTTTAACGAGACAACTGACGATGGAAGATTTACTGACTGAGTCTTCAGAGTTGAAGATCTTCCTGACAGCGATTTTATTGGATTGGATTGTGAGGTACGAATAGATGATTTTGTACACGGGAAAGTGTCTCCCTTGATGCCGGCTGAGTAAGCTGCAAGTTCACTATCCGAATACAGGGGTCTCTGCTTAGGCAGATCCGCTACAGATTGAGCCATTCTTACTGTGTATTTATCAGCATTCGTTGCCGATGTTGGCGTTGTATCCATGCACGGCGCAGTATTTCCCTTCATTGAACTCTTAGCCTCTAAATCCAGGTCATACCAAGCTTGCGGAAGCGATGGTCTGCTATCCTTCTTTTTGTGGAAGAATGGAAGAGATGAAAATTTTGGAAAGGTTAATCGTTTGCCTTTAGAAGTAGACCGTGCTTTGACTTCTGGTAATTGTTCAGTTGATTCGCTTCCAATGTTACTTATAATCAATTTTTCTGTTGCTTCTGTCTGGCAACAACTCAGGTCGGCAACATTTTCTGTAAGCTGTCTGCCGTGTGAGGTCGTAGGCAGCGGTTTCTTACGCATGATTCTATTTCCTCTTCTTTCCAGACGTAGAAGTTCTGCCTCACTAACTGTCAACTCTGCGTCCATTCCGAACATCTGTCTAACGATGTCGCTTTCTTTTGCTGGCTGGCGCAAGGAATCTCTTGTGGTGAACTGAGAGTCCAACTCGTTTCTGGACCCATCGCGAGAGTTTCTGTCATCCGATGCTGCATATTCACTGTAGTCTCCGAGGTCAATGCCAAAGTTTCGATAGGCCACTTTGTTATCGTATCTCGTAGTATCGACTGAGAATTGATTCTCGAAAAGAAATTTTCTTCTCGCAGATTTCGGCGAGGCACTGAAAGATCTCGGATGTTTTTCTGGAATATCTAGATCTGATGATAGAAATGATTGCTTTTGATCGATATTTAAGCTGTCGTTTCTGGATCTCGCTCCGACCCTTTCAGAAACATTGCTTGCGCCATATCTCTGCATGTTCGTTGCAGCTTGAGGACCGCTTGTTAAACTACTTTCCTTCAGCTTACTTTCATTTCTCGGCGCAAAGTTTTTCTGTGCTCGATTGGTCCCTTCTAATACTGAAGCCGAACTAACTCTCTCTCCTGTGGACTTGTCTCCCGGAGATCTGAGAGATAAAATGGTTGACACGTTGCTTTCTTGATAAATTTCCATTTGCCTAGGATACCCTTGAAGGTCATGAGATGTACCAGCATCTAAGGATGTCGTCATTGTTAAATCTCGTCTACCTGTTGAATGCAAATCTTTTTTATCGTCACTCTTACAGATGCCATCTAAGGTTCGAAACTTGTAATCGGCTCTGGATACTATTCCTGCGCGATCTACTGAAAGTGCTCTAAGTCCGGGTCCAAATCTAGACCGATGTCCGGAACCCCCGAGTGAGATAATCATGCTCGGAGGAGCAACCGGATACGGAGACAACTTTCTTAGTCGTAGTGACGTCACGTCGGGTGATGGATCACGTGACGCCGATGCACTCATTGAACCCGACTCGTAGAAAGAGTTTCTGTTGCTAGTGCCCAACATGGCGTCACGATTAATGATAATACTCGGCGTGTCCTGTCTCTGTGTCTCTGGAGTGGAATATTTCTCCTGCTGTTCACACTTTCTTGCTTCCGACTCCATCTGCTTGCCAGATCTGCTTAACCGTGATTCGTTACTGTCAGTTCGCTTTGATTTTGGACTTTTTCCACTTCCACTGTGACGTTTGCCATCCGCTGCTGCGTTCTTACCTCGTCGCTTGACTCCCGGACTGCGACGTTTGACAGTAGGACTCTTGGACTCAGCCGCTCCAGGACGTGTCGCAGTGCGCACAGGGGCACCTCGAGCCTCGGTCTTGCTCTTCATCTGAGTTGTGACTGAATCCGGTGGGATGGTAGTAGGGGATGGGACTGAACGTATGGTAGGTGGCTCGTATGGGGTCATAGAGATGGGATTTGTTGGGTTGACGATGCAGACTACGTCTGGATCAGAGGGTAAGCTCTCCAGTTCTGAAAGCGATCTTGATCTAGAAATGTAGCGAAATTATGAAACATTGCAATTGTAATATCATATAAGCATTCTAGGTTCGGTTTTTCTGACCATAATACCATTTTAACCTTACCAAATCAGTGCAATCGTTACAAATCCCGATCGCTACTTAATATATATCAAATGCCTATTACGTTGACTCTTAGTATAAAACGAGTTGATTTAATCAAGAGCCTGTTACTCATTTATTCATTACAGATTTGGAGACCTATAAAGATTAAAGCTCAAAGATTATCTTAACTTAAAGTTTTTCCTCAAAAGCATATCAGCGACGGGACGAGCGAGATATTTGAACCTAGTACATACTGATATTCATTCAAGCACTTAACCATTCAAGTTACCAGGCTCGAAAGTTAATCAGTTGATTAGTATATCTCAAATCACTTGAGAAACCTCAGCAGTCTGTGCGAAAACTGGCCCACCCCAGTTACTAGCTCTGACACTCCGGTGCAAAAATGTAAATATTAGCAGCAGTAAACTCAGCTGTTTCACAAACCTTCTGAACGCTGCAGGAGCTTCCGATTTCTTTTCTCGCATTCGAACGCCGGACCTGTCAGAGTTGAGCTCGGCTTTCACGACCTCCTTCCTCTGACCACGGACGTGCTGATCTACTGCGAGTGACTCTGACCCTTGACCCTGACCCTTGAGTACAATGATTTACCAATTAATTAATTAGCTAACCTCTTAGTTAATAAATATTATAATATTATTATAATTACTGTAATAATATTTTCAATTTCAATACTTATATAAACTATTGGGGATAATGTCTTTGGAAAATTCGAAATGTGTTATTGATAGCTGTGACAGCAAAGCGCGTGGATGTCTGCAAGAATAATAAGGCAATTACGATGAAGCAAACATTTGTTGCGCGGGAATATTTTAGACAGCAATTTAGGTATAAATGTGCTGACATCGCCAAAAGCGCTAAAGTAATTAAAATTTAGAAAAATATTAACTGAAGTTAACTCGTCATCCATTCCAAACATCGAACAGTCCAGCAATGGCGCATTTCTTCGGAGCTTCGACTACTTCCGGTGAACTTTGAGTCCCACTCATTGCTAGATCAATGGCGAAAGATTTTATACCCGATGCTCCAATTTATTAATAGTCTCTTAACTAATCATTTATTGTAAAGCACACTGATAAACATTTTCCGGTTACATTTTTGTACATAAACACTTGCAGAATGTGCATGCATTAATATATGTTTTGCATTTTCAGTGCTTTACTATTCTAAATCCATGTCAGTAACATCATCCTCAAATGGGATTCAATTCCAATTAGAATATCCAATTTTAATGATTTCAGTTTAAGCACAATATTTAGACTTGAATAGCAGAAAGTTAATTATGGCCAAGCTCTTGAAAGGGTAATAATTGTAAAATACCAAATTCAATAGGCCTATATTAAGTTTATTGCTAGAAATAGAAATAAAATATTTCTAGAATATTTCTAGAAGTAATTTCCTTTATAACATTTGTTAATGTATAAAAGGCTCTGTCTCATGCAAGGAACATAGTTAAAGGTGCAGTAATTTTAATACTTAACGAAATATGTATATGTAGGCTATATTAGCTCAAAACCAGTTCTCCATAAAGCCTATTGCACGCATAAAACTACACTAAGTAATTTTATGGGAATCCGTGCACACTGCAAAATGTATGTGTTTATGTGAAATTATGTTATCTGTGGTAATTAACATCGAGTGAATTGAAAAGCAACAATTAAGCAGTAAATGACTGACTCATCTTCGATGACTATGCAAATACGTACCGGAAGGCTTACTGTAGGCCTACAGCTGCAGTGTCGATGGCTCTAACAATATCATCTGATCTGCGTAAGCACGAGACCAGGGGTTCGAATTCAGCAGAGACTGACTCTGATAATATCGCAGTGAGGTGGAAACGGACGTCAATGGTAGTTTCGATTTTATGCCTTGTTGAAATGGCCTTTAAAGTTATAAAAATAATTAATAATAACAATAACATAGTAACAATAATTACTATTTATAATAATAATTAATAATTAGTAATAATTTATTTTGTCATGTTACGCTTGAATCCATTTAGAAATTGAGCAGATTTTTGTAAGGGCGGATCCATACTCCCATAGGTCCCACAGGCCAGCCGATACAAAATTGCACTCTAGTTTCAGTCCGGTAGAAGGCGTGAGTGTTGCTAAAAATGTGGGCACTACCCAGAATAATTTTGCCGCCTCCCCACCTTTATGGATTCTTGGATCCGCCACTTTTCAAATTCTGGATTTCGGTCTCATACTTCTTAAATTCTAAATTTAAACTTGTGCACAAAATTAATTAATTTTTGCACTTAAAAATTCAAGAATTCCATCAGTGCGCGATATTCAAACAGTTAATCCATGCTATTTAGGCTTCACGCTTGATTCACACTAAGCGCAGAGAATACATAGCTTTTGTCACGAGAAAGAAATTAGTCAGTTTCAAGTATCCTGCATGTAATAATAAACTGTTAACTGAGGCCTACTTTGCGAGTATCAAGAAAGATTTTAGTAATTTTAGATCATACACACGTACAGATAAATTATGCATATTGGCCTACAAATTTAAATATTTTATTATTTAATTGATTTCATCAAATATTAGTTTTTCTCTAAATTGGATTTTGGGAATACTCTTTTCTAACGTCTTAGACATTAAGCTATAATTTAAGACTTATAAATTAAAGTGTAGATTATTTTCTCATATTCAGACTTCTATGTACAACAACTATATTTGTATTTGGGCCTACAAAATATATTTTATAGACCCTATGCACAATTTTTATTTGCTACAAATAAATGTAATTATGAACGCGTGTTGCCTTCATCAATCACCATAAGTTTAGTCGTGAAAGATCTTTGCAATTTAAAATCCCCAGTGATTTTAGAATTTGCAAATATTTTCTGAACTATATTTAGAAGTTTTCTATCTATGTCTACTTGTATTTGTCGAGATACATCGACACCAAGCACTCACAGTAAGCGAAGCAAGCGACAAACCAATTACTTTAGCTTCAATTTAAATTGTAGCATAAAACTAGCTATATTAGTTGAACTGAAAACCAAAATTTTACACAAAGTGAATGCTAAAAATGTAAAGCTCAGGGTTGAAAGTAGCCTATGTGCGTGTGTCTAAACATAATACCTGTTGAAAGAGTAAATGATGATATATTTAGCACTCTTGACGTACAAGGTTGCTGCTCGAATATTTAAAGTTAAACAAGCATAAGACTACAGAGCTAGAAGAACTTATAGTATTTTAAACTTCTTCATGACATATGCTACTTACACTGTAACTTATTGCATTGTAATTTTGTAATGTAATTGTGCACTGTGAATTAACAAAAGCACTACGCTATAAAGCGAAAACATGCCTCTTCTACAAATAAATTAATGTAGTGATTAAATCAGCACAACACAACATTTTAAATTGGCACAATATATTTTAAGTCGTAACAACATAGACCTTTAGGCAAAAGCTGGAAAATCTAGGTTTACACTAACTAGAGAAAACCTATAGTTATTTATTCATTTAATAAAATAAACGAGTATACAATTTTTAAGCGTTAGAGACTTATCAACAAGCAATAGATGGACTCGTTACACTATCACAATGAAGTATTATACGAAGTAGTGAAACACAGTCTTTAACACGGGATACGTAATGTTCTTATTAATGAAGTACAACACCATATTACAGAGAGGTTAGTAGAGCTGGAGGTGAAGAATAATTAAAAGAGCATTTTTTGTAGTCTTTGTAACCCTTAGATATAGACACAATTCTATGCAGTGGAAATATTTTTTGCTCAACTCAATTTTAAAAAGGTTTGCAAAAAGTAAAATGTAACATCGGTACCGTACCTCCTACTGTTTAATAACCATTATCAAACCCATGCACTGACTTAAATATAGAACAGGCTAAAAGAGTTTAAGGGTTCGTTAAATTCTAAATTGTGCGTATGATATTGAGCAAACTATGACCCTGATTATTTCTTAATTCCAGTTTTACTGCCTGCAAGTTTCGTCGTGGAGGCACTTCACTCCAACACCAGAATCAGGCATTTTGAGAACTTGATCGTTGAGCTCAACTGCTCTAACACTACTTCTCAGAATAATTCGATAATTCGACTCCGAATAATCGATAATTCGACTCCGAATAATCGATAATTCGACTCCGAATAATCGATAATTCGCTAACTCAGAATAATTAGGATAATTCGAGAAACTACAAAAGGCCTAAATCTAGCCTACCTGAAGATTTGATTCGAAAGCGCCAGATTTTCCTTGACAAGAAAGCGAAATTTGAGAAGGTCTCTCAGCACTCGGAGTCCTACTTCGACGAAGCAGCCTCAGGGTCCCTCCTGCCCCCTGACTGGCCAACGGCGTGGCGGTGAAGTGTCGCTCCAGGCTGCCGGGACGAGACTCTCGCTGCTCCCCTAAAGTCTTGAGGGGCGAGAGAGGGGTCTGGCCCTCAGACGTCGTTCTGTCGTGCTGCACCGCTATTGGATAGATACCAAAGGGTATCTTGGATGTGACCTTCGCCTAAAATTATTTCAACACAAAGCGAAATTTAAGAAATAATTTAATGACTTAGGAATAAGCGCTTTTAGTTTTCGTCAAAATTTGTTTCGCCTGGTGGCTGATTTTATTGAATAATTTCTTGAAAAGTACAAAAATAAATAGTTAAAATTAAGCCGGACGGTCTCTTAAATAATTCTGGTAACTTGAAAGTTAAGCTGAGATCAAAGGCTTGGATTTTTGCTTAGTTACTGCTTTACTCTTTGGCTCTAGTAAGTTCAGTATATTTCATTGAACAATTCTCCCGTCAGTTTTCACAGTTTACATGCATTTAAAACTCACTAAAGCACTTAACTAGCACAAATTCATAGTTCTGTGAGATTGAGATCGAATAACACTCTACAAGTACATTTATCACAAAAGCTAGTAACCAACTAACTATATATATGAAACTTCTGTATTTGTAATTCAATTTAAGCCTAATATCACACATCTGTACACTGTAAAATATCAAATTAATTTTTATAACAAGTATTTACTTAGCTTATCTGTATTTATAGAGTATTTACGTAGCTCAAGTATTTACAGAGCCTACTTTATCAATGATATACAATACAAACTTTTATATTCATAGAAATTTTTAAGTTGATTTTTCGATTCTGCCTAGACAACTTCATCTGGAAGTTATAACAGCTATTAATAATACTCTGACCAAAAAACATTTTAGGTATGTCTTATCTACTAGTGGTTATAAGCATAAACTTATGCTTATAACGTCTAGTTCTACAGTTACACCTTTTGAATTTTTTTAGTTCTAAAAATTATTTATTAATTTAAACTTAGGTATTATAATCAACCTTAATAAATCCCTTTGGAGTCTAAAATATTTCCACAAGATCTCGCCTGACTTTTCTCTCATTTTTGAAATATTTATCCCGTATATTTTAGGTTATTTTCATGTATATATATATATATATATATATATATATATATATATATATATACACATGTATATATATATATATATATATATATATATATATATATATATATATATATATATTACACATCATATACTTACAGAACTGACGGAGTCTATAGAAATGGTCTGTACAGCCCTAAGTTCTCGAGCCCTCATCCTGCCCTCATGCAGTCTGCCACCCAAGGCGCCCCCTGACCCCCTCCTGTCACCGGGCCCTCCCCCCACTCGTAGAAACCTCTCAGCTATCGAATCTCTGGACCTATACGCTGAGAGTCTATCCGTGGACTGAGAGGATCGGTTGGAATCGTGAGATATTGGAATGGAGACAGGTCGATCCAGTGAAGTGCTGCCTCGACACACTGAGCACTGTGAACAGGCGCACAAGTAGAGCATGTACACGTGGCAAATATACCAGTCAATGCTCTTATTAATAGTGACAAAATAAAATAAATGCATATCATTCAATTAAGCAATCCTTCCGAAAAATATCAAAGAAATATATATATATATATATATATATATATATATATATATTATATATATATATTATATATATATTATAGATATATATTATATAATTATAATTATGGATATATACATATAAATAGGCCTAGGCCTATATAGTATCTACAACATCTATATTATATATATATATATATAATTATGTATATATATATATATATATATATATATATATATATATATATATAGATATATGCATATAAGCCTACATATGCTGGACATTAATCCAAACCAGCATGTTGCAGATTTCTAACATTGAGTTATTCAATTCAAGCAATGCAATATATTCATCAAGGCTAAAATATTGACAGTAAATTAAATAAACACAATATTAGCGAGTATATTTCAATATATTAAATCAGAAAAACATTTCTTAAATGATGTTTTTTCGACATTTAGCATAGATCTCACTATAGCAAGAGAAAGTACACAAAATTCGTAAAATTAATTGCACTAGTTTTTAAAGTTATTAAATGGGAAAATAAACTGTATCATTCAGAATATTGTATTAGCCTACTCTTAACCAAGGATAAAAAACGTTTTCAATTGTTAAGCGTAGCATAAGGAAATAAAATTTGTCATTGACCATAATAGAATTGATAAATTATTAGATATTAAATGGATGGTGGAACATTGGCGAATGCAGTCAGCAATTAATAAAGATATTTTTAAAATAAATTTTGTGATTGCAAATAATAGTCCATCCATGAATAAAAAGAAACACGGCAACTCACGATATTTGCTGAGGAAGCCAGACGTTCACAGTTATCCTCAATAAATCTTCTTTGCTCTTCGATTATTTTCTCTAGAGTGACTTTCTCTCGCTTCCAACTTTCTTGAACATCTGACGTTTTAAATCCTGAGATGTCAGAGCTTTTCTCAGAACCTGCTGCCTTTGAGACACTACCTGTACCTAACATGCTCGTGGACGGGGCAGAGCTAGTGCAGAGTATTTTATCCAAATTTATATGATGAATTTGTTTGCTCAATTCGTTCCTTTCTTTTTCCAGATCTGCTACTCTGGCCTCCAATCTCTCTCGTTCTCTTCGCCCTTCAGCAAGCTGTTTTATCTGATCCCGGCATGATGTTTCGATCTGTTTCTCAAGTTCCTGAATCTTTTCCTTACTCCTCTCAAAATCTCTTCTCACCTTTTCACCGCTGGTTCTTTCACTTATTATATCCACTTTCATTGTTTCCAGTTGCCTATCCTGCTTCTCTATTTTCTTCAAATCTTCGGCTTTATTTTTCTTTAACTCTTCATTGCAATTTTGTAATTTGTGCAACATATTCTCCTTTTCTTTTAGAGATTCTTCCAGTTTCTTCACTTTATCTTTATTTTGATTAATCTGAGTGTGGGCTTCGTTATAATCGGCCTCTAATTTCTTGATCTTTTCTAAAGACTCCTTCAACCGCTTTTCAATTTCAGTTATAGATTTTTCCTTCTCCGAAATTAATTTGTCTTTCTCTGAAACAAAATTTTCCAAATCCTTGACGGATTTTAAGGCTCGATTGAGAAGAAACTCTTTCCGCTTTATGACGTCCTCTTTTGAATTAATCAAGATGTCTTTTTGGTGAAGTTCTTTCTCGTGTTTTGCACATATCTCATTTTCTGCACCAACTGCACTGGATTTTTCATCATCATCAGCAATCTTGTCGACTGTCGCTAAGCTCTTGCAATCAGATGCGTCATGTTTCATCTCTTTGTCTTCTTTAGCCTCAGACTCTGAGTTTGGCACAGCGGGCTCAATCTCTTCCAACATGGTTTCTGTCTGAGTGAAGGCCGCGTGACTTGCTGGTTTGCTCGCCTTGTGGGTCAACATGTCGAACACTTCAGCGAGATCTCTGTTCTTGCGCTGCAGCCCCTTTCTTTCATCGGCGAACTGTTTCTCTTTACGACGTAGCGTTTCCAGCATGGCGTCCAAGTCCCTCCGATATCCCATAGTCTCCATCTCTAGCCGCACGATCAGCTCCTGCTGAGATCTCAACTCCTCCTCCAGTGCGGCGGCGTCTGCAAACATTGTGAGATACGATTAATCAGCAAGGTGTCTGCAAACATTGTGAGCTACGATTAATCAGGGAGGCGTCTGTAAACATTGTAAGCTACGATTAATCAGTGAGGTATCTGGAAACATTGTGAGAGTATATTAATCAGCGAGGACTTCCATGAGCAATGTTCTGGAAGAAGGTTCATAGCTTCTTTTAAATAAAAACGCAGGCCCGATGGGAAGCTTACATTTTAGAGTCAACATTTGAAGAATTTTCACATTTTTCTTGCACACAATTACAAAATATTTGTCAAATATTTCAAAATTTCCCCGTGTTGTGCTAGGGTGTGATTGGACCACTGCAGACTAGGGCAACCGCAAACAATCTGCTGCGTGTACGTTTGTGGCGACTAAGGCAGGAGCATTGGATGGCTAGAGGGGATTCATCTCACCATGAAATATTTTCCCCAGGATTAAATGGTAATTAATCCATATAGCTGAGGAAGGCAACGGGAAACCACCTCAGAAGCCATACTTTTCCCAAGCTACAGGCTACAAGTGTATAAGGCGTAGCCTTTGTGAAGAGATTAACTTGTTGATCTAAGGAATGCTTTTATGGAGCGATAAAGCAGACTTTGAGTATGAATATGTATCTTGAACCTGCCACTTGCAAGTGCTCTGAAGAAGAAGACAGCAAAATTGAAGTAGCTCAACTTAAATGATTTCATTATTGAGTTATGTTTGGAAATATTTATAACTGTTTATTGCCATTTAAGGAGGAACTGAGCATTTATAATCGTCTGGAAAGCACGCAAGTGATCAAAGGAATCCGACAGCGTAGCTTATAATAACTACTATCAATCAGTACCCGTCACACGGGCAATGCTAAAGATCTTTATCGCTCTTCTTCTGATCTACCTATAACGGTAAGGAATGCAATTAATTGCAATGCAGTCGTGAAAAAGTTAAAGCTAACTAAATGAGATTATAGATAACATAAAAGTTATTGATCAAGAAAATTTAAATGAAACATTTTGCAAACATTATGCAACAAGTGATAACGAAGGAGGTACACTGTTCCTGACAAAACCTCTGGTGCGGATTGGAAGAGAGACAAGATGCCCTCTATCTTGAGTGATGACGTCTTGAGTGTAATAGAGAGAGAGAGAGAGAAAGAGAGAGAGATATATATATATATATATATATAGAGAGAGAGAGAGAGTGAGAGATAGAGAGATAGAGAGAGAGAGAGAGAGATATATATATATATAGAGATATAGAGAGATAGAGAGAGAGAGAGAGAGAAGAGAGAGAGAGAGAGAGAGAGAGAGAGAGAGAGAGGTAAAAGAGAAGTGCTCATCTGGGCTTTGATATATTGGGATACTACACGTTCAAAGTATGAAAGTATGTCAACATCCGCTCATAATAATGCGATCACTACACGACATAACTATAGACAAAACTTCGCCCCTCCCTTACAAATTCCTGGATCCGTATCTTAATTTAGCGCGATTAATGATACATTTAAAAACTGGCTGAAAATACTGTACACGACGTTAAATATTAAATATTAAGATTCAGTTTCTTCTTTGTATAAAATCAAAGAGAACTACATGTAGCTGCATTGAATATTTACTTATACAATACTTACGTGCTCTTGATCCATATTGATTCTGATTGTCACTGCTTGTCTTCGTAGCGTCCTCAGAATTCCTCCTTTCATTCAGTTCCACTGATCTTCTTAACTTGTGTAGTTCTATGCACAGCTCAGAGTTGGTTTTCACTAGTTCAGTTTCTCTATCCGACATCCTTCGCAACTCGTCCTTTAGTGTCGCTGCGGTTAACGACGATTCTAATCTTTCAGAAGTGATAGATGAGGTCCCTTGTGCAGTGGAATGAACTTTTCTGGAATTCAATTCACCAGTACTACACGACGAACTACATTGAGTGGAATTTCCGGTTGCTGGAATGGAAACGTCGGTCAAATTTCTGATCCCTGTTGTAGAGCTCTCCTTGATGTCGGATTTACTTGGTTCGTCTGAATCTAACGTCGCAGTGTTACCTGCTTGGTCGAGTTTGTTCCTGAGATATTCAACTGCCTGTAGAAGATTGTCATTATCTGAACGATAATCTGATAACCTTTTCTTGAGTCCTCGTGTATCACGTTCAGCTGCCTGAAGTCTGGAACGCAATTCCTCCTCAGAGAGGCTTTCGTAGGTGTCCCGCTCGCTCTGAACAGAGGAAGCGAATGAGGATGAACGTCTGGAGTTCGGACTATCTTCTGGACTCCCTTTAGGATTTCGCTGCCGACATGAAGGACAGAAGGATCTAGATCCGGGAACTTCAGAATGTTCATCATCACCTTTGAGAATGTTCTAGAACACAAACATTGATCGGCAGTAAAATTAAACTGACTAATGAAATAATAATAAATTAATACAGTAACAATAAAATAATACAAATAATAAACTTTCATTATTATTATTATCATTACTACTACTACTACTAATAATAATAAAAAATAATAATAATAGTAGCAATGACAATAATAAAAGTAACAAATCTATCATTTTTATAGTTAATAATAGTTTAAATAATAAATTGAATCTGAAGGGAAGAAATATTAATAATTTGCTATTTATCAACATAAATTTAATTAATGTACTATTATCTCTCTACAGTCCTATAAAGGACAAGTCCTGTGCTTATACTCCTACTTACAAACTTTCTAGATCACATAGTAGCAATCTTTGACTAAGTATTATTAGGAAAACATCAATTACGTCATATCCAGTTCAGTACGGTATTTACATGACAATCCTTTAAAAATATGAAACTCAATTTCTCCTTGTAATTTTTATAAGTGAAAAATACTGAGCAAACATATTCTCTGATAATAATTAACTTCTCAACACACTAATCCATTTAATAACGTAACATAACGTAACAAAAATTTGAGTGCTACAGTCATCAATGACAAGATCGAGTACTTTAGAGATAAAATCAAGCCGGCGAGCATAAAAATATTTGTAATATACTTTGATTGCCACTTAAAATTTAATGCTCATTTAGTCGAATTTCCGGTTTTTCTTTATTTAATTAGATATGAACATATAATACATCTCAACACGATAATAACTGTATAAAAAGTTTAATCAAATACTAGCAGTTTACTAAGAGAATAACAGTACAGTAAAAAATCTAATTTAATTTCTAAAATTAAACATATGCGGATCCACCTTATGTTGGCTGCTAAAGGCTTACTTAAGTGTAAAGCCTAATTCCTACAACTAATCTATAATTGGAATATAAAATATTAATTTCAATAATGTTAAACCGCAAGCTGAATTTCAGTAAGCAAAGACAGAAATCATTTGATTTCTCGTAACATCTACTGGAATTTCTAGGCTAAAATTTGTTTGAAAGATATTGTAAATCGACTGCTTTTATCCTGTGTTAAACAATCCCGTCGTCTGCTCGTTTTCATGTAACCTTGTTTTATGTCTGTCTGCCTATCTTTGTATGTATATATGCATGTCTGTCTGACTGTATATCAGTCTGTCTATATTTCTCACTGTCGTCTGCTCTTCTTGTTGCTCTGCTAGGGAAAACCGTTCGGTGAATCTATCGCTTTTCTTTCCATCTCATCTTCTAAGTTTGATTAAATTGTTTTATTTATTTAGCAGATTAAGTTTACTATATCTTTAAATCATGAATATTATTGCCAGAAGAAGAATAGACTTCAGTCAGGACCATCAACCATTACGTTCTGAATTGGCGCAGTACTCAATAATGCAGAATATTTGATAAAACAAGAACGATAAAGTTTATCGGGACTATAGATAATGTAGATGTTGACTCTTTCGTTGGACTGATTAATTTTTATCATTATCGAAAATAACGACCATATCGAATGTAATGGCTGCATCGAAAATAACGGCTGTAACGACTATAATGGCTTGATCGAAGTGAAAGGCTGTATCGAATATAAAGGCTGCATGGATTGCATGATCGAGTTGATAGCACAAATGTTTGATAGTCAGAAGGCAACATATTCGAAGCTTCCCAGATCATCTCTAACGGTATCAAAAGAAATGTAAGCACGCTAAATATAGGTTTATCGTTTCTTACGTTTTAAATAGTAATCTACAAGTATTTATTCCAGGTTCGTATAATGCTTTATTGCATGCTAGTTTACTTATTCATTCGATTATATAATTGTTCCTAAAAATCTCAATAGGAATAAATAAGAATATATATTCCACCGCAATTTTTATCAGCTACGGAGTGAATCAGAACTTGAAACTCGTATTTTAGTATCACGGTTCAGCTTTTTGGAGGTTATTAAAGGACTGAGCCAATCTGCGAACACGGAGAGCTGAGAGAAAACAAACAACACATTCTAGAACTTACTTATTCGTTGCAGCCCTCGGTTCATCGTCAGAAATTCTTAGTGAATTTTATTTGAGTATTGTGTAAGAAAACAAAATAAGAAAAACAAAGGACTCAGAAAAGTCAGGCTGAAATCATTTAAGAAAATAAGTCGCATTAATACAATTCGTGAAATAAGGAAAGAAATTAAATTCTGCATTTGACGGAGTAGCGACAACTGGATATACTTGAATATTTAACAAACAAAAAACGACATCTAAGCCATATATCATGGCAAATGATGTAATTTCGCCAACTTTTGTTTTATAGGCCTATAATACAAGCTACTCTATACAATTGCCAGATATCATAACTTAGAAATGGTTGTCTGATATTTGTCTTTGCCTTTTTGATTAATATAGGAATATTTAATTTTGATGAATTTTAAAAGATAATGATGTCTTCATGCATTTTTACAGGAAAATGTTATTTTTCATATCCTAAGGTTAAGTATACTATGGTACGCTTAAAGGCACTCGTTCAACCGCAGAGCTACGAGAAGCTCCCGGTATTCTAAAAACAATAAAGATATAACGAAGAGTTTATATGAGGCGTAAAGCACTGCACAGTTGTTAGAAATTGTTAAGAATGACAGATTTGATTGATAGATCCGCTTCCACGTTCTTAGTGAAAAGCTGAGTAAAACACAGTTCACACAGAGTCAACATGAGAATGAAAACTTTTCTTCAAGTGTTCACATAATCTTCTTCAAATGAAAACAATAAATTAAATAAGCGTGTTTAATTTATATGACAGAAATTTAAGAATTCTGATTAGCTCCTTGGCTCCGTATCTCGGTGAATTTGTTTGATTAGCCTATAGTTTTGAGCAGTATGCCCCAGTTTATAATTAAAATGTTTAATATCTTCATATCAGAAACTTAAATTAAATCATGGGTTACGAAATGAAAAACCAAACCATACATCACTTCATGAGTTGAATACTTGACTAAAGAAATAGTATGGGATGGGCGTTTTGTAGAAGATTTGGAAGTAGATCATAGGTCTGGTTTAAAATATGTTTTAATTTATGAAGATTCATGAAGATTCATTGATAAGCCATGACATGTGTTAACCGCGAAGTCTTGCTTTACACTTAGTTAATCAGTCAAGTGTCTAATTGCGCTAATTATAATATATACATATAGTATATATATTATAATTATATATTACATTTATATATATACGTATATATATATATATATATATATATATATATATATATATATATATATATATATATATATATATATATATATATATAGTCACGCATCTGATTGCTCAGTTCAGAGTAGGAATTAAACTGCAGAGTTTATTTATATATTTTACTTCAATTTAGTTAAATATACGTTGGAAATGACTAGATAGTATTGAATAGCAGATTTGTGCTGTTTTGTTTAGATCCTTCTTGAAATATAAATGCATTTTGATAGTCCAAAAGCCAAAACTACTATTTTCCTACCACATTTCTATATTCCGCTGCGAAGTCTTTGGCAAACGCTTCAGATGGCGAACCAGATGTTGAATTTTCATTGATTGATTTTACAACATATTCTCTATATTAAAACAGCAAGTTTATTTCAAAACTATTTGTACGTGTTTAGCTGAAAAAGAAATGCGTTGAGAAATTAGAAAATTGCAATGATTTTTCATACAACGGATCGTTTGCAAGGCGATGATGAATCAGCGGAGACGATATGATGTATGACGTACATACAAGCGTGATTAATCCACGAGGCTGCTCGTCTGTAACGTATTCAACTGTCTGCAAGTCGAACAGTTACTGAGATATTTCTCAAATATCGGAAGTAGCCTTGGAACAAGGTCATTGCTGCTGTCATATCAGCAGAATGAATAAGGAAGGCTCTTAATATTCAATGTATTTTTGTCATGCAGCTCTCTCGTAGTATATAAATTGTATTTAAAGAAAGTCGAATAAAAACCACATAAAAGCCATTTGTTGATCATTGTATCGCATGAAAGTTATACGTGGCAGAAAATAGGAAGAATAGAGCGTTAAAATTAAAGCGAGAAATAGAGAGAGAGAAAGAGAGAGAGAGAGAGAGAGAGAGAGCGAGAGCGAGAGAGATAGTGTGAGAGGAAGAAGGAAGAGAGAAAGAAATGAAGAGCGGAAGAGAGAGAGAGAGAGAGAGAGAGAGAGAGAGAGAGAGAGAGAGAGAAAGAGAAAGAAAGAACGCGAGGGGACGGAGCGAGAAAGGATGTCTATAGAGATGGTTAAAGCCCTAGTAATGAATTATGAGTAATTTATCCAGTTGCAATTTCCTCTAAATCATGTGCTACAATTTCTTAAATGTATACAAGTAGTTTTATCACTACTATCAAAATCAAATTCCAACTTTTCAATTCAGCTTAACACTGTAGCAGATTATGATTAGTTTACGATTGCGTATGCCAGTGTAGGCTTATTACTTACTTATACAATGCATACGTACTTTAAAAGCAGAAATCAATACGCTACGTAAATAACCCGTGCACATAAATAAATAATTTGTAGTTATACAGTGATATAACTGTAGATAACTGTAGTGACACTCACATGTTCGGAGAGATTGGAGTTTGTTTGTTTCACAGCATCCAGCTCTTCCTTATACTGCGCGCACTTTTCTTGCACTCTCTCGCACTCGTCATGTAGCTGAATTGACACTTCTTTAGCAACTCTTAGCTCCTCCTCTAAGGATTCTATCCATTTCCTATCCTCACATCCGCTCAGTGTTTTCTCCAGCTTTAATGGAAAGCATTTAGATATATGATACATAATAGACATATATGCATACTTGTGCTAATGTTTGAATGTAAGAAATCAACGATAGTTTAGAATATGTGAGAAAAGTTTCTTTATAATTCTTTATAGACGGATAACTTATTTAGATAACACCTATAATTATGTGAGTTATTTGCTCTAAAATACGACAGTTAAATTATTTATATGATTTTTGAAGAATAGAAATATTTAATTGTTATTTTAGTTAAGTAATAGTAGACTATTCATGCATATATACTTACATAGGCCTACATACACACATACACACGTAATATACATGTATATATTATACATACATGTAAAGTGATAAATAAATTAATATATATATATATATATATATATATACAGTATACATATATGATACATGCAGCATACATGTCTCCCTCTCTCTCTCTTTCTATCTAGTCTTCTGCCAAGTTAAAGGTGCAAGGTACACATTCCTACAGTAATAATCGACTTTCACGTTCAATAAAGAGTACTCCACGCATCTAACAATCAATTACTCCTTTAGGCAAGATTATGCCTTTTTCCTAATTTTGATTTTCAAGTTCTTGGTTAGTCGCCTCTGACGACATGCAGTTTTGAATTGATATATATTCTTTGAGATGCGCTGAATGTTAATCTAGAGAGAAGTAGACCATAACTGACGCGGAATGGGACGATTAAGAGGGATATGAAAAATAGGGGATTGACTGATGATATGGTGGGCGACAGATAGGAATAGAAAAAGTCTATTCGTATCCTGACTCTAATTAAACTGTGATTCAAGGTAAGATGATGACATTGTTTTAACAATGATATTGTTTTTGTTGTTTTCGGTTTCCAGCTGTTCTATTCTCAACCTTCTCGGACTCAATACAGAGTAAAGTAAATAAAGCTTGATGTTCAATTTTTCCGAAAATTAAATGAAATATTCCTGTAGGGAATTAAATATTATAAAATTATTAAGAATTGCCATTGTACTTTTTCTTTCTCTTTTCAAATGCTTATTGGAAGTTTTTTTGTTCAGACATCTACTAAATTTCTGTTGTTTTGTTTTCAAATTCTCGCAAGAGCATTATACTGATGATCCAGTCGTTCCATGCCTTACGAAACTTTACAGTGGCCTTCAGAAGTTCAGACTGAGATAAATATTTGTTCTAAGACGATTATTGATGCTTATCCTCTTTTCCCCTTCATTTGTTTATATAAATGCGTAAATATATCGTCTAACATCTTTTCCTCTTTAACAGTTTTCTACTCTTCCATCTATAATCTTTTTTAGCAACCGTTTCCCCGTAGAACCTGTCCTATCCGACTGCTCTTGCTATAGCGTATCGCATGTATCAGTTTTCTGCCCATAGCAAAGTTATATAAAAAAATTAAAAAAGTAAACTCGCATTATAGTTAAACGATATACTATGTCGATATCTATCACTTTCAATACCACATGTTTAAACCGTTAGGCAATTTAGACCACTTTCCATCTAACCAGTCCAGTGAATATCCGAGATTTTATTCTCAGATCAGCAAGGCTGGGATTGAACCCGCGAGAGTTCAATTCACTCCAGGATCTGTCATTTAAAACTTCATGACGTTACCGCTACGCTATTGAGACATTCATAGTATAAAAGATATACAGTACGTAGTTTCTTAAAGTAAGTTGAGGTTCTTGGGTCACTAAATGAGATTTCATGATGATAAATATGTAAAGACTGCATTTAATTGGAAGCCAAATCAGGGAAAATGAAAAGAGGAAGACGTAGGAGTACTTGGTTGAAGTTGGTTTTGCGCGATAACAAATATTTGAGAAAATTGAACATTTCATGGGAAGTCTTTGTGAGGGATAATAATAATAATAATAACAACAGCAATTAGAGTGCTACTGTCATCAATGACAACATCGAGCACTATTGAGACAAAATCAAGCCGGCGAGCAAAAGGATGGTCCAAAACGGTGGAAATTCCAAAATCCAGATAATCAGTCCAAAGTACAGGGTATTAAAGAAAAGGAGGTTTAGGCGCAGGTGGCTGCTCATGGACACTGGATGGAAAAGAGAGATGGAAAAGATAGGTCTTCAACTGCCTATGGAACTGATCATAGGAAAACAAAGGCCGATGTGTTTCAAATGAAGATTTCCGAAGATTAGATGGAAGAGAATTCCAGATCTGCGGTGCAGCATGCTGGAAAGAACGATTAGATAGCTGAGAGCGTGGAGGTAAGCTAGGTCTCACAAGAGTAATTACTTTAGAAGACCGAGTAACAGCAGGCAGCATTACTTTAATCAAGTGAGACATACAAGTTTGTCCAGGGATGGTGATGGACTTCTAGGTTAACGAAGCTGTTTTGTAAATGATTCGCTCTTTAATCTTTAGCCAGTGCAAAGACTTTCAAATGGGCGTAACATGTGAGTACTTGTAACTACAAAAAATTGCTCGCACAAGAGAATTCTGAGCAAACTGCAATCGATCAATCTCACAGCCAGGGAGATTTAAAAACAGGGAATTGCAGTAGTTCAATTTCGATTGCACAATGGCAGCACCAATTGTAGCAGCTGTCTCACGTGACAAATATGGACATATTCGACGAAGATGTCGGATATGAAAGAAACATGCCTGTGAAGTTTTAGTTATATGTTCATGGAAGGTTAGGTGTTTATCAAGGATAACACCGAGATTTCTCACAGAAGAAACAGGTGATATTGTAATATTTGAAGATAACGAAAGAGTTTTCCCATTCAGCTTTTCAGAAGCTGTTGAGGTGTCCCAACCAACAAGAATTCAGTCTTAGATGGATTAAGTGCCAAAAAATTAGCAGACATCCAAGAGGATATAGATTGAAAACTTTGTTGCCGGAGGGTTTCAGCATCAGAGTAAGAGTTAGGGGTGAAACAAGTGTACATTTGAGTGTCATCAGGATATAGTTCATGATCAATAGGATGAGAAGAGACCAGTGAGCTTAAGGGTGTTGTATATAGGTTGAAGAGGATAGGACCAAGAACGGAGCCTTGAGGCACACCATACTTTAAGTGGGAAGGTGAAGAGACATACTCCATCACTTTCACACTAAAAGAACGATCCGTCAGATAGGAGGAAAACCAATCAAGAACAGTTCCACGAATACCGAACCAGGAAGAAAGACGTTCCAGAAGAATATTGTGATCAATGGTATCAAAAGCGGCCGAATGATCAAGTATACATAATCCAGTAAAGCGTTATGTGCACATGACATTAACAATAGAAATGCACACAGATAGAAGCACCGTTTCAGTTGAACGATGATAAGCAGCTTGATGCTTACTAAATAGCTCATTGATTTATTGGATGCTGATCATAGAAGCAAGTCGAAGGATTTTTGCCGCCCTACGTTCTGTTCAGAGCACAAGGAACTGATGATGATGATGATGACCCATAGCAAAACTCCCAAACAAAAGCTTCATTTGTAATTTTTGAACAAGGAGTACCTGAGCTACTTTTTCTTCATACTCCTCGCACTCTGCCGCTAGGTTCTCGTTTCTTCTCTCAGCTTTGCGCAACTTGAAGTGCAGCAGACGACAGTCACGTGACGTGCTCTCCAACTCCTTCTGCAGCTCTCTCAGCTCTAAACTCTCCTCCTGCTGGAAGTGATCGTGCATCTCTCGCATCTCCAGCTCTACGTCCCTCACCTCCTGCAATCAATCAAGCAATCAATCAATCAATCAATCAACTAATTGGACTATCAGTCACTCAATCAGATCATCGTCAGATCAGTCACTCAATTCAAACATCGCCACTTGGCTGGAGCCAGTGGCGATGTCGGTAAATATTCGACCGCGGATCAGTATGTGCGGGGTTCAAATCTTGGGCTCACCCGTCACTGACAGCGCTTTCGAGTGAAGAAATTGACGTTAACAGCTTTACCAGCTTTTTTTAAATCAAGAAACTCTTATTTTTAAGTGTGTGAAAATAACAGCTTTTATTTTAAATCTTTTACTTTCAGTATGGTACTTCAATCAATGAATCAAATCTGGAACTATGCTTCCCTCTTGAAGAAGGTATTTGGTCTTTTGTTATACGCATAGTTCTTTAGGTGACACTTCTTGCGATCAATTAATCGATTCATATATTAATCAATCTAAATGAAACTGACAATTTGATTCTCTAATCACGTTATCTCAATTCTTCTGCAGGTGATCATATCTGTCATCATTTGCTATGAAATGTAGAAAACAAACAAAAAATAATCTCAAACCTCCATAAATTTCAAATGCTAAAATTAACGTCAACATTTTTATATTGTAGACATTTAATTTCAAAATTCCAAATCGGTAGTGTAACTAAGCCTCTCTGTTCTATTTTTACTCAACAATATAGCTATCACTTTTCTACTATGTGGAAAACATTGCACGCATATCATTAATACCTCAAAATATCTACATGTAATCTACATTTGACGCATTACGATCTAGAGTAATTTAATGCTCATTTTTTCTCAGTTATCATAGTACAGTCTGATAACCATGCATTGGTACATTTAGATATACAAGAATATTCCAACAAAACAATTCAGTAACTCTGAGCAATAATTATTCATGAGCATTATTTTAACTTCACATGATGCTGTTGTGCTACTTCAAAAGCGAGTATCAACGGTAAGATTCTCATAACAGTGGCATATTTTTAAATATCAGTGGCATATCCACTTACTGCACAGGTTACTAGGTTATATGTTTACAGTTTTCAATGCAAATGCTTAAAATAGATGTTCTAACAAAGCAACCAGTGATTGTGATTTATTAGCTATTGTTCGAAAACTCATCCATTGACAGTATGGGGGGATAAGTCTGAGGTCTGTAAATCCAATACTTACATGTAGAGTAACTTGCTGTAGGGAAACTCTGAAAATCATGCAAATCTTGTTGCTTGGTATTGTGTGAAAAATACGCAGCCCTTGATCAAAGTGTTTAAACACTTTGATCAAGGGCTGCGTATTGTTGGTTAAACAACGAAAGGTGGCAACGACATTGCTTTACTTGTAATGACATTACACATTTTACGTATATGTATAATTTCGTCGCTCTTTATTAACAGATAATTAGTATTGTTTGGTTCCTTAACGGGCACGTAGCATCGCAATGGCTAAATCGGTGCAAGACTTTTTGAAAAATTAAATCTGTTTTGATTGAATACTACACGTAGCTATTAGCATAAAGTCCAATATCGATTTATACAATTAAAGGATATATTGACAAGATATTGAATGAGATTATCAGAACTCAAATGAAGTTGAAGAAACAGAGAGAAGCTACATAAGTACATGTATCTACATTTATCGACGCCAGTTTCTTGTCTGGTACAACCAGATGGGATTTTGGTTCAATTAAAAAGTTATAAAACTTTTCGTGCACGCGTACATTTCATGCTTCAACGCAACATCTATATTGGTTGTTACATGTTGTTGACCTCTTATAGATATGAACGAAATAAACTCCAGACGCTTCTGCTTAAGACTTATCTGCCTCTACATGATTGGCATATCAAAGAATTGACGCCTGTTTTTCTAGTTCGGCAGATAAGCAACGATCGGGAAAGAGCATTTAACAATCCATGAAGTAATACATACATCGAGCCAGCAACAATGAACGAATCCAGCTAGACGTATCGCTACGCAGTACAGAACAATTTCCTGCGGAGATATTTCAAACTGACATCGAATGAAATGATATCATGCATCAGGCCATGACCTGAGGGTGTAGTAAACCCTTCCCCTCTCCCTTCTATACCCTTAACTACAGCCTGCCAAAAAGTAGACGTAAATCACCCTCATTTCAATGGCCGCAATTGGATAGTTAATATCTCCTTTCAAAGATAAACACCAAAATCGGTCAATTCTGAGATTAATTTTTAGCTGCTTTTCTGTGCAAAAGCTGAATTTTAGCCTCATACCATCTCTTATCACCCTTATCGTCTTATTGGTGAAGTCAGAATATAAGCATAAAAATAGGTCTACGCAGATAACCTCAATCTAAGTTAGTAAAATTTGACTTGTTTTCGTTATCTTATTCTTCGATAGATCTCTATCATGAAGCAGCCTAAAGAATTCGTTTAACGATTGACTATACATTTATATTTCATGAGTTATATTTTAACTAAACATTGTAACGTACTTGTTTCAGTTCTTCGTTCTCTAGGATTAGTTCATTGTTCCTGGAGTCCGTCTCTTCCATTCTCTTCCTCATCGCCGCCAGATCTCTCTCCGCCATCGTCAGCGAGTCCCTCTCGCTCTCTGGTAGCTTGAGCATGTCCACGAGGCGCGCCTTCTCCGACCTCACCTTCGCCACGTCATCCTGTAGGGCACAAGTCAAAGAATACTGAACAGTATTTTAACAGTATTAAATGCTAACAGTATTAAGTATTTACAGTATTAAATTTTAACAGTATTAAATGCTAATAGTATTAAATTTTTACAGTATTAAATTTTTACAGCATTAAATTTTAACAGTATTAAATTTTAAGAGTACTAAATTTTAACAGTACTAAATTTTAACAGTACTAAATTTTAACAGTATTAAGTTTTTACAGTATTAAATTTTAACAGCATTAAATTTTTCGAGTATTAAGTAACAAAATAAACTGAGTCGTATACAGGGCCTAAGTCAATGAATGAATCAGTTTCGAAAGCCGAAAAATGTATTGTTAACTATGTACTCGTAGTTGTGTTCATTACGTGGTTTTAATAGGTTTATGTTATGTTACATTATGTTAAAAGAAAATTGTTTTTCATAAGAAGTTTTTTTGTGTAGTTCATGTTCAATGGAGATACAAATTAATGTTAAATCAAAATGTACCCATCAAGGAATAATAAAGTAGAATAATTGGGACAAAAATAAAATAACAGATGTATACGACGACAGAAAACTATCTAAGCGAACTGAAGCATGAGCTGGGTGGAATAGAAATGATAATCATAATATATAGTATGAAATTATATAAAAATATATAATTATTCCTAAGAAGAAAACTAAAAGCATTATACCTAATAAAAATAGAGTGCAAAACAATACAAGGAGAAATGTAATATGTAAACTCATTTATAGTCAGATTCGTCATCTCCTGAAGGTATCAGCTACGTCTCAACGGTTCAGCCCAAACCAGTCAGAAATTTAACATAGAGCACAATGATTAGTAATAGTACAGGCAAACAGACATATGACTAGAAAGCTCAGTACAGCTAAGAATAGTTTAGACATGTTTAGAACAAATAAACTATCATTAATTACAGTTACTGAGATAGGGATAATTAAGAACAAGCAGAAATTCATTAATGAAGTTAATTGAGCGAATGGTAATGTAGAATACCAGATGATGGTTTTTGAATAACCTTTATTAATGCACCCAAGTGCATTAATAAAGGTAGACAGTGATAACGCATGCTTGGTTGTATCAACGTCTGAGAATGCGAATAATATGATCGACTTTATGAAGTGAAGATTTTCTGCGGACTGATATCTGTCAGTATATAGAACATTTGCCAATTTTCAACTTCTGCAGGTAAATAGTTAACATCAGCTTGCCTATAGGCCGCGAAAATAAACTTCCCTATGAATCTATGAGTGTCGTTTCTAATGCTCTATCATTGAGGTCATCTATAGATATACCTTCAGCACTTGCTAGAAAATTGGTAAAATACGGAAAAAATTAGCAGTGATAAAATATGCACCTTCTGCTAAAATATGACTTCTAATTAGTAAGCTATTTTTAATGATGTAATTATATGTCAATTAATTATTTTAAGCGGTTTAGTATTTAGCATCAAAAACATTTTACATTGCAGCGATATACAATGCATGTTTCTCTCTAAATTGCTAAGCAACAAACTGATACGATTTAAATATAGAATTTTGAAGTTATCAAAAGGTAAAGTTATATATATATATATATATATATATATATATATATATATATATATATATATATATATATATATAGAATGTTTCCGACTAAAGTCCTACAAGTAGGCTATATCAACTGAAGGTTTCAACTATTACACGAGGAAGTAGCTGATGACGCATTGTCATTATACCTAAAATACAATCTGAAGAAGTTAAGGTTGTTATACAGTATGTCACCATATAAATTAATTTTACATACTGAAATATGGGTTTAAAATAAACTGAATATTCAATAGTCACAAAATGTTGTACGACATTGCATCAATTGTTATTTAATGCTAGATTTGGCAAACTTTCAATCTATGCTTGGTTATTAAACTAGTGTCTTTTCTTTTTATATTTTGAATTTTAATTACGATTAGTGTATTGAGCGTTAATTGTAGCCTGAAATTCATTGCAGACACAACTTTAAATGAAACTGAGCTATGCTTGGCACCTCACCACTAAGCATGGAAAGTGATGTACTCAATTAGCTTGTATGAACGACGTCGTGTGATGTTTTCAATGTGAGAAATGAACTTAGTGTTGTGATAAACCCTAAAGGAAGTGTTTTTGTGTAAGTTTACATTGATTGATTGGGTGATAAATGAACAATTTCTGAGAATTTTGTTACATTGCTCTTTGAAAGTAAAATAAAGGGTTCATAGACTATATGATACAGACATACATAGTTACAAATACAAATCATGCGCTTTATAAGTAATGTTTTCTCCCATGTATTAGAAAGTGTTTTCATTCAAAACACTAATAAATTATTAGATTAATCAATTGATCGCACATTCAATTGATCAATGAAATAGTTAATCAATTACTTATCTTAATTTATCGGACCGGCTTTCGTTTAGGACCTTCCTTCTTCTCAGCACATTTCTTTTGCAAATTGTTCTGGGTGAATTGATCTGTAGTGATATGTGTTGTTAGGGACGTCCCTGACATCATCATTGGATGAGGAAACGGACGTTAAACCATTATTAGTATTATTATTATCTTAATATAAGTAGACGATTGGACTGATTGATTGTTTCTGCGATATTAACCTCAAGTTCGCTGACACGGTCTCTATATCGCCTGCGTGTATCCTCGCACTCAGATTTCTTGGCGGCGAGCAGGTCAGCTAGAGCGAGGTTCTCTCGGCTCAGTCGATCACACCTCTCCCTCAGAGCAGCCTCGTTACGAGCCGCCAGCCGTCCGTCCGTGCTCTCAGCGTCTACAATACAATACAGTACAATACGATATGATACGATACGATACGATATAATACAATACGATACCGATACGATGCGATACAATAAATACAATACGGTACGATACGATACGATACAATACGATACAACACGGTACGATGTAATATAATACAATACAATACGATACGATACAATACAATACAATACGATATGATATAATATGATACGATACAATACAGTACGATACAATACAGTACGATACAGTACAATACAGTGCAATACAATACCATACGATATGATATGATACGATACAATGCGATGCAATGCAATGCAATGCAATACGATACGATACGATACGATAAGATACGATGCAATACAATACAATACAATACAGTGTAATGCAGTGCAGTGCAGAGCAGTGCAATGTAGTGCAGTGACGTACAGTACAGTACAGTGGAGTACAGTACATTACAGTACAATACAATACAGTACAGTAGAGTTGAGTGCAGTGCAGTACAGTACAATACAATATATTACAATTCAATATGGTACAAAACAATACAACATCATGCGATACGGTACGATACGATACGAAACTTTACGAAACCGTACGATGCAATACGAAACTATAAAATACAATATGATACAGTATTAAACGATAAAGTACAATGAAATACGGTGTAATATAATGCAGTGCAGTTCAGTGTAGTGTAGTGCAGTGCAGTACACTCCAGTACAGAAAAGTACAGTACAGTACAGTACAATACTATATGGTACAATACAATATGGTACAATCTAATACAATAGTATGCGATAAGATACGATAGGATACGAAACTGTTCGATGCGATACTATGCAATACGATGCGATGCAATACAATACGATACAATACGAAGCGATACGATACGATGCAATCGATACAATACTATACTATATAAAATATAAAGGTTAAGCATGAAACTATAGGATCTCAAGGATACGATGCTGATGAGTCATATTTTTCCCAGCTAGAAGCTACATGGAGTATCGGAAAAGGCTCAGCCTTTGAGATGGAATCAACTCGTTGATCACTGGCGTGCTCTGCTCTTACTGAGCGCGAAACAGACTTTGATTTGGTTATTTGAGACATTATAGTACAATAAAGACATTAATCAAACTGTTACAATAGGAGCTATAAAATTATAATTATTATAAATGTATTTCGTGGCCTATACACGTTGTTACATACTCGGTGGTTTCGCACTGCTATTGATAGAAGCCTATATCTGTATTTGCATTGTAAAACACAAAACAAACATAATAACTAAATAATATTCCATCCAATAAATATTAGTATAAATTAAAAACATATCATAAAACAAGCTTTAAATAAAAAGTTCTAAATAAAAATATCTATTCTCCTAGGGGTTAACTGTTCACATACACTGTGAGGAGAAGAAAGTTACACGCGTAATTAAACTTTTTTTCGATAGGAAGGCAAAGGAAATATATTGCGTTCGTCTTTATATCTTAATATAGCCGATTCAATATTGGAACTGTCAGACCAGAGATTTGCCATATTCTCGAGCCAGTTTGAGCAATATTTCGAACCCCGGACATTCAAAAACTCGATGAATGGGAAGGAAAATGATTGTGTCCTCCCGGATAAATAGCTCTCCTTCTCGAAAGAGAGACAGAGGAATAGATTAATTTCCCAAAAATACTAATACTGTAGACGATTTGACTAGAGATTGACTCTAGCTGGAGCCAGTGGCGATGTCGGTAAGATATTCGACCGCGGATCAGTAGGTGGCGGTTACTGGGCTCGCCCGTCATAGACATCACTTGCGAGTGAGGAAACTGACATTAACGATAGCTTTTACCAGTTTTGTTTAGCTTTAAGAGGAAATGTAAAATTTACTACACCTTGCAACAACCACAGAAACAGATTTAACTCAATAGACCAAAGAAATCTTGATGCTAAAATCCATTATTAGGAATTATTAAAGTATGTTGCTTTCAATTTAAATGTTATTCAGTAACATATCAGCAGCCGTTAGCAAGTAGACGTATATCTCTTATTTGTAAATAGGCCTAATCATCACGATCGTATTCTTTTGAATTACAGTCTAGCTATTGTCGGTATTAGAAAATTTTCTTAGGAATTTCTCGAGCCTAGTTTCCCAAAAAACGAATGCCCTTTCCAATGTATTTGTATAATAATAAATAAATTAAAAAGTTTGATTAATTAATGAGACAAAATTCTATAGTTCTGTGATAAGGCCAGTATGATTGATGTATGATTCTTGGTGTTGGGCACTAAAACGAAAACATTTGTAGAGATAGTTTGCATGTGACAGAAATGAGAATGTTGCGTCTATTGTGCGGTAAAACTAGGAAAGACAGAATGAAAAATGAATATGTGAGGATGAGTTTGAATGTTGAAGGGATTAGGCATTGGTTGGCTCAGTCAAGATTGAGATGGTATAGGCATATTGTGAGAAAGGGCAGATGAGAAAATAAAGAGAATTAAAGAGAATTAGGAGAGAAGAGCTAGATGTTAAACTCAAATAGAGGTAGACCACAATTGAGTGGGACGCGCTGATTATATGGATCATTAGGTGTTAATCAGAGAGGAACGGAGAAGGTCTATTCCTATACAGACCTTAGTTAAACTGGGATTCAAGTGAAGAAGAAGTGAGATGATAATTAATTGATGAGATCCTTAAATGAGGAGGATGAGGGAAATACTAGCTCTTGCATATTTTGCTAAAATAAGCGTTATGGTCTGTCAATGAACAGGCTTCTAATGTTATCTGTTCGTATTTTTAGCTTGACCTATGACTGTACTCTTGAAGAGACCGTCTCTAACATTTCATTGTAGTGACAAAATAAGCGTTAAACAAATCTTCCTATTATATACTCTTTCAAACAATTTAGTTTCATATTATAACATTATTTATATTGAAAATCAGAGCTCGCTTGTTGTATTTTAATTTGTTCCTATGGTATTGATGAACTCCTTATTTGCATTTATTTAGATTATCACTTTCATTCTTAAATGCTTATTTTATTTTGAATGTCTTAATAGCGTAGGGGTAACGTCATGAAGATTTAAGTGACAGATCCTGAGGTGAATTAAACTCTCGTGGGTTCGATTCCCAACCGCGCTGATCTGAGAGTAAAATCTCGGACATTCATTGGACTGATAATACGGAAAATGGTCTATATTGTCTAACGGTTTAAACATGTGGTGTTAAATATGATAGATATCAACATAGTTGATCATTTCACTATAATGCACATTAACTTAAGAATATTAATGAACGTTAAGTTAAATATCTACCTGAGTGCGAGCCTCCACGCTTCCGTCGATCAGAGTTTTCCATGTAACGAATTAGCGAGATGTTAGCATGTCCCTCACTGCGCATGCGCTCTGAAATCTTAGCTATCTGATGACTGATGCCATCATCTTCAGCATCATCGTCGTCATCATTTGATTCGGAGTCGGAGTTGAGAGGAGAGGAATTCAGATTATTGTTGGATTCGTCGGACTCACAGCTTAAAAATAAACCTTTAGATTGATTATCCATAATAGAAGATTTTTCTATGCTAATAGGTCTCTCAGCGGAATTACTGTGATTCGATTGTAGGTTGGAAGAAAGGTGTTTGTTGGAGTTGCTGCCGTTAGAGTTACTGCTGCTGTTACCTTCTTTATGATGATGTTTAGAGCCCTTTGAAGATTTAAGATTCTGGCACATTCTAATGAACTTATTCTTGCCATCATCTAAATCTTCTCCTTCTGCTTTGGAGGCCGCCTTACTACTATCTCTATTTTCAGATTTACTAGTCCGCTTAAGCTTTTCCTTCTGACTCATCATGCTACAACTCTTGTCGAACTTGTCAGTTTCAATATTCTCCGACAGAACTAAATAATTTAAATCAAAACAGTCGATTAGTGCATCGTCAGGTGTACTTCTAGATATATCTGCTTTTACTCTTTTGCTACAAGAATTCACGATATTTTGACGGCGAGATTCAAACAACTGTTTACAATTCTGCTTGGAATTTTCAGAAGGTTCTAGATTGCTATCCGTTGAAAAATCAGCTTCTAATTTAGAATCGTTATGACAAGTTGTCGTCGTAAATACTTCACATGCGTCTATGAATATATTTTCACCGTGCTCGTCAAAACTCCGTGACTTAGCTAAAACTCCATCGGATGATGTACGTATCGCTAATTCTGATTTACTTTCACAAACTACAGAGCTATCGCTACCGAGATGTCGTTCAGCTTTAATTATATAATCACTAGGAAGCGATTGAACGTTGTTTAGGTTTACGAGAGTTCTATTCGCATCAGTTGAATCCTCTCCTCTAGTGAACACGGACTCAATCCCGGTGCCTCCGGGTTCCTCTTCACTCAACGCCTTCACCTCCCTCAGTCTTGACTCAGATACGCTATCGTCCAACTCGTGTCTTGAAAGAAAGGTAAACTCCGTGGAGTACTGCGCAGCAGCGGCGTTAGGTACAGTAGCGCGTACAACGCCGTCTGCAGCTGCTTGAGCTGCTAGCGTCGAGTTATCAGTGAAAACAACGGGAGTTTCATTTGACGAGAGAAGTTCGTGAGTGATATCTATGCTGGATAGCGCGCTATTATCTCTCCAGCCATTTGCTTTATTCTCCAGGTGAATGGTAGAAAAACTTTCGTTTGTTGCTTCATATCCACCGCTAGCCGCTTTCAGCTGTTTTGTTCTCTCGCAGCCCGCGGTACCTGTAATTACTTCCAGCTGCCGCTCCCGGCTGCTTGTCGAAGCCTCGCCAGCAGCTGTAGCAGCTGGCTCTAGCTGCTTTACGTCATGAAGTGCAGCTGTTTTACATACTGATTCAACAGTCTCTGGTGAACGTATATTTTCTCTTCTATAATCTCTACATAACGTGTCTGTTTGATCTAAATTCGACATATGGCTAGCAGAACCGAAATTAGAGATGAATGGGTTATATATAGGGCTATCTGTAACATCAGCTATAGATTCTCTGGGAATAAAATTTATATGAAGACATGAAGGTAAAGAGTTTGAACTAGTATCAAAAGCCATCCTTCCTGCAAGGATTTGCACAGCAGACTGGCTTAAATCATTGTCTTCCGCTGTATTTCTGCTCGTTACCGAAGAAACTTCAAGAAATTTATAATTTAATGAAGTAAGGCAATTGATATCCCTGTTCCCATCAGATTTTATTCCAACAGCTGTGTCTGATAACTGCAAAGAAGACGAACAACTCTTTTCAGAATCTGATTCAGATGTCTGCGTTGAGAACGTATTAGCGCTACTACATTCACACGAGCATGGCTCAATGCTGCTAATTTTCTTTTCAGCGGCAGAATTACGGCCGGTAGATTTTAGTAGGGGCCTAGCGGCAGGTGAAGCCGAGTGTGCGCATGAATTCTGCCCATTACTCGCCTCGGCTGACCTCTGTTGTTCAAGCGTCGAGCTCTCGCTGACCGCCCGATTCTGGATTTCATCTTCATCACTCCCGTCGGCTTTGTTCCGTTCTCGTAAATACGCTTCCGTGAGTTCATCTGTGAGAAAGTTAACTTCCGTACACGACTGACTGAAATTAATTAACTTTTGTTTGACCTCCGGGAGAGATTCACATATATAACTGCTACCTACTGTCTGAGAGTCCAGGGTAGGTCTGAAGCTGGTGGAGCTAATTTGTGGCTGAGTACTGGATACGATGTTATTAGGGTAATTTCTAACATCAGCTTCGATACTTTGGCCCAACTTGTCCGCAGGAATGATCGAAAATCTGTCACTTATTCTACACGCATCCTTTAAATCATTCTCTGTAGTGGTCAGCGGTGCATTATCTTGGGCTGGCATTTTGTTTATGAAAGCATTATTAATGTTGGATATCTGTTTACATGTGCTCGCATTCGTTGCTACTATTGTATTACTTTTATTATCTTCCATTAGAAACCTGCATGAATCACTGCAATTGATATCCTGATCGTTTCCTGCAACACTCAGTCGTGGATTTTTCCACGGCAAAGTAATTTTTGTATTCTTATCTAACTTTCGATATGAATTTAATTGACTAAGAGATTGCTCATAACTAGGTACCATTTCTGTATCTGTGCTTTGATTCGCGGAATGTCTTCTTTTATTAGCTGGTAGATATCTTTCTATTAATTCCTCAATAGACTCCATCTGATCGCGTTTATTGCCTTCAATATAGTTATCTAGCAGTGAATTCGATCTAATTTTCGACAATCCTATAGGCTTCTGGCGCGTATCAAGTGTCGAGATGTATTGAAAACATTGTTCATTGTTTTGAATGTTGAATTTTAGCCTCGAATCTTCCGCTAGCGGATTACCGGTCATTCTCAATAAGCTTTTTGACTTTTCGTCTGGTGTTCTCTTTTTCATATCGACTAATTCTTCCTTGTATTTGCTGTATTTGCTATCTAGAGAGTCAATTTCTTGAAGATTTGAACTTTCAACTTGTATACTTGAGGGAACTATACCGTTTTCATCGCTGAAATAGTTGTCTAGATGAACTGAGTTAGAAGGCGATTTAAGCGGAGCTTCATTATCTAACTCCGGTATATCAGTAGAGTATTTTTCATCGTAAAGAGGTGAATGCTGATTCAACTGGGTATATTCGTTATTCGTAAAGAGCTCTTCAGTGTGGTTGACTATCTGATTATCACTTTGCTCCAATGACTCCAAGACGCATCGTTGTGTTGCTACTGCATCTGACTGTAAGCACTGCACTGGATCGCTGATGTCAAGCATTGCTTTACTATTGTCTTGATTTGTTTTCACTTTATCGCTGTGACCGGAGGGAATAATTTGATTTTCTTGATTATATAGAGCTATGTCAGCTGCATTAGATGATATTTTCTGGACCTCATTAGTTTCTTGCTTAAGAACACTTTCTCCACTTTCTAGCGTTTCATGTGTTTTCAAATTAAGTGTGTCATATTTAGAATCAGTTAAAACTGGAACGTTTCTGCACTCAATATTGCTGCTAAGAGGAACTAGTTTCTCGTGAAAAATTACTATATCGTTTTCCTCTTTCATTTCTTTATCCCGAAAGTTTCCATCCTGAAGTTTCAATTCCATAAGATTGCTAATTTGTCCATCATCTGAATAGATCATAGCTTTATTGCTGGCTTTGCTGTTTTGTTCTACCGTGAGATTATAAAAATATTTGTCTGTTTCATTGGAGGTAAATAATTCGGGCATTTTATAAATATTTTGCATAGACGTGTTAGTAAAACAATGTAACGACGACAGATTTTCTCTATCTGCAGTAAATGTGTCATTTCCTTCAATCTTCACTTCAACACAATCCTGTAGTTCTTTCGATAAGTCCGTGATAGCATCCATCTGGATTATTTCTCTTTGACTCGATGCTGTTTTACTATTTCGCTCAGGTTTTTTACTCTTGATATCAAGTTTCCTACCGGGTGCTAAAGGGAATTTAGAAATAGAACTGCTGGCAGACGATGGCCGTTTGGATTGCTTAGTCTTTCTTAAGTCCAATTCCTTTGATTGGCTAGATGCGATTTTATTACTTCCAGCAGAAGAGATTCGTCGTTCTTTCAAACTCATTGCAGCTAAAGTGTCTCGCATATGACTGTATGAAGTCTGATTGGGCTTTGTATCAGATTCTGTTTGGCCATCATTGATTATAATCTGAGACGTTGGAGTAATTCTTGATTTTGAAGATCCAGCACATCTACGGACTAAATTATCAGATTTGAGCTCAGAAGGTTTCGAAAACCTTTGATTGCCATTTTGAGGTTTTTGAACTGGCTTTGATGGTTCACCAGTCTCCAATTTAGATTTCTGCACGGAGGTCTTTAGCTGGTGATTAATCGCAGGTTTTCTTTCCGGTTTATCCAGAATTTGTTTAGAATTTGCTGTAGAGCAAGCATTTGCTGTATCCCCGCCAGTCGCTTCATTTGAAGTATCGATAGTTGGCGACTCCTTGAAATCCTTGACCTCTATCTGTTCATTGTTCTCTTTCTTTGAGACATATTTGTCCCGTCTTGGTATTTTTCTTGACCCGAGTGTTTCCGATACGGGTGTATCTACGGATTCAACTTTCTTTCCATTTTTAGATAAAGTAATCACTTTTGAATCATTGCGATGATCAACTGGCAGTCCATGGCTAGTAGTAGGTTTAATTCTCTTCTGAGGACTTGAAGGCGGTCGTGGCTTTTGGCCATTTGACATTATTGATTCATTAAAAACAACTCAGACATTGATTCGTTTTTGTACAACAGAAGCCTCCGTTTAAAAGTTTATTTCAGTTAATCTGAGCTGCAAGACAAACTCAGGTATGCTAAATTGCATTGCTAAGAACTATGTAAAAGCAAAATATATATACATGTATATTGCATTGTATAAGTTCGTAGAATAGAATAGTATTGCAGAGCGTTTTACGTTATTATATAATAGAACAATATTCCTTATCATTTAAAATATACAGTGTAAAATGTCCACAATAGTGCCTCTATCCAAATCAGCGGAAACTAGTCATTTCTGAGGTTTTAATAGCCACTATTCAGCATAAAATGAAGCGGCAGCCAAACGGCAAGCAATAAGGATAATTAGTTGACCAGAGCACTATGCTAACCGGTTTTCAAAAATTATAGCAATCTGAATTGGTTTAGAGTCATTGCCCATATTTTGTCTGTGCCACTGGAGTATATGCTAATTGTAAACTGCCAGTATCGTAAAAGCCGACTAAGTAGGAAACTGAGGAAGGAAATTGGGATAATATCCCCGGAGATATTTTCCTTAAGATTAAGGCTACGTTATGGTTTGGTAAAAGCTTAGTCTTTACGATCGTATAAATTGTTCCTCAATAGGTCAATATGTATAGATTGCTCCAAATGATATTGAAAACAGATTTTGTGTTGGAATATGAAGCATGGACTTACTGATTTTCAGAACACGAAAATGAGTAAATAGAGTCCAAAGTAATAGGAATACACATTCCAGAAGTTACAGAAGTTACAGAAGTTTACGTTCTAAATAAATGTTTTAACTCAAAGCCTGAAAGAGTCGATAAATATGTATAGGCTAATCTTAATGATTATTCACGTATCCAAGCCAGCTTTTATCTATCTGGGTTCTTGATGGTTAGAGATATTAATTATTTTACAGCAAAACAAGCAGTTATAAATGTTTAAGACATCAGTTACTATAATGACATTAGTGATAAAATTTAAACTAAAAATTCTAAATAGGGCCAGTAAAGAGAGAGTATAAAATAGACTAATCTTCTGGGCACCTAATTCAAGCTTGCAAAAAAGCTGTAAAGCTTACGGTAAAGTCAGATTTAACCTATCTCTCGAAAGTGATATCAGTGACGGGAGATCATTGTATTTAAACTCCGCACATACTGATCCGCAGTCGGACAATTTACCGACATCGCTACCGGGTAAATTGACGAACCTAGAATTTTGATTTGAATTAGAATATTGAAGATCTCAAAATTTCAGCATAAGCAGAAGAAATTTGATCATATATAAAACAGAAGCAGAATTTTTATGTAGGAGGCACATGACTACAATGTGTCAATCGAAGAGACAACGGAAATCTTAACACAATTCATTAATATTAGAAATCTTAGATCTGATTTGAAATACGTAATCTAAATAAAAATCGCTACTTTGGGATAAGTTTCTTTAGTCAAATAATATAAAATAAACATTAATTGGTCTGTAAACCTTTAGAATGTACATCTTGGATCCTATACTGGATCAAATTAGACAATCCAAAGTATAAATTAGAACAAATGTTTTGCAAAATGTTAAGCATCGTGACACCTGGTGAATGAAACTAATTTTTTTCACTCTTCTCGCCAGAGGCGCCACTTGTGGGTCTGTGTTCCGCACTCAGGATGAGCTGCTTACGATTATCTATTTAAATATGATTTTGCGGTGATTTCTTAGTTTATTGAGAAATTCTTGACCCACTCTACGATATTCCAGTAGAATACAGCAACTGCGTCTCGGCTTCAAACCATTATAATAACAAGTTATAACAGGATACATATTTGAATTAGAATTTCTAAGCATAATTGATCCGTAATTAGCTATAGATCTATAGCTCTTTACTCCTGATGAGCCAAACATCACTTGCTACTGAATCCAATCTGCGAGCTCAACCGAATGCCCTTTCCAATGTTGGTTTGGATCTTCGTGCTTTGGTTCTTTTCGATACATACAGTCCTCGGTTGGTCTATTCTTTAGCAACCTAGACAAAACACTAGTTTCATAAAAGGATATATATATATGTATATATATATATCCTCTCTCTCGCTCTCTCTATCTCTCTCTCTCCCTCTCTAGATCTCTCCAATCGATACCTTACGCATTTAATATTTATCAGTCATGCATACTGTAGATATAATTAATTTTTGAAGTTTCATGCTTCTACTGTCCTAAGATTACTATAGAAAGATCACTGAAATCTGTTATTGTCCAATTAGGTAACATACTTATCAAGCTATAGAATGTCTTTTGCCTAAATGAAACACTAAAACTTTGTTAATTAGACCATGTAGACCGTTTTATAAAGAAAACAGGCCTTGGTCTAATCCTAAGTGTTTGAAATATATGTCAGAGTTATGTTATAATCCTATAGTTAAAAAACGAGGAGTGACCGACACTTTGTCTTACAATTTGTTACTTAATTTACTTACTTAAATGCTTTGGCAATTACATAAGTTGTGGCTCACATTTTTAATTAAATATTTGACTAAAGGAAAGAAATACTTCTTATCATCATGACGACATTTCAATGCTCGTTGACTTTAGTCAGTTTCATTATCATTTCGTGACGAGTAATTTCTAGAACCACAGGCTTACAGAAGTACGCACTGCTTGATCGGTTATGGCATTGAGCTCATAACTTCACTTTTTTACTAAACCAATTTATACTTTCCACTTTTATCAATCGTTATTCTTATTACGCATCTAACGTTCCCTCTCCAGTAATGCTTCAGTAGGTCTCCCTGCTCTTAGACTACCGTAGAATAAACATAAACTGTGCTCTAACTGTTACGAACCGTCACGCTTTATCATCCCTTGTGAGTCATGAATGCTAGGCATTCATTACACTCATATCCAGCTTTTCTGAGTAGTCTGCACAAGCTTCAACACAATATCTCGCACGTCGAATGATTATTCCGTACAAAACCGATAAACAGGACAAAGATTTCCGCTGGTTTCTACCGTTTAGCTGAACTATAGTGTTACTCGTGCGAGATTTATTTGACTTACATACGTTCGAGGCATGAACGTATAGCTATCAAATGGCATTTTTGACAAGCCAGTCCAATACGTAATATCATATACAGAAACAAAAGCTGCACCAAATAACTGAATAAGTTCAAAATTAACTCAGGCTATGATTCTGCAAATCCTATTTAATGGTTCCGGCATTCATTTTATTACAACCTACGTACCTACTTAACTTATTTTCATGGAAAAGTAGAATCATAACAGGGAGCCAGTGAAGACTGCGAAGTAGAGAAAGAGAGTGGGACTGAAGTGTAGAGGACTTGCAAACAACGCGTGCAAGAGAATCTTGGACGTACTGCAAACAATTAAGAGAGGAAGAAGGCAATCCATACAATAATGAATTACAGTAATCGAGCTTTGGTTGAACTATAGAATTTTAACGGATAGTAGCTGAATTTCCAGTAAGAGATGGACACATTTGTCTAATATGATGAGTCTGAAAGAAATAAGCGCCACAAACCGAAGAGATATGGGATTAAAGCCAAGGTTGTCATCAAATATGACTCCGAGGTTTTTGGCGTATCGAGAAGGTATAAGAGTAAGATTTCGAAAAAGAACAGAGTTATTAGTAATTTTATTTCTTTGCAAAGGAGTTCCAATCAAAAGGTATTCAGTTTTGGAAGGATTAACAGCTAGACGACTAGAACAAAACCAGGAATAAACCTTGTATAGAAATGATGAGAGATGAGTTAGTTTCTGATCGAAATCTGGATTAGAAAAGGAAATATATAGCTGTGTGTCGTCTGCATAGAAGTGAAAATTTATGGAGGCAATGTCAAGCACGTAGCTAAGTGGAGTATTGTATAGAGATAAAAGCAATGGACCTAATACAGAACCTTATGGAACACCGCGTAGGAGCGATAGTATAGGCCTAATATAGTTTATATAATATAATAATATAATAAATATATTATACATATTCAAATATATAGGCCACACCATAAGAAACGATGAGAAATGAGAGACAGAAACTTGCAATAGAATTGCACAAGCAAAACTGGCCTTCGATAGTAGGAAAGAACTCTTAACAAATAGTCTCACGAAAACTACAAAGATAAAGAAGGTGAAACCTTTGGTTTAGACAACGCTATTATACGGATGTGAAACATGGACATTATGGATGGGAGATGTCACAAAAATGGAAGTGTTGGATATGAAAAAGAATAGAAAAGACTAGTTGGACTCAAAATGTTACAAATGAAGACGCCTTAAAGAGATTTGGTACAAATAGGCAGCTAACTAATACCTGCAATAAGAATTAGGAAGAAAATTTGGATAGGACACATTCTAAGGGGATATAGAGTTCTAAAGGAGGTCATGGAAGGTAGAATGAGAGAATATAAACGCATATACATGTACATACAAATTATATGCATAATATCCACATACATGGTTAATTACAGACTAAATAACATCATATCATGGAAGAAAATATGCAACAAATCGTTGGCTACATTTTATTCTATTTTAATAAAAATGTGTATTATTGGTAGTAATGATTCGATTCAGTCAACATTTTTAACGGTACCTAGAAATAGAAAATATTGCATACATTAGCATATTTTTAGCTTAGCTATTGAGGCAAAATCATGGTAATTAGCAAAGGGTTAAAGTTATATTCTTGATTCTGGTACAAAAATGTCGTGTCTAATAATTAAGCAACACCCTATGAAGAAAAAGTTTTCTTCTGTTAATGTGATAACTTATTATGTAACTTATTGTTAAGTGAAGATCAGGTGGTTACTTAACATTGTAAGAGAAGATAGAATATTAGTTAATAATATTTTCAACGTGCCTCTCATCAGCCTCTCTACGTACATTCATGTACAGTCTTCTTGCAAATATTGAATGAATTCTGGATTAGACTGCTTTGCCTTAAATCTTTCTCAAGACTATTTTAAAGTTGATTCATCCGCGCCTAAATTACGTTGAAAAGCAAATGAGAAAGTTAAGTATGCCTATGCGAATATACAGTAATACCAATCCAGGGCTCTAAATATACATGTACTTAATGCTTATGTACTTTTACTTCGATATAATATTCATGCACATATTACAGTTACATGTAGTTAAAATTTATATTAAGTGCCATCAGCTTACCCATTACTTTAAGCGAAATCCATGAATAGATAATGTGATAAGGTTTCTTAATTATTTGATATATAAAAAATACCTTTATAACGCACGTTTGCGCGAAACTCATTTCAACTTGCGGGCTTCTTTGAAGGAACGCGCTCTAACAGTTTTGACTCACATATCGAAACTCGATCTCATGCAAAGAGTTATAAAACAACTTGCAGAGTCCAGGCGAGAGAGTTCTAGTCAGGGAGTTACATGGCTCCACGGAGTGCAACATGCATGTCTGGATGATTACTACGTCGGGGTGTGGAATTTGCGGACATAGGTGTATGCATATCCCTCTAATATCCTGCTTCTTGCTGTTTATTAAATTATGCAGATATACTGGTACCAGATATTGTTAATCGATAATCGAAAATGTTATTGATAATTAATGAGTCTGCTTAATTTAGGCTACACAAGGTTTAGTTGCATTCAGTGTACAATCTGCATACGATATTCTGTCTAGTTTCTGTTTGTTTCTCGACCGGATCAGACATAAATGTTTTCTGTAACCCGAAGCTTCTCGCTGCAGATCTGAAATACTATATAAATGCAATATGCCATAAAACCAGACAAATCCCTTCTCTTACTAAGTTAGGCGATATATTAGTCTAATCAGAGAAATGAAAGTCAATTACCAACTGAACGTAAGATGAGTAAAAGGAAAATTATTGATACTAATGCTACCGTTTCAAATTCTCTCTGTCTAGTGATCTGCCAAGTCGCAGGTTCAAAGTACACATCCTAATCACATGCTGCTTTTCACTCTCAATAGAGACTACTACATCGATCAACGAGTTAAGGCTATAAAGGCACAAAGGCTATATGCCTTATATAAATCTTGATGTAGTATTGGGAATAACACGGCTTCTTAGATTTAATTCTTCGGCTTTTAGATTGATTCGGCTAAACGGCTTCTTAGATTGATTCTCATTACTTCCTCAGTTTTTTTCTTAGTCACCTCTTAGGATACGGACGCAATACGGCATCTGGAATTATGATTTTTAAGATCTTGCTTTCATTCCGATTTATATTTTGAACATGATTCTGCTTAATACAATATTTAATGAACATTTAATATTTTAGATTTTTATTTTAAATGTTGGAAAATCGGTAGCACTTTTTCTGATAGGCAAGCCGCACCGAATCAATTTTTACTGTAAAACACTTAATACGAAGTACACAGAAGTTAAATATATATTTTAATAAACAAAGCATTTTCAGGCACAGTCTTTAACTCGTTTAAATAATGCTTCACAACTTTCACTAAATTTGTCCAAAGCATTAGTTTCTTGATATTATATAACTTATGTATGTTTTCTATATAATTTTATTGTGAGATTATAAGCTCAACTTTACTCACTGCGTGCTTTGTAGGCCTATGGTCTACATAGGATTATAATGTAATATTACTTGTGAAGATTTTTCCTCAAAGTTCCTATTCAAAGTTATTCAAAATCAGAATTGTCAATATCTGCCTGTACTTTAATGCGCTTAATGAACCACCAAAATCCGTTAAAAGTAGAATATTTCACCATATATTATTTAAATTTCATGATTAGACATAATTGAGTTTTGCTTTCACGAATAAAAAGATTATAATGCAATATATTAATATTAAATTTCACATTAAAATTATGCGTAAGTAACAGAGCCAGGAACAAGTTTTCTGCTGCATGAAATTGCTTTAGATCAAAGGATAAACGTTCTTTTTTAAAGCTTTCACGGTCTTCGTTCAATTTATGATCTCAGACTCTTCAGTCTCAATCTTAAAGTTTTCCAGCGGATTTAAGACCAGAGCTATTTAGCCGAACTCAGCTAGCTCCAGTAATTATAGGCTGATATTCGTCTAATCTAGAGTTATTTTAGACTAAATCGGCTAACGGCTGCTGGGGAATCTGATATTGATTTAATTGAATCTTTTAAAAAATTACTACTTTTAGGGCTGAGTGATTTTCATTATTCTCAGAGAATGTTTTTTACTACAAACCACTTCAGTACAAGTCACTTGAACTAAGTAAACTTAAATTTGACTTACATATCTATTATAAAATAAATAACATTTTAGGAGACTTTTCACTTTATCTCCATGTATTTCTGGTGTACGATTTTACCGAAGTGAAACGTGATTAAAGTAATAATAATAAACGTGATTCAATTCAATTCAATAGATTTGCGTATTGTGATTTTTTAGATCTATGTCAGGTAAAACCAGAAATAATTGTGATAAAATTTATAAAAACTTTTTTAGATATAATGCTGAACAGTATCAGTTTAAAAATAAATGCTTATAGACGTGGAATTAATTATCACATTCAGTAGTATTATTAATGCTAGCTTTAAAGCTCTCTACCTACTAAGGTCACTACTAAGTTCTTTACTAAGTTATCTAATCTCGCTACCTCCTCAAGTTCCAGTAATATTTTTGCTTTGTATTGTCTCCACACAAAAAGTCTATCCAATGAACTCATTCAGAGAGTGTTTCAAGATTCTACATTAAATTGGCTTCTCTATGCATCCAAATTTTGGTGGAGTTTTACCACTGCGGAAGATAGAAAGAGTCTTGAAGTTTTGTAAGGCGAGCTTAGAAAGGCGAATTTCTGCAACTTGGAATTCACTTGTGAAGATTTGTGTGCTTCAGCTGACTATAAACATTTTACAATATATGTAGGCCTAGTGATAGTGACCATCTACTTACCCCACTTTTGCCTCCACTTACCCATAACCTAAATCTAACTATAAGAAACGTTGCCAGCAAAACTTTCACACTTCCTATTAAAAGTAGTAGTTTAATTGACAAAAGCTTTATTACTCGCATTATTGGGCCTATTCGATGATGCTAGAAATTTTTAATTTTAAACTTACATTTCCAATGAAAATATTAAAATCTTACATTTTTAAATTTACATTTCCTAATGTAACACTTTAATTGCTTCAAGTGTTTTCTTCTGCTGTTTAATTGTGCTTAGTTATATGACTTTAAAGCTCTCAATGTAGGTTAAGTTCGTCTTGGTCATTCAATTTTATATGTTAGCTAATGACATTTCAATCTCATATTTGGATTTTATATTACATTTCTGTCTGTATCAGTTTCATTGCTATGTTATCTGTCATATTATTACAGTCTGCGGCTTGTCAGATTGATGATAAAATAAAAGGAACAGATTATTATTATATTACGCGGTTTAAGAAGGCTTATGAGATTCTGATATATCTGTGTGATTGCTTTAACACATAAACTCTTTTATTTTAACCCAATACTTGCTTTCACTAACCAATATCCGGAATACGCAAATGCCTTCATGGCCTGTATTTGCTGCTCATTTCAACATTTTAAATTGACATTTGTTTTATTATAAGTTTTAATGATTGATGTTATTTTATTTCTTTAACAAATAAATAATAATTAATAATTCTCCTCTCATTTAGAACTAGTTTTTATCATGGCTATTCTGGTCTATTCTACGTCAAACACAACGTTGTCCTTGCAATGCTTTCAGAAAACTTTAACTTATGATTGGATCACTGTTTGAATGCTATGCTACGCAACAGGTGAAAAACTATGAGTAAGTCATATAAAACTTCTGAAGGCGTTCGAGTGTTAATTGAGGAAGTAAGGGACGTTTAATAATTTATGAAACAATGTGCAAATTTATTTCGATCTGTTATAATATACTTTTAACTTCTTATTTAAAACACTATTTCTTTATGTACCGTCATATCAAATTGATGCTTGTTATGTGAAATTGTATTACTTTGCCCTTTTATTAATCCGGCTTTAATTATCTTTAGTTAATTTTAAGCATTCTGAATTATTTAACGAGATTATAAATGCTATAATATCTGTAAATACGATTCTGAATCTGATATCGAGTATAAAATTGATAGAGTTGGGTAATGTACTGTATTCGGCTATATTTTACAACGTTTTAATAAGCTTACATTGCATAGGCCCCGATCTTACTCAACTAACCGCTATCTTTAAAAACTACTCGCTGAAGCGTGTCGTTGAATACAAGGCTTGTTTTAGAATTCTTCTCTCAAGACACCTGTAAGCTATAGCGCCCTATTATTGCCTGTCACGAACTGCGATCACATATTAAAACTAGTCAACATATTTTTGCTTTTTTTCAATTCAGTGATATTTTAGCCTCATTTCAACGTTATATTTGTCGCGTGTTTCACGATCGATTTTGAATCGTCGAAAATTAATAGTAACAAAGTAGAACCAGCTGGAATCTAAGATAACCGACTAACGAAGTTAACAGAAAATACGTATTTTTAGAAGTTTGTAACGCTATTACGAAAAGTCCGAATACCATACTTTCGCTGTTGGATTATATTCAAGAATACAGATAAATCAGACATTAAATTTAAGTTGAGTCAGTTAGATAGATGATGGAAGCACAGTATTCTGAATAAACTTAATATAATTTCACAGACTGCCTAGCCAAGTGTCATAATTGTGGATTATCTAGAATTTGATTGCCTAAAATTGGTAAGGATTCATTTGTACTACTAGAAACACACATATTTTTTTTGATTCTATAATAACATTTTTATTATCACAGATGACTTGTCCATAAATTGTTTTAACTTTCTTTTTATGACAATGTCCATAACAATACTGAAACACCGGATAAACTTTACATATTGTATTCTATTTTAAGAACTGAACATGTAATATAATGACTACAAACGAAGAATTGTTAAATACATGTATATTACATAATCTATTCGATACTGAATTGGATTCTTGCTTTAACCAGAAGAAATATTTTATTTTGAGTTCTTTAATTTTGAAGACTAACCTTAACCGTTTTATTTAAGCTTTTCTAGTTTCATTTGAAGTTATTTATTGCCAGTTTTTATTGAATAATCGAGGGAGCTTCATAAAAAAAGTCCATCAATCTGTTCAATTCTATCAAATTTGTTTAGTTTCGACGTAATAGTGTAGATGTTTACACTTGTCGAGAATAGGTTTCATAGAGGCTCCTAGATAACAGTACGTAAAGTAGCCTAATAAGGCTGTAAAATGTCACAACGGTAGTAACAGGATCTGATTAGAAAGGAATATAAGTTATAAGTGCTAACATTAATAACACTTACATGTATAGCAGAGCATTGCCATGTAATAATGTAATTTAGCGAAATATCATTCGTCTGTGCAGACTAGATGTTAAACAATACTCAACTCAATTAGCTTATTAGACAGCGGCCACTTAAAGTTGTAGGCTATATGGCATTTTGCTTTTAATCTTTGTTTTAATAAGCATATGATTTTATATAATATAATTAGTCGATAAAGATATTTTGACAATTGGGTGTTTTCTTTCGTATAGGCCTATATGATATGCTAAGCTTGGCCATGTATTATTTTGTGCATTAATCTTGTTTAGATGGAACATGTTTTCGACCCAGTGGAAGATAATTGTGGTGCTATCGCTAACGACAGGTTTGCTCACGTATAGATATTAGTGATGGGAATCGAACCGAACCCGAACCGAACCGAACCCTAAAATCTAGAATTTTGACCGAACCGTACTCGAACCCAGACTCTGACCGAACCCGAACCGAACCCGAACCCAGACTCTGGCCGAACCGAACCGAACCCAGACTTTGGCCGAACCCGAACCCAGACTTCGTCCAAACCGAACTGAACCAAACTCTTGGAGTTCCTTTATTCTTCACCAGCCTGACATTAAATGAAGATAATAAGAACAATACAAATATATATTAGTTTTTGCATTTACATGTCTTACAGCATATATTCAGGTAAGGCTGGTTCCGACACAAATTTTAAAATGGTAGCGGTACAAAGGAATGGTAGCGGGAAGCAAGACGGATCTACAGAAGATAATGGAAAGTCTGAATGATACGGCATTGAAATATGGAATGAAGATTAACATAAAAGAGAAACAAGTGATGAGAGTATCCCATAAAAATCTGAAAATGCTTGACTCAATCTAGGTGGATTTGTTCTTGTTAAATTCAAATTATGAATTTTTTCTAATTTTCGTGTGCTACCTTAATATTTCTGCAGCCAGATTTACAAATAATTATATATGACATTATATATGTGTTAAGGTTATCTGGAGTAAATAATTTTGCACCATAGCAATGCAATAATTTCATAACTATTTTCGTAACTTCATAATTGATCTGAGAGTTTAAAATTTGAAACCTCAAGGCAAATTATGAAGCTTATTACTGGTCAGTTGATAGCAAACGGTGTATCATTTTTCTATGGAAGTACAGGTGTTTACTAAATCATCTTTATTTGACATTTTTAAGTTACTAAATTGCACTTTTCTCTGAAATATTGGATCAAATTTTAGCCAAGACATTTTCACTTAATTAATTATAAACGTATCTAATATATAGGCCTATAGTGACAATTAAAAATTTAAAAATTTATGAAGCATTCTATTTTCTCGTTATAATCAAGGAAAATATTTCAGATACAGTATTAAAGCTAATTATCTATATTAAGAACATTTGTTGGTCAACTAACAATATTTTAAGAAATGTACAGGAATAAATACCACTTCTCTCCTTTTTTCATTGTCATATTTTTACCCAGGTGAAAAAATGTGGCAGCTATTATGACTTAATTAATTTTTAAGCATATTTACCATAAACCATTTTAAACATGTTTGTTATAACCATGATTATTATAAGTAAAGTTAAACAATTGCAACATTATCAAAACCAAACCATTTCGAACTCGAATCGAACTCTAGCGAGTTGGAAAGCAAGCCGAACCCGAACCGAACCCGAACCCTTGTTAGAACCGAACCCGAACCGAACCGAACTTTCATTTTCAACGAACCGAACCGAACCGAACTTTCATTTTCAACGAACCGAACCGAACCGAACTCTCAAATTGTCAACTGCTAACCCAACCCGAACCGAACCGAACTTTCATTTTCAACTAACCGAACCGAACTCTGGAAATTCATAAAATTCCCCTCTCTAATAGATATCTGTTACAATAAGTCATTCCTAATAGCTATTACAATTATTTTAAATGATTATGTTTACAATACGAATTTATGCGCTTTATGAGGCTTGATTGTCAAAATACTCAATGTTTTACTTAATGAAATCTAACTAATCCTAAACAATTGAATGTATTACAACTCAGTCCCTAATAAACATAAAGATAATTTGAAAAATAATAATTTGTTTACTACTCCTCAGTATGAATTTGTCATACCAAAGCAGGCCCCCTATCGGCATATTGTCAAAACCTAATATTTTTATAGACAAAAAATAGAAACCAGTTGATCGCTCAGAATTGTCTTACTCTCTTCTTCAATTGTACAATTTAAGCTTTTGTCTTTTATGTTTCTGTAATAGGGTTAAGTTTAGTTTATCAGTTGAAATTATTTTAAAATTAATTAACTAAAATCCCCAATTAATTAAAATTAATCCAAAAAGAAACCAGAGGTCAAGTGAATTATACAGAATATTTTGATTGTGATGCAGTATTGTGCGGATGCACAGCAGATGATGATCCGATGATCTACAATGAAGGATGGACTGTTAGCCCTAAGTCACCATCAGCCACAAGTAAAACCGATAAAACAAAAATAAAATTACTCAACTTGGACATCAATATTGGAATTGGCATTGATGGCAGAAATAACGGCAGCTCAGGCTCAGGTGACTCTGACAGAACTACTCCTGGGAAGAAGCTGCTGGAACAGGGAGACGACTCTGACGAGTGGCGCAGTCAAGAGATTTGTTGGTTTGACGAGATCAACTGCACTGGAACATTCTTCAACGTAACTCTTGCCGATCCGGAAGACTGTTCAAAATTTTTCCTCTGCATTGGAAAGAAATTGTTTTCTAGGAGTTGTCCTTTTAATTTGAAATATAACTATATCTTGACTCTCTGTGTGCCAAATATCCTGTCGAATCAGTGCCAGAAGAAGTGCAGTGACTTCCCGAACGGTGACGATAGATACAAGTCGCTGATTGTCGATGAGACCGTCACGAGTCCACCAGACGTACCGAGTGACGCATCAACCTCCAGGCTCACCACGCCTCTACGAACAACTGAAGGTTCCTCAACAACAACGTCAACATCGTCAACATCATCTCCTAGCACTTCAGAAAGAACTACAAGATTAACTACACACACTACTCTAGCAAGCACTCCACTGCCTCCGACATCAAGTACCTCCACGAGCGATACAATGACCTCATCAACCTCAGTTAGTTCAACCACGTCCACTACGTCTGTGATGAGGACAACTCCTCCCTTACACTCTTCTGAGACGCCTTCTACATCTGAGACAACCAAACCGATTAGAACAACTTACTCAACCTCAACCATAACTCCTTCAACCCTGTCAACCTTAGAGTCAACAACTCTTTCAACCACAGAGTCAACCACTCTTTCAACCACAGAGTCAACCACTCTTTCAACCTTAGAGTCAACCACTCTTTCAACCACAGAGTCAACCACTCTTTCAACCTTAGAGTCAACCACTCTTTCAACCACAGAGTCAACCACTCTTTCAACATTAGAGTCAACCACTCTTTCAACCACAGAGTCAACCACTCTTTCAACCACAGAGTCAACCACTCTTTCAACATTAGAGTCAACCACTCTTTCAACCGCAGAGTCAACCAGTCTTTCAACCACAGAGTCAACAACTCTTTCAACTTTAGAGTCAACCACTCTTTCAACCGTAGAGTCAACCACTCTTTCAACCACAGAGTCAACCACTCTTTCAACCATAGAGTCAACAACTCTTTCAACCAAAGAATCAACCACTCTTTCAACCCTTGAGTCAACAACTCTTTCAACCATAGAGTCAACCACTCTCTCAACCACAGAGTCAACCACTCTTTCAACCTTAGAGTCAACAACTCTTTCAACCATTGAGTCAACAACTTCAACCACAGCTTCAACCACTTTTTCAACCACGGAGTCAACCGCTCTGTCAGCCTTAGAGTCAACAACTCTTTCAACCCTTGAGTCAACAACTCTTTCAACATTAGAGTCAACCACTCTTTCAACCTTAGAGTCAACCACTCTTTCAACCCTAGAGCCAACCACTCTTTCAACCACAGAGTCAACCACTCTTTCAACGTTAGAGTCAACCACTCCTTCAACGTTAGAGTCAACAACTCCTTCAACTACAGAATCAACCACTCTTTCAACGTTAGAGTCAACCACTCTTTCAACTACGGAGTCAACCGCTCTGTCAACCATAGAGTCAACCACTCTGTCAACCATAGAGTCAACAACTCTTTCAACCTTAGAGTCAACCACTCTTTCAACCATTGAGTCAACAACTTCAACCACAGCTTCAACCACTTTTTCAACCACGGAGTCAACCGCTCTGTCAACCATAGAGTCAACCACTCCTTCAACCACAGAGTCAACAACTCTTTCAACCCTCGCGTCAAGTATTCTTTCAAGCACTGAGTCAACAACTCTATCATCCTCAGTGTCATCAACGTTTTCAACCTCGAGGTCAACCACGTTTTCAATCTCAACATCATCAACTCTTTCAACGACAGAACCAATAAGTTATTCAACCTCGAAGTCATCCAATATTGATGGTAAGTTTTATGCTGTTTCATTCGTAATATTTGCTATCATTTTACTAACTTCTCAACAATCTTCTGCCAAACTTTATCCTGCTTGTAGTATTTATGTCATTTCAGTGCTTGATGGTTATTTATTGATCTAAAATGAAATGAAATCACCTAAAGAATTAATATAGAATTAATATATCGAAATAAGAATATTGGGAAAGTGCATATGAATTATAATATTAAAATTTTTATAATATTGCATAACTTTTAGGAAACTTCCTCTTTTGAGTATTTTTTTCAATAGATTACCAGATAACTTTTTATTTGATTTAATTTCTTTCAGTGTTACGTCCGGGTCACTGAATAGTTGACCAACCATTAACTGTACATTAGGAAGGAGGTGATCAGACAAGAACTGAGGATGGCAATTGGAAACCATCTCTAAACCCATTTTTTCCCATGCTATAGGCTATCTGTGAAAGGGCTGAATTTCTTATCTATGGAATGCTCTTTGTTGAGCCTGTATTCAGACTCTTAGTATCAATATTTAGCTTTGGCCTGCTACTTGGCAGGACTCTAGATAGAGTACTTTGTACTTTTGATATTGGTACTTTATTAGGTTTATTAAAATTAAAATCAACTAAGAGATGAAAATGAGCAAATTTCAATAACAATTAACAGTCAGAAATATAATTTAAGTGCTTACCAACTTTAGAACTGAGAAATAAGCTACCAGACATCTATTCAATATTCCACATACTGAACAGCATTTGTAATAAAACAAGAATCCGATTATGTGAATTTCTTTACATTAGCTAATCCAAAGCTATTTAAATCTTTGCTACGGGAATCAATTAAATTAGTGTTTTATAAATTACTTATATAATAAAAAATGGAGCACCAATCTTTCTGATTTCTTCTTGTCGTTCTTTAAGACCTGACTGATGATGCTGCTGCCTGAACTTGTTGGGGCTTATGTCGAATTCATTCGTTCATGAAGTTTGCTTTGGGTAAGAAAATAGAGGGCAATCCAAATTGTGCGGTAATTAATTATTGCCTGTTCTATTACTTAATGTATTTAAGGAATAAGTTTTGTTACAATCTTTCAATTGCTCAATAACAGAATCCTAGCTTTTGTAGCAAGAATATTTAATTTCAGTAACAGTTAAGAAAACTATTTATTCGACTAATTTAAAATAGCGATATAAGATTACTGAAGTGATTTAGGTGATGTGTCAAAATGTGGGATTTTAATTCCTAATTTTTCATTGATGATTCTAACTTTGTTTGGAGTTAGAAGAGACAGGCAAAATGCACGCTGTTCAGGGTTTAGCTTCTTAGTCATAATTTGTTCCAATATTTTCATCGTCAGTTTCTTTTGTCACGACCACGAATTCACCTTTGGCTAGAGGATCAGCTTATAAAAATTTTGTTACAATTTTTAGCGACTTAGCGACTTAGTAGTTAGAGCTATTTTTAAGATTCCAATTTTAAGGCAATTGCTAATAAATAGGCCCTATTGTATTTGTTTCAATTTAATATGTTTCATAGATTTTAACGGAAATTATATATTATTTTCTAAATTGAGTTTTCTTTTCCCTTTATATTTTGTTTTTCCATTTTGTTCAACACGTCTTTTCCGAACACATGCAATTTTCAAGTTTAAATTCTACATACAGTGTACTCACTGCTTTATTACCTATAGGCATGGTCTGATTTTCCTGGATGGGGGGGTCGGGGGGGTTGAAACCCCTGCTTCTTCTGTTGACACCCCTGCTTGTAGTTTTCCACTGACCCCCCGGGGGTCAACTTGACCCCCCACTTCTTGCATTTGAGCAATAATTGATATTAATCATACTTTTATTTCTATAGGGTTAAATATCATAGCGAATGCTGGCCAGTTGAGTATTATTATAAGTTGCTCTCTGTGTATGTTTTCTTATGATTGTGGGCTGTCAACTAGATATCCTTGTTTCAAAAGTTACCTGCAGTAATGCTACTAAGTTTTCTTTGGTTCTGAAAAATGTTCAGTTAGTCTTGCAACATTTGAAAACTTTCTGTTGCATAATTACAGTTGAACCGGTGGCTTGTTTGCAAATTGTTCGACAGCGAATCAGTAGGTGCAGCCTGCAGGGTTCAAATTCAGAGCTCGGCCCCGTCACTGACATGCTCCTCGAGCAGGAAACTGACATTGAATTTGACCTTAGCCTTAAAGTTCGTTGAAGTGATTGTGAAAGTCAAAGATTCAGCATTGAGGTAGAGAGATAGTTCTAGTAGGTAAATGTACGAGAGTGTGATTTACCAAGATTGTAGTTTACCCGTGCATATATTATTCCTATATAGTAAAGTATATTGTAGAGATATCTAGTTCTTTATCACATCAGTTATGATCAGTATCATCATATCATGTATAATAATGTAATGACTGTAATTCATATGCATGCTAAACGGTGAATGTAATAATATTGTCATAACTGCAATTGTGGTATTAATATTAGTGACATTCATCCTGCTTATATTAGAGATGATGTTGACAAATTTGATAAATGATAATAATTATTTCAGAGATAACAGTTGTCAGTTCTGGAATTTTAACCTACGCGCACTTGAGAACAGTTAACTGTTTTGCGCCGTTCGCGCTTTGCGCTTTTCGCGCTCTAATTAAGTACGTTTCTTAGACACTTTGCTCTTTCAACTGACCCCCTGCTTTTTTGGACAAATCGGACCCTAGTTATAGGTATCATGTTGTAAAACTATATGTAAGTAATTAACTTTATACAAGATATTGATAGATAAAGAAACACACACACACTCTCTCTCTCTCTCTCTCGTAGGGCATTGCCTACATGCAGGTCCATGGTATATACCGCCTCCTTTCTTCTCTGTTTTCCGCTTTCCTCATCAAATATACATATTTGTGGACCTTTAAATCATCTAACAATCCTAATCTCGACCTGCCTTTGCCTCAATTTCCTGCCATTCTGCCCTATATGACCTCTTTTAGTGGACTTTGCCCCCTTAGAATGTGTCCTATCCAACTTTTCTTTCTATTTCTTAATGCATTATCAACTGTCTATCTAAACCAACTCTCTACAGACTTCCTGATTTGTAACCTTTTGGGTCCAGCTAATCATTTCCATTCTTCTCTATATCCACATTGCCAATGCCCTTAGTTTCCTGATAGCTTCCTTCCTTATGGTCCATGTTTCACATCCATGTAATAGCGTGGTTCATACCAAGGTTTTCACTATCTTTATCTTTGTGTCGTTTTAAGACCATATGTTAAAAGGTCTTTCCAGAGAAAGATACATGAGAATTTACATAATTCCTTTAACGCCCAATTCAGAATCTTCGTGAAAAAACGCCGCCACTGAGTTTGAGTAATTGTTGTCCAAGAGATACATTCTAATTCACACACCAGTGTCTAGCATAAATGTTATACAAGTCTACATGTTCGCGAATACAAATACATGGCAAAATAGAGGCTTGTTGATATCATACAGTACACTGCATTGTATAGGGGCCTAAGAGGAGTACATTCATTTATTAGTTGGTGTGTAATTGTCGTCATATGCTGCACAAAATCGCCATTCTTGTGTAGCAGTGTAAGGTAGACACTTCTCCGATTAATCATACTTGTATATTTGAAGGAGGACCGAGTAAGTTAATATTCCATTACCTTTTGCAAAAAAACTGATTTTTGAATCTTATCCGATTAATGAAAAGTTGCAAACATATTTTAAGAAGTTACGCGTTAGTCCATTCATCGAGAACATCTGTTTGAGAGGTCTCATGGAGCGCCTATGAAAGTTCTGAATTACAGAGAACAAGAGTACATCAATGGCTTAATTGTATCTTGTCTTTTAAATAATAAATATCGGTTTCACCTTTAAAATTTGTGGCTAATATCATTGCCTGCTTAAGATCTGGTGTATCCGACTCTTATACTGGCAAAAGCATACAATTAGTAAAATAAATGGTTTAGTGCTTAATAGTGCTTCTCTCTCGTTGTATGCGCTTTGTGCTTATTTTAATTCAGTTACAAATGGATGATCATGGTTCTCTCTCTCTCTCTCTCTCTCTCTCTCTCTCTCTCTCAGAAGTTTGTGTGTTGACTGAATAGGATTATGCAGACTTACAATTCCGTGCCAACTCGATGACGTCACAGCTGACGTAGCTGACTGCTCTCGGTATTTTGTCTGCGTCAAGTATCGCGACGAGTCGACTACGCGATGGTTGTCTCAGACCTGTCCTGCAGGCTCGAGGTTCAACCCTGACCTTAACAACTGTTCTCTGCCAGCCTCTGATCAACCGTGCAGCTACACGTGTGATAGTTAGTATACAATACTTCTATACACTTGGACGTGTAAGATTAAAGATTACATTTTTTATGGTCTGTATTTGACTGAGGTGTGGTTGGTGAATTTAGCGAAAAAAATATTGCTAATGCATATTAGCTAATACTAATGTCAAACCATTCTAAATTTTATCATATTATTGAGTATAATATTATATTATAACAGAACTCAGAGTTTTGTTGAGTACAGTCTCTATTTGTTTTCGCAATGTTCTGGGATAAAGTGATTATTTCAGTTAAAAAGAAACTAATGAAAAATACAGTTTAGATTGCAATTTAATATCTGAAAAATACTGTCGGATATGGTCATGCTTAGAATCAAAACTGTCAAATTCTCTTATCTCTCATGTCTTCTACGTTAATAGTTGCAATCGAAAAGCTCTCCGACTGCTGATCAAGATGTGAACGGTTCAAATCCTGGACTGGTTCATGACCTAAAATGATTATCAAAAGTCTTCCATAGTAATTTAGATCTGGACCAATTTTCAATGTCGTCCTTTTAAAACTCTATGGCATGAGATCACAAGAATCTTTTACGATAATTTATGTAAGCTTTATTTCACAATTTAATTAAGTAACTTTTCATTTCGCAGCTAAGGTGAATCACAACCTGATTCTTAAGCCGAATACACCTGTACAAGGCACTAGACAGGAAGTCCTGTGCACCTTTAAGTTGGAGTTCTTCTTAGTTCAGGTAAGACTGGATCGTGTGTCTTGGTTCAGGAATAATATACTCATAACTCCAGGAACATCAGCAGATGCTCGCATTAGGACTAAGCTTTCAGGTCCTGATCATACCGGACTCTGGAACATGTCTCTTGTCTTTGATCCACTAATGCCACAGGACGCAGGTTTGTATTCAATGAACTTTATATTTTAAAATTTGTCTTATTTCTAAATGACAATTTAATCCTGAAATTAAACCCGACCTTAGTGGGCTTTCGTCGGATATGTTGAGTTGTTTGATGACTTAGTATTAACCGGATCAGATTAATGATAGAATATTATATAGCTCTATGACCCCACTGCAGAATAGGGCAACCAAAAACAATCTGCTGCGTGTACGTAAGAGGCGACTAAGGCAGGAGCTGAGGATGGCAAGAGGGAACCTACCTCACCATGAAATATTTCCCCCAGGATTAAATGGTAAATAATCCATCTAACTGAGGAAGGCAACGGAAAGGCACCTCAGAAGCCATACTTTTCCCAAGCTATAGGATACATAAGGTATGGATAAGGCATAGACTTTCGAGAAAGCAGACTTTGAGTATGAATATGTACCTTGAACCTGCCACTTGACCGTGCACTGAAGAGGGAGATTTGTTCGTATTCATTTTGTAAATACTTATTAATCTTCGTAATTACTTAATAGATAGCTATTAGCTCTTCTTCTTCTTCATCCTATATTCTTTTTTAATTAGTTTTAGTATTTTATTTTCTAATCTCAATTTAAAATTATACCCTATCTATTTTGCATGAATAAGTTCATTATTATCATAAGTTTGCTTATTTTTTAAGTTCACCATATTTCACATATAGTTTGTATCTTTTCTGTTGCCTATGCTTGTTCATGTGTTGTGTATGTGATCTCTACAGGGTTGAAGGACCCTTTCAGATATTTTTATTATTATTATTTAATATTTAAAGAATTAAAACTGGTCTGCTAAGACCAACCATTAAATTTGCCCTAACAGACTAAAAGTATTCTTAACTAAAGATAATCCAATGATTACATTTAGGTTGTAATTAAATTGAATTGAATTGTTGTTGACTTCGTCAACTTTAAATGTTTATCTTAGTAATGCACACTCTTTCTGTCTATATTAGGTTTAATAAGATGTGACGTGATATATGGAGGAGGATTCAGTAGTAGTGTTGCGGATTCTTTGTCTGTTTCTCTCCTACCGGAAGTTCAAGTCCAGCCCTCAACTTTGACTGCGTACAGTGGAGATATCGTGAGATTTAGATGTTCAGTTGATGGATCTCAACTTTCATCTTATCTGGCAAATTTAACTGTTGTGGGTGCAAGAGAAACAGTTGTCGACTTCAACTGGATTATTAACGGAGTAGTTGCATCAAATAGTGGTGGGTGTTGATTTGATAGTTTAAATCATTTCTATAAGAAATGCAAATATTAAGCTTTAAATTTAGTATGTTAATCAGTATGTTAATTTTGTATGTTAATCAACTGAACTTGATGTGATTCTCCATCTGCAAGTAAAACAATATAAAATCCATACAAAATCAGTGATCGAAGCTGTTGTACAGTTTAAAATCTATTTAAATTCAGTTTTCTAATATTTAGACAACTTTGGAATTGTTAAATGCAAAGCAAGCTTTTGAACGCGATATGTTGAAGTTTTCCAATCAGCTTCAATATACAACTACTGGGCAGTAAATTAAATAGAAATTTGTTAACTTAAATAGTTTTTGCTTCAATTCTACTGAGATCCACCCTTGCCTTTTTATTTTTTTAAAATTACGTTTTGTGTTGGACGAATTCTATCCTGGAATTATTGAAAATTAGCAGAAATGCCATCGAGTCCAATCTCAGTCAGCCCAGTTCAACAGTATTCTTATGATTAGGAAATAATTATGGGTTGTATAAGTTGTCATTTTAAAATATTTCAATTTCGCTTTACGTAATGGTCTTATAAAAACTAAAAATATTAAAATAATTGTCAATATTAACAATATTTTATTTTAATATTTAGTATTTTATAATATTTCAATAAATCTTTTATAGTTTGAATATTTTAGAGAACTTCATGTTGATTAATACTGACGAGAAAATAATCTTAATATAGGACAATCTCAATAAGGTCCAATCATTTATTTTGCCTATAGATTAAATCGATTGATACATGTACAACCTGTTGCACACAGGTGAAGGCTACGAGATAGAGAAAGATTTGAACCTGCTGAGGTCATCTCTATCGCTTAAGGCAGACAAGCAGACAGCCATTATGTGCGTACTTGTACTGCCGAGTACAGCGGACGTCATGAGTGTCTATAGTGATTTAACCAATCTATACGTCGTTGATCTGTCTCCAATAGGTCAGGGTTAGTAAAAGTATCACTTTAAAAGCATTATTCGATGATAGGAATTTAACAAGGTATATGAATGAGATATTTAAAGTTATTCTTTGGAGTTCAAAGAGGACTAAATCATAAAATGAAGAATTATGTTTTTCCGTGTGAAATAAATATTTACTTATAATTTTTTGTTAAAATATTATGTTTTACTGTAAATGTTCAAACTTCATTTATGACAGTACAATGAAATATATTACTTTATTCTAATATGACACGAGTCAAAACGCACAGGTTGAATAAATTATCACGGAGTAATTTTGCAAACATGCAAAATTTCATATTGACCAAAATAGAAGACGATAGCATTCGATTTTTTCCCGCTAGGGCGTTTAATTTGATTATTGCGAGAAATCGATTGAAATTCTACATATAGTTTATGCATATCAATATAATTTCAGTAAACTTTTTCATGTAAAACTATAATGATCTTTCTCGTTCTCTCTCTCACTCTCTCTCCAGCTTTCTGCAAAAGTGGCAAATCCAAGGTGCATATTTCTACTCACATTCTACTTTCACGCTCCTTAAAGAGCACTCAATCAATTTTATGCGGTGTGATATCTCAGGATATTGTATATTTATATTACGCTTTCAGAGGGTAGAGTAACAAGAGCATGCAATCCTGAGCTAACCCACAACATCTATAACTGGGGTTTAACTGCTGCAGGCACAATAAGCACCCAGCCTTGTTCGTCGCCTTTCTTTGGTATTGTACATCGATTATATCTTTATGGCGTTTAGATTTGCTTTCTTTTAAAGAGTAATTCGTCAAAATTCATTTTAGTTTGACAAATGCATTTGAAAATTATGTAGGCCAAGTCATTAAAGAGATATTGAATTGAACCGTTTTATTGTCCATTACTAATAGAGATAGAAATATGAGACGTGTGAGCGCTGGTTTTAAAACTTAATAACGAGACTGCATTGAGAAAATAGCAACGAACCTATGCATTTTATTTACACAATTTATTCATTCGCCACTTTGCTACTTTTGTAATCAGATGGCATTTTTGTACATTATTGGAATATTTTTGTAGTATTAGAAATTAGAATATTTAGAATTTATCTTCTTACAAAAATTTAATATAAGATATCATTGAAAAACCTTTACGTTTTCATATTGATGTATTTTACATTGTTTTAAAACAAACGCAGAAAATGTACGCATTGCTTAGTGCATTGCTTAGTCATGCTTCTTATTACTTCTCTATCCTATAATTAAAATTCTTCCTGCATTTTCTTTAAAAATCTGAGTCGTCTGACATATATAAGAATAAAAGTTTAAATTTATTTATACTTAACTATTGATTTCATATGATCGTAATTTGCTAGACACTTAACTAGAGTTAGTAAAAGTCACGGACAAGGAGATAGTTACAATCTTCTACTTTTATAGACAAATGCGCTAGAATTAAAATAACTGGATAGTACCTACCTCACGAATTCAATACATTCAATGACGTCCTACACATATGCTTATTGAGTAGTTTATCTGATCATATTCATTGCCGAATTAATTATTAAATCATTAAAATTTAATATTTCTAGGAAACATTAAAAGACCATGTGACCATGCTGGAGGATGGATGGCTGTAGATTTCAGCGACTGTTTATCAGACGCTGTGCGAGGTGTTATGATGCAGGTAATTACTGCTGTTATTAGTCATAATTACTGCTGTTATTAGTTATAATTACTGCTGTTATCAGTTATAATTACTGCTGTTATTAGTTATAATTACTGCTGTTATTAGTTATAATTACTGCAGTTATTAGTTATAATTACTGCTGTTATTAGTTATAATTACTGCTGTTATTAGTTATAATTACTGCTGTTATTAGTTATAATTACTGCTGTTATTAGTTATAATTACTGCTGTTATTAGTTATAATTACTGCAGTTATTAGTTATAATTACTGCTGTTATTAGTTATAATTTCCTAATCATTAATATTATTATTTTCTGTATTGAAAGGCTTTCCTTTAACTTGCTTACTCAATTCCACTTAAATTAATTTTTATCCAGAAAATGATTCCTCTTGAATTTAAAAAATAAAAAATATTCCTTACATTTTTAATTTTTAATTTTTTATACGAATAAACATTCTCTATGCCTCAATTTCTGTTCAACACCAATTACAAAATGCCTATAACATTTCATTCACTTTAATATTTCTAGAAATTTCTGGAGCCTTGGCGTTCACCAACTGAATGCCCCTTCTGACGTTGGTTCAAATCTTGTTTTTGTCGCCTTTTACCGCACGTGCTGTACACGGTTGGTCTATTCTTCACTTTGGACTGAATTTCTGGATTTTGGAATTTGCACCGTTTTTGGATCTTCTTTTTGCTCGCTGGCTTGATTTTGTCTCAATAGTGCTCGATGTTGTCATTGATGACTGTATCACTCTAATTGCTGTTATTATTATTATTATTATTATTATTATTATTATTATTCAAGCAGCCATAAGCAAAACGGAAAAATAATAATATCCACAGGAGAAAAAAATAAATTAGAAATATAACAGTTTAATGTTCGTTTTATCGAGCACTATGATGTCGGAGACGCAATTAGTTATGTTGCAATGTTGCATTTGCTGAACAGCTGTCGGAGCTGGAAGATGGAGTAGGCATTGAAGACGGAGAAGTGTTGAAAAATACTACGTCATCTATACTTAACATTGTGACGTCATCACCGTCGCTACTCAGCAATTCATCTGGAGATTTTAATGCTATCATAGACAGTCTGGATAAATTGACAAATTTGCGTAAAATTCACAAACGTCCCACAAAGACTGAAATCTCAGTAAGTAGAAACTAAATATTAAGTCGCTGTCAATTTTTCTCTTTCGATAATGTAGGAGCGGGTGCACCGAGCTGATTGATAATTGGTTTAGTTTGAAATTTGAATTGTTTTGAGAATTTCATTAACGGTGGAAGTTTTCTGTTCTGCCCAGCTAATAGTTACAGTAATAATCTAGTTATACGTTATGGTTAATGTTTGCATAATATTTATAATGCGTATAGATCTAAAAATAGTTAATTATGTAATTACAATTGATATTATTGTGTACATTAAGCAGTTATATCAGTTATATTTATGTAGCTAATATTTGGATACTACTTAACCGTTGGTTTAGTCGCAATCTGTCAGGATACGAAAGTTAACTGAACATGATTTTCTGTTAATCCAATAATCTTCACGTATGTTTGTTAATTCACTTAAATCAAATAGCATAATATTAAATAGGTTAGATTTAATATTGATATATTTTAAAGCTTCATAATTTCTATAAAACAATGTTCTTTTAGTAAAATTTAATTATTTAATATTAATAATTTTTTCGAAATTAGAGTTTGTGAAAGTTTGCTTTAAAATTATAATTGTTGTCTGTTTATGAAGGATGTGATATCTACGGTATCTACTCTACTCAACATATTAAATGAGCAACAAGGACGGTACATTAGCATAGTAAGTAGACCTAGGAGTGCGTCTCCATATTCAGCTTTTTTCATTTCGATCGACATTTCTGAAGTTAGTTTTCTGTCTCAATAAAACTAATAAAATTTAGGAGTTCTAATTAATTAGTTCTAGTTAAGAAAGGCTCAATAATCCATCGTAGATCGGTGAATGGATAACGAAGATAATGGTTTGTCATATTTGTAGCTGAAAGGCGGAAGAAAGACGATCCATTTCAACAGTTAGATGATAGTTGTCAGCCATCTGAGGGCGACACATAGCCTGCGCGTGCATCGCCTGTGCGTGCATCGCCTGCGTGCATTATTATAATTCTGTTGTGCGGTAGACAACAGAACTCTAATGTGAGTTTAACGTCGCAGCCATCTAAAAGTTGACACTCTATAAAAATGACACATTTTTCATACTCATCCAGCGAACGATGGTAGACTTGTACTAATGGATAAACAAAGGAGATTTTATTTTCTGCTTTAACTTATTCGAGAACCCAACTCTTTCAGAGTAAAATGTTGGATAACATTTCGATGCTATTAACTTTTGTACTGTCTGTACGAACCTATAAAGAGGCTGAAGCATACCTTCTACTGAAATTTCTAGGACTTCCGTTAGATAGATTTTCTTAGGATAGCGTAACGGGAGTTTTTGCGAATCTTCTTTAAATGGCGAAATATTTGACTTAGTTATGCCTTGTTAAGTTTTACAAGGTGTTTCAACTGAATTGAAGGAGGTAAATACATGATAAAGAAACTAATACAAATTATGCATATGTATTTACACGGTTTTGTACTGTACTGCATTGTATTGTATTGTACAGGTATTGTATTGTATTGTATTGTACTGTATTGTACTGTATTGTTTTGTATTGTACTATGTACTATATTGTATTGTATTGTATTGCGTTGTATTGTATTGTATTATACTGTATTGTATTGTAATGTACCGTATTGTATTGTAGTATATTATCTTGTATTGCATTGTATTGTATCAGAGCATGGATAACGCTGTGAGCCTCATGCAGACGGTAGAAGTCTATGGACAGCTCTGGGCTCAAGAGCTTCCTTCAGGACAGTCTGATAGCTTCGTCTCCAATGAGCTCGGTAGCCTCTTCTACTCGTGTGTCTCAGTCTCTCTCTCCTTCTAAATAAGCATCTCTCTCTCTCTCTCTCTTTACTTGTAGTTATCTCTCCCTCTCTTTCTTTACTTGTATTTATCGCTCTCTCTCACTCTCTTTACTTGTGGTTATCTCTCTCACTCTCTTTACTTGTAGTTATCTCTGCCTCTCACTCTCTTTACTTGTAGTTATCTCTCACTCTTTTTACTTGTAGTTATCTCTCCCTCTCACTCTTTTTACTTGTAGTTATCTCTCCCTCTCACTTTTTTACTTGTAGTTATCTCTCTCTCGCTCTCTACATTTTCTTTCTCTATACTGCCTGTCACTCCTCGTACACGTATCTTCTTCCGTATGACTGTGAGTTTATTGCTTCACTAAATCTCTTTTATCAACTTTTATAAGGTATATATTTTATTGGATGCTACGAATAATGATATACTCGATTTTGTTAAGATCAATTCATTGCTCTAAGCTGTTCAAATCTTGCAGTATTAATTTTTACAGTTATTTTAGCTTAAGCTTGTTAACCGACAGTAATAGAAAATACTGATTTTAGAGTCTCTGATGTCGCCTTTGGTAAAAACTGTTTCAAATGACTTGAAGCAATTGATTGAGCAATTACGAGTGTATAGGTTATATGACAATTGAAATTCTAACTCTGGAAGAACTTTAATATCCTATCGCGAAATAGATTCGATTCTTTTAAGAATCAGTAATGATATTTATGAAAGTTAAAATCAAGTTAATATTAAACACATTATCCTCTGTGGTTTCAGTCGTACAGATCTCCGCAGACAGAAGAGAAGTGCTCGATGTTGTTTCTTACCCGATAAGGGAAATCGGTGGTGATTGGTTTCATGAAAAGGACCGGATAACGCTGTATCAGAGTTATATCTCTACTGGTGAGTGGTTACCGTATTGTTCTGCTTAGGCATATTATACCTTGTTATGTCCTTTAAACGTTTGGAAGAAACTAAAAATTTAGAAATTAAACTTTTAGAAGAATCAAATGATATACGAACATATTGAATAGTAAAACGAGACCGAAGTAAGCAGTTATAGATAATTTTCGCATCTTATATGCCGCTTTAATGAATTTCGAACATTGAGCATAAACTACTTAAAGAATCAATTCATGAGCATATTTAATTTCAAAACTAGTATATGTTTAATTTTGTACTTTCAAGATAATGATAAAATTTCTACTAATAATTGATGTAATTATAGCAAACAATATTATTTAATTAAATAAATAATCTGCTTAAACCGGCTAAATTTAGTGAGCTTACGATGGATATATTGTGGTTTACAATTTTTTTCATTGACCAATCGAAAAAATATCAATCGTGTTTACGATATGTTTTTTAATATCTTAATTATGATAAAACATTATTTTAAAACTTAATGTGAAATGTGTATGCAAAGTTTGTGAGTTAAGCAGATATTTCAAGAGCTAAACTTGTAAACCTGACAAGATATATATATATATATATATATATATATATATATATATATATATATATATATATATTTCAAACGATGAACAACAGACATAAAATCAGCTACAAGAAATACTTAACGAATTGAAATTAAATCATACAATTGTTGCATAAAGGTGTTGCAAACATAATTAACGATCCAAGATTTGTGTGAATCAGATTAATTTGAACATTTGATTACATACGCCTCCAGCAATGTAGGCAAACTATTAACTTAATAATCTACGTATTATTTGTGTAGAGACTTCAACTAACGTCTCCATTGATGTCAACCAGGCCGTCAGTAGCGCCTATTTCAGAACTCTGCATCAGTTTATGCCTGGGTAAGACATAATGTGATATTAATATATACATGTGTATATAATAAATATGTATTATATATATATATATATACATGTATATATATATATATATATACATGTATATATATATATATATATATATATATATATATACATGTATATATATACATGTGTATATATATATACATGTATATATATATATATATACATGTATATATATATATATATACATGTATATATATATACATGTGTATATATATATATATACATGTATATATATATACATGTATATATATATATATATATATGCCTATATATAACATATAATTATATAGGCATATATATAGGCAATATATATATATATTGCCTATATATATGCCTATATATATATATATATATATATATATATATATATATATATATATATATATATAGAATATATATAGAAAGACAGAGAGAGAGAGAGAGTGAGAGAGAGAGTGAGAGAGAGAGAGAGGTTGTTGATAATGATCAAGCTATTCACAATGCCGATTTTTTCAACTTTTCACTGTTGTTGAATCAATAAATTCACGCTGTTGGATTGTCTCAGTACCCTTGTTGTGTCCGGGTTGCTGAAGAATAGACCAACCATGGACTGTTCGTGTCGTAAAAGTCGATAAAGCACTAAGATCCAAACGAACGTCAGGAAGGACATTCGTTTGGTGAGCGCCTAGACTCCTGAAATTGCAAGAAATTTTCCTATAATGAAAAGAAAAGCTCATTTTCGTATCCTGACCCTAGCTAAACTTTAATTCAATGGAAGATGATGACGATGGTGTAGAAATGCCTCAGAGGATTCGCCTCAGAATTTTTTGAAATGCGAATCTAAAGCAGCTTCGCATTCAACATTTCCATCGTAAAAATTCAACATATTCATTAAGAAATTCAGATTAAAATTCATTTATCCAGAAATTCTTCAAATTCAACGTGTAGGAAGGAATGAACCATTTCTAATGTAAAACAGCTTCATTTAAGGATGATAAGTTCTAGCCTTTTAAAAGGGTCCATTCGTAAAATTTACAATGGCACAATACAAGACTATACACAACGTTCAGATATCTTAAAATAGTATTACAATTACGTGAAGGCTGCATTCGTATATGCTACTTGAAATCTACGTTACATATTCGTTAGCTACCCAAAGGCTATCTACTTCAATTGCAGTGTATTGCATATGAAGTATTTACTGCTACCTCAGCTAAATTATTTAGCAAATGACTTCTTTGTGGTTATGTTAGGAACTATCTTCTAAATTCAAGAATGCTCTCTCTTTCTGTTGATGATCTCCAACCAGAGGGAAATCTTGCCATAATATCGCTAGAAGCTGTTCAGGTTAAAATTAAAAAATTGTTGTTATTCGCCTAATAAAAGTATGCATATTAGAATTTTTCGTTCAATGTAAACATTTATAATGACATCTGTCATTGATATAAAAATATATCAGTTATTAATATAATAATGACCTTAACATTGACTATTTCTTTGCCCTAACATTTCTACTGCATTATCGAGCACGCGTTTTAAATTGCCTAAATTGACTAACGATGAAATTGATTAACATTATTTCGGGCAATCAATGTCTTTTAATCATTAATATTTGAAGTTTGAATAGCTTAATAATTGTTTGAACCAAGAATAATAGCTGTACGATGAGATACATGAAATTAGATTGAAGTATCTGTAGTTTATCTAAAATATTTGTATTTATATTTATTTTCAGAAATTTGGTGAAGAATATAAACCAACCTGCGTCTTTTGGAATTACTCAATCGGCAGCAGGTAACCGAACTCTAACCAGGTCTTACATCTTCGACCATTAGGATGAAATATGTATCGAATCAATTTACAATAATACATTCTTACGTGACCAACTTCAAGTAAACAAGGTGATAGCAAACATTTCTAGAAAACTAGAAAAGTTGTGACTAGCTGAATATATATGAACAGAAACATCAGAATATCGCAGCTAGAATGATTCATTGAGCATGACGATGATAGTGTTTAGTCAATGCAGGCGCATTATGGAGTCAAATAGTGTGGATGTTGTTCACGTTAAATCAATCCAACGTATATATATATATATATATATATATATATATATATATATATATATATATATATACTCATATATATTTATATTCCGACATATTAGGCCTAATTATAGACTGTTAATGTTCTTGAATATAATTAATTTAAATGCAATTATTCTTTATGCTTGCATTAAGCTTAATTATTAATAAATAATAATTAAAAATAATAATGATAAAAATAACGTTAATGATAAACGTAAAATGTAGATATTTGGTGTCATGTGATGTGTCTATGTTTTAGAGGGGCGTGGTCAGATCTTGGCTGTGCAGTAGTTAACTCGACCTGGAACAACAGTCACGTGACTTGTCAATGTAATCATCTCACAAACTTTGCAATACTAATGAGCCCTTATTCAAAGGTACTAACTTACAGTATCAGTAAAAGTTTAAAATAATCAGCTTAAGATGTCAACAGAGCCAAATTCTTCTGCCATTTAGTTATGCTTCCAGTGATACGTAGTATCGCTTTCATTGTAACCTTGGCCCTTTAAACCATGTATTGTGGGGCAGTTCTCTGCGTGTGTTATAAGATAAAAAATCCTTTCTCTCTTCTCTGTAGCCGCTTGAAAAAACGTTTACGTAATAACCATCATTGAAATATAAATTCATTTATATTTAATGAAGCATTTATTGCGTGTTTATTTGAATCTTGACATACCCATTGAATGAGTTAGTCGATGATTTAATGTGATTTTCGCCAGTTTCGTCATAAGCATGATAGGTACTAAATTACTTTTGAAGTGATTCAATGCAAACGACAATGCAGTTCTCGTTTACCTAAACCTAGAGTTTATTGGTAATTATGATCTTAAAAATTAGCAAAAATATGCATTTGCTGTTGTATTTCTTAATTTTACTTCTTGTAAAATATTGTATTGCTGCTGGATAGACTGAAGGAAGAAATGCAATAATACTGAGCATCATATCGATGATTGGGTGCATAATAACGATAGTCAGTGTGTTTATGACAGTTGTTCTCTTCATACTCAGATGGTCGTAAGTATCGTATAATTAAATCTTCTATATAATTTATATACATAATTTATAACAATATATCTATTGTTCATAGTTAATTTTATAAAGCGAATGGAAGTGATTAATTGATTGATTGATGAGATGGTATGGGACAGAGAGAAGTGGAGATTGTCTATTCATATTCCGACCCTAATTAAACTGGGATTAAAGGGCATATGACGGTGATGAACTATTATTCATGGTGCGAGCTTCAGAATATTCGACTAGTAATTTATACCTGGAAGTTACTTGTTTCGGTTAGATGCCAGAGGCCACAAATTCAAACAACGGCCTGAGATGCAATGACGACATTATTGTAGTAATTTATTAATTATTAACTGTTAATTACTAGTATTACTTACTGTGGTGGTCATCCAGATAGGGCATTTTGTGCCCTCGTTGAAGGCTGATGGAAAAATAGTTTAGTTATTTGATTTTGATTTAAATGCCTTATGATGTTATATTCGTTTATATGATATCTGAATGTTTCTGTATTATGTGATTTCTTTATTTCCTTTTTGGTTATTTGTTCTAATAAAAATATTTCTCTCTCCCTCATTGTATAATTGGAAACACTTTAATCATGGCCTTGTAGAATTTAAGCATAACTTGAACACTTATGCATTTGGACATGCCACATCGGTTGAATGTCTCCACTGTATACATTTTTGTGCGAGATCGGGTCCCTGACTCATATAAAAAGTAAAAGCTAATGTTAACGTCAGTTTCCTCACTCGAAAGCGATGTCAGTGACGGTCGAGCCCAGTATTTGAACTCCGCACATACTGATCCGCGATCTAATATCTTACCGACATCGCCACTGACACCAACCAGTGGCGATGTCGGTGTCGCTGTCCGACACCGACATAGATATCGATCATATGTCAATTAAAGGTGAACCGAAGCTTTTGTGGTTTAGCCGTGCTCATTGTTATTAAAACTAACTTGATTATTAGTGCAATTAATAAAATTCATCATATAGATGTAAAGTGTTGTCTCATTTTGGAAAAATGTGGATTCAAGTATTTATAAGATTATTCTTTAGTTGTCATTATATTAATCCAATTAAAGATTCAAACTCTTTGCCTTATTGTCACTTTTATATTTAATAATTGCAGCAAAATGAAGTCCCACCAAGCTGTTGTGATCATTAACCTGTGTGTCGCACTCTTTTTCGCTAACATAGTATTCCTGGTAGGAGCAGATAAAACAGACTCTGAGGTATGGCATACTATAGTATATTAAAACTGTTATTATCTTATATTATAATTATTACCATCTATTCTATATTTGTTATTCAATTAATTATCATATAACTAAATGTTGGAAATCATGTACATGCACAATTTTGTACATATATAAGAGATATTGCATTTCTGTGCTTATGAATTCCCAATAGCGGTCTTATAAATTATGTACTTATAAATTAATAGCACTTGGTTTAATTCATTGCAATTTGGCTAAATTTTATTATGACCACCTGTAAGCTTAAATTTAATTTCTACAGTGATAATTATTAACATTCGTTTGATGCAATGTTCATTATAACACTTGAAACGGTAAACGCTGTTCTACATTTGTAAATACAAGTACAAAGACTGCATTCCCAGGCTTGACAATTAACTTTAGCTTCCAAATTGTGATAGCTTTGGGTGACCAACTTGTGAATGAATGCCACTACACCGATTGTGGCATTTTACCACCAGGCTACTTGACCTTCACTCTCCATTCAGCGCAGCTGTGGCATTTAACATAGAGCGACGCTTTATAAATATACTTATTATCAACACCCTCTAATGGGACAATCTATCATTTTGTAACTTTTATATTAATAATAATAATAGTGATAATAAAGGTTTAACGCCCGTTTCGTCATACAAAGATGATATCAGGGACATAATTATGAGTCATATTCACTAGTCTGCTTTAATATTTCCTTCATTATCGCATTCTTGATAAATACATTACAAGAGACGAATGGTTTTACTGATCGATCTATTGACTAACGAGATTAACTAGGTTAGAGGAAGACCGAGACTTTAGATGCTGCTTGAATTGATAACTAATTCGTATGTTGATGATATGATAAGAAGATAATAGCAGATGATAGAAACATGCGAAGAAGAGTTATATGCTATTGACCTAACATTAGGCAATACACTAAGAGAGAGCATACATTATATATATATATTTATATTATATATATATATATATATATATATATATATATATCTATACATGAACATATGTATATATATTATATATATACATATAATATAGATATATATATATATATATATACATGTGTATATATAGGCCTATATATATATATATTTGTACCTTCATTCTTGGCTATAGTTTGTTATTGTCTATCTTTGTCTCGAATAGAATTTACATTATATTCATTGCGATCTTGTTCTTGTTGAGGTCCCTGACATTGCCAAATGGCGACGAACCGGACGATAAATTTTTATTGATTGATTGATTGTTATGGTTTTTAGGTCGGATGTAAAGTGGTCGCCGTTTTACTACATTTCTTCTTTTTGGCGGCTTTCTTTCTCATGCTTGTGGAAGGAATTTTGTTGCTACTTTACGTCATATTTGTCTTTCATCATCGCAGAAAGAGAGAAACTGCATTACTAATCGTTGCAGCCTGGTGTAAGCTCATTGTGTTTTGTATAGTATATATTTATATTAAACTATAGGCAGAAACGGTAGAGGGAAGTTGAAACCCTTTCACTTATTAAGTACAGCATTTGAGTTTTTAAATTTGTTTAAATAATCATCAAATCATTAATTTATTTCTATTTGTTTCATTACTTATAATTTGTCTCTCTCTCACACTTTTTCTCTCTCTCGTATTTTGAATAAAGTAGTACAAAATGTACGAAGCATTAAACATGACTGGCGAGAGATTGAAATTACTAAACATTCCATTGAATAAAATGAAACTTGAATAGATTTTATTGAATTTTAGTATGTAGTTGTTTGATATAATCATTTATGTTGCATTTCAAAATTCTTATTGAAGTCTTTTAAGCATTTAAAGTGCACTATTACGATGTTATATCTACCACCTTATACGATAATTTAATATGTTTTAAGAGCATATACAATTATGCATGCACAATTTACACGACTCCAGTAAAGGGTTAGCACGCAATTTAGAATTTTAACGAAATAGTAAATTAAATGCTAAATTATGAACACAATTCTTGCTGTTTTTACAGTCATTCCACTCGTCATTGTTGCCATATCACTTGGTGCTACACGGACTGATGGCTATGGAGCAACAGAAGATTCAAACCAGTACGATTTTTTTACTCATATGTATAATTATGTTTAAAGTCTGGTTAAATAACATCAAATAGAGTGTCGTGAATTATAACTCAACAGTGAAAGAACATAGAGTTAATAATTACGCCCATAGGACTTCTTTCCAAGGTAATTTTCACTCATTGCTAATTGATTTTAAAAGTTAATTGAAGGAATAATATGGAATACGAAGCAGAGAAGTGCGTAGGCGACTTAGAATTTTAAATTACCATACAGAATGATAATTATTTGGATGCTGGACCATATATTTAATATTTGACCTAAACGAAGTCACCAATTCAGACTCTAGGTCACAACTTATGATATAACATGGCTTTTACATCGACACAACGAATTGTTTCTATAATTTTTATGATATTTATTTACAACCTCTAAGGTTGTAAATAAATATCACTGTACCTGTCGGTTTGGCATATGCATCAAGTTCTCTGCTCTGCTCGACAGTAGATGCTTACTCAAAGCATAAATCTTCGGACAGAGTCAACTATCTCGATCATGAATGAGCAGACCATCGATCAATGGAACAAGCTATGTATGGCACTGTTTGAATCTTATCATTGTCTGTCGTTGATTTCCTTTCGAAAGGTGAAACTGACATTAGACTGTACATAGCCCTAGTCGCAGTCTGCACTAGTGTTTAAATAATGTCCTATGATCTAAAATGTTGAATTATCCAGTTTCAGTTGAGTTACTCAGGTAACAAACCTGTGAAGGCCTCTTACATCAGTTACTTTCTTCCACACTATATCAGTATCGATATAGGGATCTACTATGGAAGCAAATTATTAAAATTAAGTAGTTTTCATAAAAATATCTGTTTTAAATACGCCATTTTTGTATCTGAATGCAGATGCTGGTTGTCGGTTAAACGTGGAGTGTTCTGGGCATTCGTGGTTCCCGCTCTGGTTATCATTTGTGTGAGTATTGTTTTAAAACACGAAATCCTTACAATAAAGTGAGGGTTTTGTTGCGGTTAGCCTCCGATGGTTATGCCGTAGTAATGTCAAAATAAGTGTGACTTGTTGCCGATAATTATAAAAATCAATCAATTCAGGTCTAATTTTCCTCGGGATGCGTAAATAGAGGGGTTGAGTCTAAAATTAGTTCAGTTGCAGGGTGTTATATCTTATACAAGCAAAGGAGTAACAAAGTTAATTAGTTGAGAGAGCGAGTATAATTGTATTCACAAGCTGTAGTAACTGAGTACTTACTGTACTAGCTGAATACTTTCTAGTTCAACAAGCTGAGTACATTCAAGCTGAGTACATAGTAGCCGTACTAGCGGAGTACTTACTAGCTTTACTAGCTAAATAGGTACAAGCTTAGTAGAAACTAGCTGGTCTACATCTATAACCACGTTAATTTAGACAGGATACCGTTCTCGTAACTCATTCTGATAAATTTGCTATCAAATTAATGAAGACTATGCTGTATAAGATTTATCTTAGAATCTATTATCGGATCTTCAACAACTCTACTAGTTAAATATCTGATATTTTCTTCACTTGAATTTTGTTATGATTGTTTGGTTTGGAATAATCATCGGACCGAAAGTCATGTGAACCGGGTTGTAGAATGCTAGCCATTGTTTTTATAAATACGCCTTTGCTGAAATATTACTTATCAATTCCATCCAAATTTACTTCTTCTATCTTTTATTAGATTCTATCTTTTATTAGATTCTATCTTTTATTAGATTCTATCTTTTATTAGAGTCTATCTTTTATTAGATTCTATCTTTTATTAGATTCTATCTTTTATTAGATTCTATCTTTTATTAGATTCTATCTTTTATTAGATTCTATCTTTTATTAGATTCTATCTTTTGTTACTAGTACACAGTTTGTAATCGATTTATATTATTTCAATTTGAGTGAAAAATAAAAAATTATCCCATCTTCGATTTTATCCATAAAAATTAGTTGTATTCGTATAATTATGCAACGGTTAAGCCGAATTTTTTGTCGTTTTACTGTATGTACATTTTTGAAATTATAAAATGATTTATACCCAATGTGGCACTAAAAGAATTAATGTTGAATATATATTTGTTTGTAGACGAACACTATCATTCTGATTCTGGTTATCTATCGAATTGTGAAGGCTAAGAGAAGATTAATGCCCGATGATGCATATGAGAGGATTAGGTAATTAATTAATTAATTTGTAAATTGAACAATTATTCTGTGAAATTTCTTTCTTAATTACGTATAATTCTGCTATGGAGTTTTCACTGAACTGCATTTCCATTTATATAGATCCTTGAAGTAATTATAATCTGAGTTAGTAGCTAATACTTCTATGTTGTATGTACAAATTTGTATTATCATTCTATAAAAAGCAATTACTACATAAAGTGATTTCTTAAAGTTTCGTTGCAACTAAAATCGTTTCATAATTTTTTTGAAAAATTCCCTAATCTCTGGCTCTATGAATAACTAAAGAATAAAGAAGAATCCACTGATATTTTAAATATATATATTAGAGATATTGTTTGAATAGAAGAGTTGATTTATACCGTTAAGCTGTATGAATGATCAGTTTATTGATTGTCTGCAGATGGAATGAGTATTCAACCAGTGCCTGTTGAAGCTGCTTGAATAATTGACATATTGACATAGTAGACTGATAGTGATTTGCCCGTTTGAAATATAAATAGGTTGATTATTTGTGGAGTTTTTGACTGATTGATTAATTTATTGATTGCTGATGATGCTGATGATTAACTTAATGCTTGATGATGATGCTGATGATTAATTACTTGATGAAATTTTAATTTTTCCTCGTGTTGTGCTCGGGTGTGGTTGGACCACTGCAGAATAGGTCAACCGCAAATAATCTTCTGCGTGTACGTAAGAGGCGACAAAGGCAGGAGCTGAGGATGGCTAGAAGGGACCCACCTCATCATAAAATATTTTCCTCCAGGACTAAATGGTAATTAATCCATCTAACTGAGGAAGGCAACGGGAAACCACCTCAGAAGCCATGCTTTTCCCAAGCTGTAGGTTACACAAGGTATGGATAAGGCATAGACTTTGTGAAGGGATTAACTTGTTGATCTAAGGAGTGCTCTTATGGAGCGGGAAAACAGACATTGAGTACAAATATGTACATTGAACCTGCCACTTGGCAGTGCACTGAAGAAGAAGAAGATAATTTTTAATCATTGATTTGATGACCGCAGGTCCACGATGTGGAACGTTGCCGCACTTACTCCAGTTCTTGGAATCATGTGGATATTCGGCGTTCTCTCTCTCAATAAGGATCTTGTAGCGTTTCAATATATATTCGCCATCTCTAATTCTCTTCAGGCAAGTAACGTTAACTTGCACACATTTTTCGCCTAATGTGAATTTAGTATTTTTTTATATTGAACTTTTGAACCCTTGTAGAATCTTCTTTATATCGATATGTTTCCGTATGATTCAAGTGCTGCGGTGAAATATATTGACATAAAAATCGAATAATGAAGTATGAGTTGAAAACTTTAATTAAATAATAGTAATAATAATAATAAAGGTTTAACGTCCGTTTCCTCATCCAGGGATGATGTCAGAGACGTCGGAATGATGTCAGGGACGTCATCACGACGTGTTAAAATGTTTTAAAACTTTTCTATTCATGAGGACGATTTAATGCAAATGGATCGCTTAAATATGGTAGAGATCAGGATATACAACGATATCTTGTGGTCAACTTTTTCAGCAGATTAAAGTATAGTTCAATTGAGAAAGCTAGCCTATGCATGTAGGCCTACATATAAATAAACACTTATTTTCAGTACTATATCGAAAATGTTTTAATTTACAGGGTCTGTTCATATTCATCTTCCACGGACTATGTAAACAGAGGGTGAGTTTTCTGTTCACTTAATCAATCAATCAATAAGAATTTAACGTCCGGTTCCTCGCCATAAGGCAATGTCAGTGACTTATAATATATTGTGTGTTTCCACTCATTTTGCAACACGGCTGTTAATTAGCACTAATCAGGAGTAATGATTGGCCGACTAACTGAATATAATATTAATGGTTGAGCAACTATATGATTGTGCATCTAAATTGTACAGCATAATATAAATTTTTGATACTCTTGTATTAACAAATAAATCAATATAAGTTTATAAAAGTAAGGGAAACGATATCTAAATTGGGTACAGTTTTTAAATCAGGGTAATGATCTGTATGCGTCCCATGCGTGTATATCCCCTGCTATATGGCAATCCCACTATTAGTTTTAAATTATTCAAAACCAAAGGGTTTAAGATTGATTCGATAAATTAATTATCAGTAGAAGCTTGCTGGAATGAATCCATCTTAAATGTCGTCTCTAAATGTAGCGGCAAGTATTAAATATATATCTATGTACCAAAATGGATGAAAATTGGCCACCCCATCCGAAATTAGTCCTTTAGTAAATGGAAAAGGTTTTATTGGAAAATATTATAAATAGCCTGAGATATGCAAACTTTTTGTAAGTGTAATCATTTTTTACTCACCCTCTATATATACTTTTCGGAAGACTAATCGGAATGATTTCACTAGACATCTACGAGCTGTTGGACAAATATGGCTTGCATGACATGGGTAAATGTCGTGCGTGATGCTTGAATAGTGTTTAGTTAAAAAGAATTATTTAGAAATATCTAATTAAACTACTAAGTGTTATAAATATGTTGGTCAATCCTTTTTAATTGCATCTGACATTCAAGATATTAACCGAATCACATTAACACTACCACACGTAACATCCGGCAATAAAACACCAATTGCGTACATAATCACTTATAAAAGCCATTAGTGATATTCTCAGTCTCCTGTTATCGTCACTCATTCAAAATAATAAAAAGTTAGTACTTCAGTTAGTAGGCCAGTGCAAATATAAAATATTTGCTTTTGTTAAGCATGAAGGAATAACAATTTTTACATTATGGTAATTTGCTTTTTTCAATAAATATATCGATGGTTTAAATATTATGCTGAATTGTAGAGTAGTAGTGTAATTAATTGTCCATTTAAGAAAATCTAACATTGTAAACTTCTTTAATGCAAAACATAACGGTTGCAAGTAATAGGACACTTTATTTAATTAGAAGAGATGTCGTTAGATGCTTAGTATTCTAGATAGGCCTACACAGCGTTAAGTTTAATCAAACCTGCACACTAAATAACTTAAAGATAACACGGATAGACTTACGATTAGTATTTTTATTTAGTAATTTGTTTAATTCTTTTAGATTTTTGGTATTTAATTTCTTATTTTATTTTTTGTTTTCAGAATAACAAGAGCAGATACGAAGTAAAACCGTCCAAGAAGAAATCGTCCAAGAAACATTCGAAGAGATCAACAGACGAGCAACAGAGGAGGATTGATAAGAGTGATATAGTAGTGATAATCACTCCGTCACTAGGTGGCACCAGTTCAACAGACATTGAGCATCACGAGGACTCTGCAGAAGACGGAAGTTCAGTCGGATCGTATTCCTCCACTCAGGATGACTCGGACTTTCACAGTATGGACACTGGAGCCACCGAGTTCAATAGCGACTCTCATAACAGTCAGATGAACGCACGGCGTCAAAGAGTTCTGCAAAATTCTGAACTATAATTTGTTTGGGGTCATATTAAACCGTTTCGCTATGTTTGCTAAAAGTATTGTAGAGATGTATGAGCTAGAAATTTATATACAGCAAATAAATGTATGCAAATATGTAACTAGTTATTCTATGAAAACATTTAATTTTTAGCTATTTATCAGCTTCAACTATAAAAAATTGTACATTAGAACTCGATATTAAATAGGATTCAAAGTAAATACTTGTTCTGGTTGAAATGTCAAAGTCTAATCGTAAAATGCTTGCAGTCTGAAAATATAGTCTACAGAGTTAACTATGATCCGTCTGTGGCATTCAGACGTGGTTGGCGATTCTTCGTGCTCAATGAATATTTCAAATTGCCTGCTTTCTTCCGAGTGTTCAATTATATCTGGTCTACATTATTTGTGAACGCTATAAAATTCTTATGGTCTATAATAATCTTGATCTGCCCCGGTTGAATTGACTAGTCTGCATCATAACTGGCTGTAAAGGAGTAGTTTATGGATTTGGCTTCTTGAGGAAAAAATTCAGTTATTGAAGTCTTCTGCAAATTCGAATAAAGTATACACAATATATCAAATTAAACTGTATGATTTAGCATTATAAAATAGATTTCGGATTATAGTCATCTAATCATATATTTTAATGTCAAATACCGATTCAAATGTTCTAAGATTTATAATTACGAAACCTCATGCGAATAGGAATTGGTCTTTTATATATATATATATATATATATATATATATATATATATATATATATATATATATATATATATATGCCCTATATATAGATATTATATATATATATATATATATATATATATATATATACAGTATATATATACATATATATATACATATATCTTGTTTTGCGATGAGATAAATGTTTAAATTCATGGAATCTTCATCAATGTGCATGAGGGTATACAAGAAATATGTAGACCTTTTTAAAGTCTTTATCGAGTTGTCCATCAGAACTCCGGCAAGGAAAATATAGCGAGTAGGCATAGCATTGTGATTGTGCCTAACAAGCAGACTGAACTAGTTATCTTACACCAGTTTGTAGAGTGTAGATTGTTTATTTGTAAATATTTTGCTACTAATGGCATCCATAGTACAATGTATAATTCTCACGCTAAATAATTGTGTCTAGGTTCTAAATAAATATTCCGAATTTTAATAATTGTTATACACACACTATTGAATCTTTTTCTCAAAAATTAAATCTAGATAGTTTAGGCCATAAATCTCAAGAACCCTAAGCCTAAAAATTAGGCCTACTATTTAAGGTCGCATATATTAGAAATATTAATTAATATTAAAGTATTAATTAGTATTAGATGTGGATATTGTCCTGAATAGTCCTTTTTGCGATGTACTAGATTTCGATAATTTTACTAAACTATTTCTTGCGAGTAAAATTTGACGAATTTTTGTTTTTGGTTATTTCTGTTATACTATACGTTAGCTTATTTGTTCAACTATGGATGCAATGACGTTACGTTTCATACTCTCACATTTTTACTCAATTTATTTGTATTGTAACTTTAATATTTATATTGTGATACCAGCTGCCTGTATTTATTTAGAAACGTTTCTGATTGATGGCTCTTGCATTTCGTACTTTACTGGCACTGCTATATTTTCTGTTCACATTTTTCTATATAGAAAGCTATTTTATGTACACTGATGTTTCAGATAATTTATTAACTAACTGTAGGCCTCTGTAAAGAATTACATTAGCTGTTTTTTGGTAAATGTACAAAATAAAATTCCCTTTTGTACGGATTATACCTATAGGCCTATTGTTATGCCTGTCATTCTTAGGTCCTGGACAACTGCTACGCGTCTATTGCAGTGAAAAGCTAGATTTAATTTTATTTAATTATGGCTTTGCTCTTGTATTATTCTTAAGCTTTGCTGGGGTTATTTTGCACAATTATTTATTTTTGCCGACTTGTGCTCCCTTCGCCTACTTTTAAAGTTATGATGAATACATAAATTTTCTATGCTCAATCGCATCACTGCCTGATGAAGCCATGAATATTAGGTCTTTTGAAAGTATATTTATTCAAAAAATCCGGGAGGATTAATCTATTATTGGATCTTACTAGGATCTAACTAAGTATAGGATCTAACTGCCATCTGGCAGTTATTATTGTTATTATTAGAATTATTGCAGAATTGACATGATTTAATCGTGGAGAAGACAAATAGGTAACACCAACTGTCAAATGAACAGTGTATAGCAGCATCGAAAGTATTGACGATTTTGCTAGGAAAACGAAACCATTTTTTTTTTTTTTTTTAGAGCGTAAGTGAGTTTCATAATTAGGGTCAACCTTTCGAAGAATTATCTACTACTACGCCGTCTTGATGGCAAGAATTGAGTGCCCAGCGATGTTCTATTTTTATTCAAAGAACATGAGAACCGCGAAGTAGTGACTTTATGTCACACAAGACTAATTTTAACTCTAAAAGTCGAAGTTTGTGCTCCTAAAACTAGTTGATAGACGTACACATTATTCACGTTCTACTAACTTGAGAAAACTTTAAGTAATGAATTTATTTCACACTCAGCTAAATTTTTAATCTTCAATATTGTGCTCTTAAAGTAAGCTAAGAGACGTATACATTCTTTAAATTGCGCTCGCAAAATCCTGTTTGCCCAGTGAATTACATGCATCTACTGCAGCCAACATTGAACCGACTTTAAAAGAATCTTGGCAGTTTTGCTATAATTCTTAAATCTTCTGATTCTACCTGATCAGAGAAAATAACATTTAAAAAATCTGATCAGAGAAAATAACATTAGCGTTGATTGGTTTTTTGGATATTGAATTAGCACCACATTGAACACTTTATATATTTTCTTGTCGTTTGGTTTTTATGCCAATGTGCTCCATGTTGTTATTAACGACTTTAGCACTCAACTGTTTGTTATTTTTTTGTTATTGTTGATTAGTGATTATGTGCTCCTAAGTAGTTCTTACTAAGCGCTTTATCCGGTGAACATCCGTATCTGATTAAGGACTTCTGATTATCTGATGAGTAGGCCTAATATATAAATAAAAAAAGTACTGCATTAGCTGGATTACACAGATATTAAATTCTCATTAATATTAACTTTTTCGATTGACATTTGCAGTTATAAGTTTAATTACTGCCTACTACGACCTTAGTATTGTAACACGCTATTTAGACATGACTGCATTAACTTGTACCTGTGTCATTGCTCACTGCTTAGTACTGCTTTGCAAAACTTTATACATTTTGTGGCTATTGCTAGTTTTAAGTTTTACCCGAAGACGTAAAGAACTAAATATGTAAGGTTTTAAGGAGGATTTTTTCTAGCAATTTAAAAATGAGATGCCAAAGATATTGAAGCGAAAGAAATATTAAACTAGATTATTTTGCATTAGTTTTTATTAGTCCTATATAGGTTTTTATGCAAAGGTCATTTACATCATTATCATCATCATTAGCTTCCTTAAAATCCCAATTTAACTAGGGTCGGGATACAAATTGACCTTCTTCAGTCGTCTCTATCCCACACAATATCCTTCATCAATCCCATATTTTTCGTGTCCTTCTTAATCACCGCATCACACGTCAGTTGTGGTCTACATCTCTCTAGCTTAACGTCTAACCTTTCCCTCCAAACTCTAAAATGTAGAGGTTATTTACATTTTGAATAAAATATGAATACCTTTTTACTCTTTTTAAATTGTTAGTGTATCACATTTACACTTATCGTGTCGTCACTACGCTCTGACCTACGTTTTTGTATGTAATATCACGTATTTTAAATGATAAAATGTTTGAATTCTCGTATATCTAGATTAAACCGATCAACGAGTACCGACATTCACTGAGATCACTAAGATCATTGGCATACACCGGGCCGGTAAAATAAAATGGACTAGTCTATTTGAAGTTGTATATTTTGGTATTAATAACACTACTAAATGTAAACATAGATCGCTCTTTACTCGATAATACCGGTTTAATTATATACTTTAAATTCATTTATATATAATTCATTTTGAAGGTGAATTAGCGGCCCTTGCATTGTGCATTCGTCTAGTTAGACACATGACATATAACCCATGTCTTACACAGTTTCTTTAATTCCTCTAAAATCATTCAAAATATAAAATGAAATTTTGAAGGGCTTACTAAAATTATAACATAATTATGTTTGTTCTAAAAGAGTCAATTTTCGTTCATGCTATATCATAACTCTAACTTAATGAAATGTTGTTTGCCGTGATTAATAATTATGCAATCTGGAAGGCATGTTATGACCGACACCCCGAAGAATAAACCCACCGTATACTGTATGTGTCGTAAGAGGTGACTGAGCAAGAACTGAAGAAGCCAAATGTGAAAACACCTCAAAAGCCTTATTATTCCCAAGCTACTCTATAGGCTTGGGCTTGGGCTACATTAAGTTGTGGACTATCCTTTTGTGAAGTGATCAATTCGTTGATCGATGGTATGTTCTTTATGAAGCATGAAATGCAGCGTTTGAGTAGGAATATTTACCTTGAACCTGCCACTTGGCAGACCACTAGAGAGAGAAAGAGAGAGCGAGAGAGTGACTGAAGGTGCTTTGTTGTCTACACTATTTTACTGGCAATCCCATAAATCCTGTTGGGCTTCGAATTTATGAATAGATTAATTATAGCTTAAACTTGATTGAACTTTTATTACATAATCCTTGTGATTGTATGCAACTATGTGGAAAGCTTCCACAAAAGTAAAAGATCCACTTTTGAAATTTGACAGCTCCATTTAAACCTCTGTGCATAACTACTTAAAACAATGCTATATTCGTTACATTTATCAGTCGCTGGGACGAAGCTCCACTATGATGTTATTAATGTCCTCCTCCTCATCCTCATCCTTCTCCTCCTCCTTCTCCTCCTCCTTCTCCTCCTTGTCCTCCTCCACCTCCTCTTCCTCCTTGTCCTCCTCTTCCTCCTCATCCTTCTCATCCTCCGCATCCTCATCCTCCTTTTCCTCTTCCTCCTCTTCCTCCTCCTCCTGCTTTGAATCCCAGTCCAACTAATGTTGGAAGTAGACAATTTTGTAGCAATTTCTGGAGCCTAGGCGCTCACCACCTGAATGCCCTGTCTGACGTTCGTTTGGATCTTAGTGCTTTGTCGCCTTTTACGACACGTGCAGTCCAGTGTTGTTTTATTCTTCAGCAACCTGGACACAACACGGATATGATATCATCAATATCATTGATACGAAAACTTCGAAAATTTTGATTCTCCTAACTAATGTACCTATAGCATATTAGTTCATTGGGGTAATAATGTTCCAGAAGCAAATTTAATTTTGCGACGCATTTTCCTTTCGTTTTGTTCTGTTTTATTTCACTACATATTTGAAATTTTATTAAACACTGCAGATCACAAACAAGAAGGCTGAAGCCAGTGGCGATGTCGGTAAGATATTCGATCGAGGAGCAGTATGTGAGGGGTTCAAATCTTGGGCTTGCCCGTTAATGACATCGCTTTCGAGTGAGGAAACTAACGTTAACATTAGTTTTTTAAGATGGAACAGCAATAAAATATTGAAATGTAACTAGTTTACGCTTATAAAGTGAAAGGTTAAGTCTTTTACTTGACTTTCAAAATCTTTGTATCATTGAAAATTGTCAATTGTATGGTTACAACGATTTTATGATACTTTGTAGTGTTTATAGAAGTTCTTATGATTCAGACGCGGGTTGAGTTTTGTTATTATTTCCCACATTTACCGTAAAGATCTAATTTGTGCTCTAGGCCCCTATATATATTTTGTTATTTGTAAATTTGTGTGAAATAAGTAAAATACGTGATTATGAATAATAAAACAAATATCGTTTAAATAAATATATCTTTAAACATTTCTTCTGTCATTGAAAGTAAAGTACACATGCTCTATAGTGAAATGATCAACTATGTTTATATCTATCACTTTTAATACCACAAGTTTAAATCGTTAGACAATTTAGCAATTTAGCCCATTTTCCGTATAACCTGTCCTTTGAATGTCGTAGATTTTACTCTCAGATACGCGCGTCTGGGAATCAAACCCACGAGAGTTCAATTCACCGTAGGAGCTGTCATTTAGAACTTCAAGACGTTACCTTTCGCCTCTAACCACTATGCTTCCGAGACTTTCGAAAGAGCACCAGGAGGGAGAAGTAGGTTTAAGTCTTTTAGAGATTTGGTTAAACACAAGCTTCATTATCGCCAGGTCTGGTGTCTCAGATGCAGTGATATTGAATATAGACCTACTTCACTATTACAATTTTTATCCACTAAATTCACAAGTTCTAAAGGCCTACATACTAGCCTTCGCTCTATGGTCGTAGTTTAATAAACATTTATACAGTGATTCAAGTTCATTGTAGGCTACATGAAGTTCACGTCAAACGTGTTGCACTTCCATCAGGCTGTTGACAAACATTTCCAGAGATTTCAACCTCGAGCAAATTATTATTGACCTTTACAAGTTCAAATAAGCTATTCTAAATCCTTGCTGTCTTTCTGATTTGCTGCACACTCGACTGTTTCAATATCTAGCCGTAGATTTAACCTCGTACTAATAATATACTTTAGAAAATCTTGAAGCCTTGTAAATGATAGTTGCGAAATAAATTAGAAGTCGAGATTTCAAGGAACCATGTTATCATCTTCAGATCATATATCCAGTAGGACGATTGACATGAGGCTTTGCAAGTTTCAGCTGGTTCGATAAAAAATTGCCGAGAAACTTTCAGTCTAAGCTCACAGTAATATTAAAAAATGAACATTTTTATCATGACTCACCTGCTCATTTGCTTCTCAGGAAGGAAATAAAACCTTCTGAAATTTTTTAATTAACTAAAATCAACTTTTTTTAAACTAATAACTTATTTATTAGCTTTTTTGAGGCTTAATATTATCTCTCCCAGTAAATAGTTTAACAGTCACAAAAATCAGTTATGCAATTTTTACTGTAGGCTTGTAGACCGCTACATGCGGCTTCTCTCCTTGAACAATGGGACTGTGTACCTAAATGAGCAATAGAGAGTAAATTATGTTAATTAAGAGCCTAAAGTAATCTTGAAACAAGACCTCTGAATGTTGAAACAGTAGCGAAAATTGTGCGAAATTTTTCAAAAAAATAATGAGGAATAAATGTAAAAGAGTCGTTTTATCACCCATACACAGATGATAACGTTAATATTCTGCACATTAACCTGCTTAAAGTATTTTTAACTAATGGTGACGTAGGAGTTGAAGCGGTTTACCTTAATGAGGTCGTTAAGTACGGGTTCAACTGTAGCGAGTTTGCTTTGGATAAGCTTATGAATTAAAATATATTAATTTAAAATTTCTTAACTAAAATCACGTGCAGTTTTATTTTTAACTTGTAGAATGTTGTAGGAGTTAGGGTCATTTCCTAGTGCCATTTACTACTATATTTTAATAATGATTTTGATTGTTTCTGTTATATATACATGTATATATATATATATATATATAATTATATATATATATAACAATATATACTATATATATATATGATCTATTATATTTTTATATAATATATTATATATATATTTTATATATAATATATAATATATGTATAATATATATATATACCTCTAATTTATATAATAATATACATGTATAGGTATATGAAAAAGTGTGTATATATATATACAGTTTATATATATATATATTCCCGTGTGTCCGTGTTGTTTGAAGAATAGACCAGTCGGTGACTGCATGTGTCGTAGAAGGCGACTAAAGCACTAAGATCCAAACCAACGTCAGAAAGTGCATTCGGTTGGTGAGCGCCTAGGCTCCAGAAATTGATACCAAATTTTCTAAAACGAATGGAAGAGACTTTGATATGGTATGGGACAAAAAGGAGTGGAAAAGGTCCAGACTTATTTAGGCCCTAGATAAATTGGGATTATTTTGAAGAAGAAGCAATTTTATATATATATATATATACATGTATATATATATATATATATATATATATATATATATATAAGTATATATATATGTGCAGTTATGTGCCATGGACCTGCCAACAAGCAGTACATTAAAATATATACTTGTATATATATATACATGTATATATATGTATATATATACGTATATATATAAATATATATATATATATATATATATATATATATATATATATATAAGGCAGGCAGATCAAGGGGCTGCAGTCCTACTCTTCCAATCAATTCAATCCTCAGCTTTCTTTTTCATCTCTTTATGTGATTTTGTTATCAGATCAACCAACATCTCATGTCTTGGTCTTCCTCTAACTCCTTTTCTTTCATTCTTCCTTCTATTACATCCTTTAGCAAACCCCCACCCCCGTCCCTTATAATTTGTCCTTTGTAGCTTTTATTTAGATTTTTAATCACATTTATTAACTGTGTATCTGTACCGACTCTTTCAAGAACTTCTTCATTTGTAATTTTGTCAGTCCAACTAATCTTTTCCATCGTTCTCCATAACCACATTTCCAATGACTCTAGTTTCTTGATATTCTCTTTCCTTAATGTCCAGTTTTCACATCCGTGCAGCAGTGTCGACCTCACCAATGTTTTCACAATCTTTATCTTTGTGCTTTTTCAAATGTTGTTAATACATGTAGCTCGTTTCTTTTAGCAAAAGCCTTTTTCACCTGCGTAATTCTACATTTTATTTCCGTGTCCGATAGGGGATTAAGAGATCAGAAAGATACAAAGGTTTTCCAAATGTAAGTGTTCTGGAAGTTTGCAGAGGAATTTTATACTTGATCCGTCGAACCACAGCAAGCCAGTGAAGATCACTAAGTTGAGAACTAGTGGTAGCTTTAACCTTCTAGGACCGACTGGAGAGAACTAATAAACAACTTTTCAGAAACTTACAAATAAAAGGATTGTAAAGACTCAGTATGGAACTCGCTACTGTACTGTGAAGCATGGGCGCTAAGAAAGGAATCTATTATAAAGTTAGAATCATTTGAAATGTGGCTATTAGGAAGAAATGAGATGAAATAAACTGAAGTCGTTACGAACGAAGAAGTGCTAATACGGTTGACATAAATAGACAATTGTTAATTACTATAAGGAATAGAAAGAAGCACTGGATAGGTCATGAACTGAGAAGGAATGGTTTGCAGAAAGAGGAAATTGAGGGAAAACAGGAAGGAAAAGTTAGAGGAAAACCCAGGCTTGATGCTGGTTGATTTGAAAACTAATTCATATGTTGATGCGACGAGAAGGGCTGATAATAAAAATATTTGAAGGAGTCGTATGCCATGGACCAGCTAAGTTTAGACTGTGTGATATCAAAGGGAGATTGCAAAAATAATTTTAAAAATGTATAATTTTGCGAATCTTATACATTTGCCTTTTGTAAGCAAAGATAGAATTAAAAATACGATATTCTCAGATCCACATTGTAATGTAATGGAGTAGCGATTTCTTATATAACCATTTAAGAGAGAAAAACGAGTCACTAAATTAGTTGCTGTAGTGTTTAATGGGCGGCTTTAGTGATCGACATATTTTCTTGATCAAAATCTCAAAAAGGAATTTTCTTACCAATTAAAAACAATGTATTGTCTCTTTCATAATCGATGAGCAAAATTGATCATACTGACGTGCCGACCTACGGAAAAACACTATTTGTGCGTATAGTCAAATGACAAATTCAAATGGCAAATTCTATTTATGTAGTTTATAGTTTTATGCTCGCTAGGGACCATTCGGTGCAGTTTTAGTGCAACTGTGTTAGAGTAGGAACGCACGGGAAAAGGGTTAAAGAAAGATGTATTCACACTATGTATGACAATTTTAATATAGTTTGTAAATATGAAAACAAAATTATAGAAAGTACATGCAGATTTTGTTCAAAGAGTTAATAACATGTGTCCCACCATCGGGATATTCAAAGAGAGATATAGTGTAGTACGATTATATTATTTTCTGGTGAAATATATCATAATGACGATTGATGTGGCTCACAGTGAAATACTGGATTAACCTAGAATTTGAACCACTATTACCCTAATCTCTGTTTGATATCCAGCCGATGCGGTCACTGGCTGCTTCAGTCGGATTTTATTATTATGTTCATTTACTCTTTATTATTTATTTCTGTGATGTTTGACTGGAGAACGATGTTGTATCTGTGTTCTCTCTCTTCATGATCCTGTCAAGGTACGTTACTAAAATTCAATTAATCCAAATCAAGTTGATTTTTTCCTAAAGTACGTTATGACGATAAACAGAACCAAGAAAAGACTAGACTAATGTTATACTAATCAGTAGCTGAGATTAGATTTAAAGATATTTTGACGAAAGTGGTAAAGTAAGATCAGGAAGTACGAAATTCCAGACAGTAGAAGATAATAAAAATTTATCGGTGAAAATTAGTACGCAGAGAAACACCTAGAACTCGACAATTTGAGGACAAAGGTTCAAGAAAATTGCGCAAGTATGACAGATAATTGATAGAATCAAATGGAAAGCTATGAAGCTGTCCAACTTAGAAGGAAAAATTGAACAAGTGATATTATATTATGATATTATATTATGATATTATATTATGATATTATATTATGATATTATATTATGATATTATATTATGATATCTTTATTCATCAAATTCATGGCAGTATGGAAAACACAACATATATAAAAAAAACATAAATCAACACACAGAAAATAAAGATAGTAGATCTATTCCTGTCTAATTAGGCATACCAAACGATAGACCTTGCTGTTAGAATTGCTACCATTAGAATAGAGTTACCATTGCTGTTAGAATTTTGCTCAATGTTTAAATCTTAATTTACTCATTATGTATTTAAAACAAAACTGAGCATTGTGCCTTATAGTATCAAAGAATACAAAATCTAATTCATAAATAGAGGTTTTATTCTTTTATACTATAAGGCACAATGCTCAGTTTTGTTTAAATACATAATGAGTAAATTAAGATTTAAACATTGAGCAAAATTTTAATTCATTTGAAACAGTTTTTTGAAAGACACTTCTTTTTAGCATATGCCATACTTTATTAACCACTGAATTGCACTTGGTTTGCCCGCGTTAACGCCCTGAAGCTCACCAGCACAAATGCATGATTCTACAGTATGATGACTGAATCAGTCCACAGTCGAATGGTGGATGGACTCGTCTACCTCAACTGTGTTCAAGTTTCCAGCATCATGCTGTGCCCTGTTCTATACCCATCTTGTATACACCATTCTCTTCTCTTTAATCCAATACCAAGAAGACTCTTCTATTAGTCGTCAGTCGTCGTCAGCATTTTAAAGACTGACAATAAAGAACAACAAGCAGAAAGATTTCCATCGGTATTGGTGTTGTAGGTATCCACATTAGTGTATACCAATACCCATGGATATGGATATTGGTATACTTGGGTATATGCATGTGTTCTTCACATGCTTATACAAGTAAATTGCAGTATTATTTTCTAGCGAATGAGTTTGAGACTTTCGTAGAAGGGTTCATATAGCTAGTAAAAAGTAAAAATACATTTTGTAATTGAATTAAAGACACACACCAACCATTAAGAAATAAAGATAAATTAAATTGTGGCTCATTAACAAGTCAGCAAATGACAGCAATTATGAAAGTACTGCTGGATACTGTGGTGAGAGATCAATAATTGAAACTTGCTTCTCTTTGTTTGAATATAAAAGCAAAAACAATTAATTGATATTTGCAGAGCTTACAAGCCACTCAGTGTTTCAATAATTATTGCGAAAATTCGTGACGAAACCTATTAAAATGAGTGTAAATTTATAAGCGTATAGATTTTATTTTCTTAGAATAATTCTTAATTGTGCTGCATCTTTTTAACTGTCTTCAATGCATACAATAAATACATTTTAAGAAACAAATTATAGCTCTAATTATAGTAAAAATCGAGCTAAGAAAACATTTACAGAGTTGTCATGCAATGATGATATGTGTTACTACAGTCACAGCTGAGCAGTTTGACAAAATTATACTTGGAGCTTTTAAAGATCATAATCGTTATAAAGAACTACAGAAACTAAAACAAAAGCGATGCTTAAGAGAACTAATAGCACTACAATATTGTACTTGAGACAGTCTTTATATTTTGATATTTGGTGATAGACACAGACTGAGTTCTCACAAAATTTAAGTTTATTTGCCTTTTATTTTTAACCGCTTTCGATAGTATATATTTGCATTCAAATAACATTGCATGAATTTCACAGTAAAATTACACTTTAGAGCAGATATTTACAATTTAATCTGAAAAATATTGCTATCAATGATGTACTTAATTCTTAAGAATATTACATTGCAAATGCACTTTTAAAGAAAGAGCATCTTATTTTAGAGAAAAAATTTGCAGTTGGTTTAATTATAGTATTATACAAAATTGCATATCTAAATATATCAAACATATATCTAGAACTTATACATGTACATGTATGTCCAAACGAGCACGTCAAAATATATGTTTATGTAGATCATATTATTTATTTATTTTACTTCATTATATATTTTTATTGCACACTACAATCTGCCTGTACAGCAATCATACACAGATATGCACTGAACACATTAGCAGAAGTGGCGAATATCTTCGTCATGGTTGTAGTAATCGCAACAATGTATCACAATTACAATGTCAAGTATATAACATCTATACAGGGTGACTAAAAAAATGATTATACCTGCAAAAAGTTTGAATATCTCAGGCTATTGTTAATATTGTCATATAAAACTTTTAGCAATTACTAAAGGACTAAATTCTGATGGGGTGGCCAATTTTTATCCATTTTGGTGCATAGATGGGCCAGTTATTCAAGTTTCAGCAGAGAAACCTCCATTTTTTAATGTACTGTAAATATAAATTATATTTAATGTTATTTTTATTTTGGCCCTGCAAAGGGGGGGGGGCCGTGTAGTGGTTCAGAAAGAACAAGTTGTATCTGCTAGCATTGCTGACTATTCGATATGCTTTCCTCCCGCTGCTACGCAGGACTGCAGTCGCTTTCGGAACGCTAGGACAGCCTTGTTGATTCCAGTTTGGGGCACTTCTCCCAGATTGATTGTATCACTTCCTGCAGTTCTCTCTTGCTTTTAGGCTTCGGTTGGTGTTTCTGATAGAGATGCAGCATGGTTCCCCAGACATTGTAATCGAGAGGATTTAGTTCGGGAGAGTTTGGAGACCATTCATTCTTCGTAATGAAATCCGGGTTTCTCTCGCTGATCCATTCCAGTGCATGACAAGATGAAACTGAAAGATGAAAGTATTTGGTAGAAGAGCATAGTAGTCATCAAGCAGCTCCGGAACAAAGTGTTGACGTAATACTGAGAGTTCACCTTTACCATCTCATCAATGAAGTGCAATCTGCCCTTACCGTGGTAGCAAACGCCATTTTTAGGTAAAATGGGTGGTTGCTCTGCTGAAACTTGCACACCTGGCCCAGCGATGTACTAAAATGGATGAAAATTGGCCACCCTATCCGAATTAGTTCTTTAGTAATTGGTAAAAGTTTTATTTGAAAATATTAACCATATCCTGAAAGTCAAACTGTTGGCAGGTGTAATCATTTTTTTTACTCACCCTGTATATTTGCTGTATTTTCGCATCTCAAACATCGACCCTTGGTTAGATTTGTCATGGAGATTAGCGATTTGATAAAACTTATAATTGATAATTAAAATACTATCCTTACAAATTCTATAGTTCATTCAAAGCTTCATTACTGTAATTCATTATTATATGGATTGCTTTCTTCTTCTCTCAATCGTTTGCAGCACGTCCAAAATTCTCTTGAACGTCTTATTTGCAAGTCCTCGCGACTTCAATCTCACTCTCTTTTTATACTTCTCAGTCTTCGCTGGTTCCCTGTTAATCAAATCATATAATATAAAATAGCATTATTAACTTTCAAAACTCTACGATTTGGCAAACCTTTTTACTTATTTGAAATTCTTCTTCCCTATCGTCCCTCACGTACACTTACTTCCACTGATACCAATCTTCTCTCTGTTTCAAATATCCTCAAATAATTGGGCAGACGTTCATTTTCTTATGCAGTACCCACAATCTGGAACTCTTTACCTATTTGTTTTCGCTCTTGTTCTTCTCTTTCAACTTTCTGTAGTAAGCTTAAGGCTTACCTTTTCTCACCGTAGACATAGTCGTTCTACCCTGACCATTTTTGATCACCTTTTGTTTAGGACCTTACTTCTCTTCAGCACTTTCTTTTGCATATTGGTTTGGGTGAATTTATCTTTAGTGATGTGTGCTGTGGGGGCGTCCCTAATATCATCCTTGGATGAGAAAACAGACGTTAAACCCTTATCATTATTTTTATAACTAATGCTCGTATCGACTAATTTTTAATAACTAAGGCGTAGCGCTCGGTTTAGCTGCGCCCATACTGTGCATTACGTACATCTCAGACCCTCCATCTGACACCGGTAGTGTCTTTTTCATAGCGTATTTAAAAGTTGATTAGCTAATGTTACCGTCAGTTTCATCACTCAAAAGCGATGTCAGTAACGGGAAGGCCCAGGATTTGAACCCCGCTCATACTGATCCGCGGTAGAATATCTTACCGACATCGCCACTGGCTCCAGCCAGTGCATGGTAGTGCTCGACCAGTATATAGAACTCGTTCAACCATCGTTAAGACATTCCTTGACTATTGACTGTGCTACGTATAGTTGAATCGAATAATATTATAATCGAGATACTTTTCGTAATTCGGCCGATTGATAGGTTCTATTCATGTTTGTGAAGTGAAATATTTAGACTGAGCACGTCCCGAGCTATGTATGTACGTTGAATCTATGCTCATGTGGATTGGATTGTGCGTGGACTGACCTGGACTTTGAACTAAGGGCACTTGCATCCAAGGCGATCACTCTAACCATTACGCCGTATCCCTCCCCACTAGCATCTCATGACTGTTTGTATGCAGGCACTTTTTATAGTAGTTTGTTTAATTTGATTCTTTATTATTATTATGATTATTTATGATTATTTATTTGAAATGTAACCGTAGACGTTTGAAAAGTAGGTAGCATAATTTTCAGTTCGCTTGTTAACAACAGAAACTTGAAAAGCTCAGATATAACTGCCTGATTTTATCAAATTTTTGAATTAGAACGACATCATAAATTCCTGCAATTTAAGATACAATGGAAATTGTAGCGTCAGTTTACGAATTTCAAAGTTCAAAAAGTACTCTAAACAACCTAATACAAAGTATTCGAATATCTAACAAGCATATGGTGTAGAATGTAGACACGCTACTGGGATTGCATTTATGCTTTATAAAAAATAAAAATTTTTATAAAAAATAATTGTCACAGAAGAAATTCGGATAAGTAGCAATGCATAAAACAAATTTAAGGCAAATTTTTATCTATTAGATCTTATACTCTGTTTCAATTACTCAACATTTGAAAGTTGTACCGTTTTATATTTTCACTCATCACTGCTTTTATTTCTTCTTAGGTGTACACATTCACTTGAATATTTTTTTAAATTAAATATTGACCTAACACTAGTCCACACGCGCTAATGTGAACAATTTGAAGATATTTTATTTAATAAAAAATAATTGTCACAGAAGAAATTAGGATCGGGACCTTTTTCTTTATGAGCGTTCGAATTCAATGTAAATTATTGCTAAAATGTTCAAAACAATTTAACGGATGCCCATTTCTCAATAAATATGTCGTAACCTATATATTATATATAGTGTAATTTTGCTCTAAATGACTGAATAATTACCTCATCACGGACGCTTTGACATTTTCATAACAAAAATGCTGTGGTTATTAAGCGAATTAATTCGCTATTTAAAGTTTCTGTGGCTTTTGAGATTATTGTTTTCATTATTGATGTCCCGATGATGTTAGGATCACTGGAGAGTAGACTAAACAAATCTTTGAGTGTTGTTAAAGGCGAATTAACATGAGCTGCAGAACAATCGAGAAGATTCTCTTGTATTTGAACTGGTCGGATGTCCTGTCTTCTAATTACTTAAAGCCTTTTATTTGGACACTCAAACTGGAAGTATAGTCTACTGAACTTTCCACTATTCTTGGAAAATGTCACTAATTTTTAAGATCTTTTCGCGGACAGTGCGTATAGTTACTCGACTTTCTTTAGCAGCAGTCTTAGTAGGGTTAATTTTGTAAACAATTAGTTGAATTTACCATAACTCCGATTACATTAGAAATCTGCCAATAATAGAAATTACAGTACTACAATGGTAGAAATTACAGTATTACAGTGGTAGAAATTACAATAGTTACAGTTGAAATCTGCCAATCTGCCAAGAGCTAATCTAATTTAGATTAGCTCTTTAACTCCATGACGCATCATGTTTCTAAAAGTCCTCAAGTCTCTAACCGATTTTAAGTTTTCCCTTTTGCGATTCCGTGTCAAGTCCCACATCTTGACCTTCGATGTGAGCAATAGTTCACAAGTTTCTGATATTTTCCATTATGATCTCTCCTCGTTATCATCCATCCGAATGGTCCACGCGTCTTTATTGATCTTCACCTGATCTTGTTCAATGCTAGTTTATTCAGCTTTTGCTTTTCTCTTTTCTGTATTCCATTAGAATATACGCTTAAGCAACTTTCTTCCACTTATAAAAAAAATTCATAAGCTTGAAGACTTATATTTGCCTTCGCTGAGGACATTTTAATGCGTTTACCACTGTGATATTTAATTTATTAGGCCTAATTCAATAGATTTGTATCGACTGATCTTAGTCATACGCATGTGTGCCATTTAATTTCTAAAGAAACGTTTAAGTTATATGTGTAATAGCCGTCTCGATCACGAAACAATTTTGTAGCAAAAGAAACAAGTTATTGAAACAAGTGCATGCCACCACTATGTCTGTAAAGCCAATAATGAAATGACCGTCAGGCCTCAGCTAGTGGCTCAACAAGAGGGCGAGGAGTGATTGGAATCTCATGACATCATGGGTGGTTCTCTACAGCAGGTCATACGAATCATATTTCACTGTTCTCATGAATCTCTATGTAGGTTCATGTAATTTATTTATGTTGAAGGTACAAGAGAAAGCTTGAAATGCGATGAGGGAAGAGCGAAGACGAGATAAAAATTGTTGCATCCAATGAAGTAAATGTAGAAGAATGATAGAGATGGGATGAATTATAGCGCAGGCTTATCTATTCTGATGACAGATAAAGCGAGAAGGGCTGATATGATATTGAAAATTACGAAGGGGTTACAAAAGTAACAGAGGTCCTGCAGATCACTGTAAGATTGATGTCCATCAGTCTAAGCAAGGCCAAGGTAACTCTAATATAATGTATAATGTATGTCTCATAACTGTCTGCAGATACTATTTACAATATAAATACTAAGATAACATATCTAATGTTGCCAAAAAAGTATTTTTAACTGAAAAATATTAGAAAACTGGAGGATTGTGACTGGGGAAAAAAGAAATAAACTAAATATTAAAAAATTACCAAATAAAATTGAAGAGGAATAGATTTCGGAAGGGTTGAATAAGGAGAGAAAATATAAGTGAAAAGAATTAGTGAATTTCTACAGTCAAGTAAGGGTAATACATCTAGTAGTTACGATGATTCATGCATCATTAGAAACAGAACTTAATATTAAATTCCATAATATAGTATTTAGATATCTTATTTTGAACTTTTTGTGGCCTCGAAATGTTTGACTTATCATGACTGGTAGTAGAATATATTCGCTATTGTGACTGAAGCCAGACGATGCTATGAGTTGTAAATTAGATTTGCTCGTACTTTATTTTTGTGCATGAATAAAATTTATGTAGGGCATGCTCGAGACAAGGTATTTTTTAAAACGCAATTTAGAGTTATCGACAAACGAGAGGAGATTGAAAACTTTCTCCACTCACCGTGTATTCAGAAAAGAAGTGAAACTTGAGGAGACCAAATGATTAGAATTCACGGATTGCAATTGAAATCCTACACAACTGAACGCAGGAAGAAAGCGAAATTAAAAGTAGATATCTAAAAAGAACAAGTTATTGAATTGTTATAAAGGACAGGATAAATAAAAGGATAAACTACCTTCAAAAGTACTACTCGCATTGTTTGGAGCAATGTGAATTCTTTTTCTTCTTCAAGTGCCGTACCTGTTCCAAGCCTGGACGGTTATGGCCCTCTTCCTCTCTATGTCTCTGTCCATTGTTGCTCTCATGATAGCTGTTTTGTTTATCTGTATTCACTTGCTTAGACTATTAATGGTTGTGATCCGTGGTGGACCCTTGCTTCGTTTGCCGTCTTGTTAACAATTATTGATTATTTAATTAATTTATTATTATTATTTACTATTTCTAATTAATAATTATTAATTTAGTATCCCAACCTCGCTGATCTGAGGGTAAAATCTCCGACATTTGGTTATACTGAAAATGGACTAAATTGCCTAACGGTTAAAACATGTGGTATTAAAATTGATAGATACTAACAGAGTTCATCATTGCACTATAATGCGTGTTTGCTTTTTAGTTTTCTTGTAACTATGGTATTTTCGATGACATTATTCCGCATAATATGCTCGAAAGGATTCATCTGCTGGCGCCGTGTTCGATTCAAGAGAACACGACTTTGTTAATTATTCTGAATTAATTATTAGAGAAGCTGTTCCGATTGTTTTCTTTCTTTTGGTTGAGCAGATGTCATACCTCAGGTACTACAGAGTGTCCTAGCTTGATTGCTGCTATTGTATTTTCGTTATTTCCTCTATTCTCTGCAATTATAATTATTAATATTAGCTATCTTCCTATACTGCGCCGATTGTATTTTTAATGGATTAAGAATAACATTCCAACATTTAAGGGCTTTTGTGTAATGTTGTTGATACTCAAGCATGTAACTTGATCGCCAATCCAAGTAATAGCCGAGTAATATTCAAGTAATATCTTGCCTAATTTTGATTATGCCACGCACGCTCTATCAAAGCTCTAAACCTCGCCCTAATGAACTGAATGTAATAAAGTTTGCTGGTATTTTATGGTGAACTGTTATGTACGTGCCGTCGGTGTAGTTTGTTTATAGTGTGTGTGCTTGTTTTATGTGCGGATGAATGTTCGTATGTATGCTTATATATATATATATTTTTTAAATATTTTTATTTTTATCTTTTTATTATATATATATATATATATATATATATATATAATAAAAAGATAAATATATATATGTTATATATATATACAGGGTGAGTAGAAAAAAGATAACACCTACAAAAAGTTTGAATATCTCAGGCTATTGCTAATATTTGTCAATAAAATTTTTACCAATTGCTACAGGACTAATTTCTGATGGGGTGGCCAATTTTCATTCATTTTGGTATATAGATTGGCCAGTTAAGCAAGTTTCGGCAGAGCAACCCCCTATTTTTTAATGTACTAAAAATATAAATTATATTTAATTTTCTTTTTATTTTGCCCTTGAAAAGGGCCGTTGCAGTGGTTCTGAAAGAACAAGTTAAATCTGCTAGCATTGCTGACTATTCGATATGCTTTCCTCCCGCTGCTACGCATAATTGCAGTCGCTTTCGGAACGCTAGGACAGCCTTTTTGAGTCTATCTTGGGGGAACTCTCTCCCAGATTGATTGTAGCACTTCCTGCAGTTCTGTCTTGTTTTTAGGCTTCGACTGGTGTTTCTGATAGAGATGCAGCATGGTTCCCCAGACATGTTAATTCAGAGGATTCAGATCGGGAGAGTTTGGAGGCCATTCATTCTTCGTAATGAAATCCGGGTTTTGGTTTCTGTCGCTGATCCATTCCTGTGCATGACGAGATGCATGAGCCGGAGCAACATTCTGCTGATAGATGAAACCATTTGGTAGAAGAACATAGCAGTCATCAAACATCTCCGGAAGCAAAGTGTTGACGTAATGTTGAGAGTTCACCTTTACCTTCTCGTCAATGAAGTGCAATCTGCCCTTACCGTTGTAGCAAACGCCATTTCTAGGTAAAAATGGGGGGTTGCTCTGCTGAAACTAGCATAACTGGCCAATCTATATACCAAAATAGACGAAAATTGGCCACCCCGTCAGAAATTGGTCTTTTAGCAATTGGTAAAAATTTTATTGAAAATTATTAACAATAGCCTGAGATATTCAAACTTTTTGCAGGTGTTATCATTTTTTTACTCACTCTGTATATATAAAGCTAATGTTAACGTCAGTTTCCTCACTCAAAAGCGATCAGTGACGGGCGAGCCTAGGATTTGAACCCGCACCTACTGATCCGCGGTCGAGCGTCATACTGACTTCGCCACTGTCTCCAGCCGTATATATATATATTAAATATATATATTTATTTATTTATATCATATATCCTACATATATATCATATATCATACATCATCTCTCTCTTAGTGCACTGCCTACTGGCAGGTCCATGGTATATAACGCCTCCACTCTTCTCTGTCTTCCGCCTTTCTCTTCATTTCCACATATGAGTGAGTCTTTAAATCATCTAACATACCTAATCTCGGCCTGCCTCTGCCTCTTTTTCCTTCCATTCTACCTGCTATGACCTCTTTTAATAGACCTAACCCCCCTTAGAATGTGTCCTATCCATCTCTTCTTCCCATTTCTTAATACATTTATCAACTGTCTATCTGTGCCAACTCTCTCTAAATCATACATCATATATATCATATATCATATATACCATCATATATAAACCATATATATATATATATGCATATATATATATATATATATATATATATATATATATATATATATATATATATATATATATATATATATATATATATGGATGCTGGTTCCTCAATTTGCAATTTGTAAGCTACAAAACAATTAATTAATGAACTCTAGTGAAATTAAAGGGTTTTCGTGATAAATATCATATAGGCATTGTAATTTATATGTCAATTCCCTTGTTTGCAATCATTATTTTTTAACGTTGTTACATTTCCGTATGCAGCTATAGCATTGCAATGTAGTCACATTAAACGTATCATGAGATTCTATTGTTATTGGCTGGGGATATGGTTTCAATGGCTTTATATTCTTTATATCTTTTTACACCAACAACAACAGTGATACTAACAAGATTTAAATTGTCTAAATTGAATTAGCGAACGGGTCAGCGACATTTGAGATTCAGTTAACTTCTTAGAAATCTATTTTAGTTGTATAAAGCTCTTAACAATGGATCAACTTAATGGTGCTACAAATCCTAATTTATGGTATCAATATTACACTCGGATTATTCAATGTTACATTAGCCTTCCTAATACACTATAATAATCACTGGAAACTTGCGTAGTCATTAATCTTCGCATGAAAATCTAAAACTTATTAATATAATATCTTCCGTTATAATTTAATAAAGAACAAATACTATTAGAGCTAAATATTACTTTTAATTCAAACTTCTTAATTCACTGATTTCTTTTACAAAGCAGGTAAAGCTAATGTTAACGTCAGTTCCCTCACTCGAAAGCGACGTCAGTGACGGGCGAGCCCAGGACTCGAACCTCGCACACACTGATGCGCAGTCGAATTTGTTGTTGATGATGGTTGATTTAAGTGCGATTCTTCACCACCCGGGGAGGTAGACCTGCCCTCAGATTCCCCTCTCATCTCGCTCTTCTCCAACTCCGATATCATAGATATTGCTCCCCACTAATCAGCTGACTGCTGCGCTCCTGCCTCATTCCAGCAGCACCAGGCTGCTGTTGATGTAGTAGTGGCAGATCAAACAGCTGCTGATCTGATCTCGTGGGAGCAGACTGAGCTCTACCGAGAGGCTGTTTCAGAGCATTGATCTTCAAACTGGACGGACGGTTGACGTCGAACGGTGAGAGCAGGTCAGCTGTGGGTTGAGCGTAGCCATCCTGTGGCGGCTGAGAGGAGGCGGTGTCAGGACGAATCTGAGGGGTCAACCCAGTCGGTGAGCCGATCGGGTTCTGCGGCGGGTGTCCCATGAACGTGGGGCGCCTCACTGCGGAGTCAACCCTCGCAGTGGCTAGGCCCGAGAGCTGAGGCCCTGCCCCTCGCAGAGGTTTGTTTGTCGAGGAGTGCGGTGGAGGCAGGGAGTCAGAAGATCCTAGTGAGCTCACAATAAACACGATATGTTGATCGAAGCTCTGGTGATATTGTTGTTGTTGCTTCAGGAGATTGAAATGAAGCACCCGCTGAATCTGAGGCCTCTACGACTGCATCTTCTTATGTTTCTTATGAAGTTTCTGACGGCCGTGATTATCGATTTGATCACGCTTCTTATGTTGTTTACAATGATCTACAGCACCGTGCTGTTCATGTTGATCTTCAGCACCATGCTGTTTACAATGATATACAGCACCGTGTTGCTCATGATTATCTTCAGCACCGAGCCGTTCATGATGAACTTCAGCACTATTCTGTTCATGATGATCTACTGCACCGTGCTGTTCATGATCAGCACAGTGTAGTTCATGATGTACGTCAGCGCTATATTGTTCAATATATACTTTAGCACCATGCTGATTAGGGTCGCTGCCATGGGCTTCAATATCAAATATCTCGACGACTACTACCTTACCCTCCACTGACGTCTCATCGTGCTGGATGATATCATGAATATGATGATCTTGTACGTGCTTGACGTTGCCAAGTACGTCTTCATTAAACAGTTCGTCTGAAACCATCACTCCTTCCATCAGCAAGTCACTATCTGCCTCGTTATCAGCTGTTGCAGACAGCTCATGAGGTGGCTCATTCCCTTCGAGCAACTCGTCTCGCACCAGTTTCCCTTCCACCAGGACATCACTGGAGAGATCATGAGTCATGGCCGACGAGACCTCAAGCAGAACGACGTCATCCTCATCCTCCTGATCCTTCACTTCCGGTATCAACAGCTTCAGAACATCAACTACAGGAACCTCCACCTGATCGCCTCCGTGCTTTTGCTTATTCTTGCAGAGCAAGGCACTGTCTTTGTTAATCTTCTCTGGGTAGCCTTTCTCCGCCTCCGATATAGCAGCCACCTGCAGTGCCGCCTCCACAGCCTCATTATGTTCTGCTGATTTTTCCTCATCACCACCCTTAACGACCAGCTTCTTTTCTCTTAGTTTGGCATCTAGGAATTTCTCTGTCTTACTTTCTCGCTTTACTATAATCTTAGATGAATAGGCTCGAAAGGAAGGTAACGGCGTAGTAAGGGGCGCCAGCGTTTTGCGCTTGACTTTAGTTCTTGATCTATTTTGCCAAGCTCTCTATGGATGTGGCTAACAGCTATATTCGCAGTAGGAGTGAGACGAACAACTCTCAATGGATGACAGTGGTAAGTGTCCGGTATAGGAACCTTCTCCGCGTAGTATCTTGAATAAGACTCGGGCAAATGACGAACATAATATCCATAACCATGACCATTCAGAGGCACCAGCGTCGATCCCTGCTGAGTCCCATAGGTCTTGATAATCGGCACTGCGATGTGGTGGAAGTTCTTCAATACAGACAGAAAGGTACCACCACACAGAACTCTCGAGGAGAGCGGGATCAGCAAATCCACGTCGTAGCTGGATTCATAATCGATCGCTGAAGGTTTGTACAGCGACAAACTCTGTATTGATGATGTAGAACATCGAGGTAATGCAATATCATCGATGTTGAGGGGCTCAAAGAATTTAGGGACTTCAGGCGACAACACGCGACGTTTGAAATTTGTTTGTGACTTATCAACCAAGACACAAATTTCAGCAGAACGCGGACATATAGGACCTTTAAATACTTTTACTTTCTTAACCCCGCCACCCAACTCACTCTATTAGCAATCTGAAGATTGTGGGAAGCAGAACAATGCAGAACAATTTAATGAAGTATATTTTCTAATATTTTCTATGAATATCATGACTTCAATGATAAATGAAGACGTTTCATCTTCATAAATATTTGTCTATGAGATCATGATCATTGGATATTGTAAAGTTGGTATTCAATATTAAAGAAAGCAGTTCCGTTATATAAGTCAGACAATAAGATGATATAGCACTTGACTATAAATGTTAATTATATAAAGACTATGAAGTAGTCAGCTTTGACATATATACCAATAATTACGTCACAATAATTGGTTTGATCAGTAAGTAGCATTGCTTTTCTTATTTTTAGTTGGATCTAGCTGTCTTTGGTTATGTCATGAGATTAGGAAACCTCTGTGCATAATGGAATCTCTCTCGCTCTCTATTGCACTGCCAAGTGGCAGGTCCAAGGTACATATTCATACCCAGAGTCTGCTTTAACGCTCCATCAAGAGCATTGCATAGATCAACAAGCTCATCCCTTCACATAAGAAAATACCT
>CAJHZI010000650.1:617500-935000 GCA_905160935.1 Enchytraeus crypticus | reverse complement strand
ATTGGCCTACTAACTCCTACCCCTTGTGCACTTTATTAATTATTAAGCAGACAATTTTAAAAAAATGGATTTAAAAAGTTTATATTTTAGAAAATATCCCCAAATTCAACTAATTGTGAGTGTAGTGCATGTTACGCGACTTTAGTTTAGAATACTCTTCTGCAGTTGGTCTTATGGAGGACCCAGCGACTAGATATCTATTTTGATGGAATGCGGTTTAATTTAGCGGTTTAATTTTGTATTGAAATAAATATCTGACAAATCAATTTTTACAGTTTCAGAGCGAATCTTCCGAGCACAACGACCGCTAGATCTGGGCATAACGATTACTTGAACACGTTATTCAAAGTATAGAAGTAGTGAACACTTTATTGCTCGCACGAATAATGAATGAATAATGTTAATTAATCATTATTCTTAATTCTTAGAAAAGTGTCATTTCTACGAACTTTTCTTTTTGAACAAAAGAGGGTTTCTAGAGCAATTTGTATACTGTATGTAGTGAATAGCACTTATCTACTCACCAATTGTTTATCTTTAAGTAGATCAGAAAATCTTTTTATATTTTCTGTTAAGGTACCACTACATCCAATTAACATTGAGCAGGTTTATGTTACAAATTGCAATTATTTCTCGTCTCTTTCTTCAATGTTGCTTGTGAGTCGGTTCCTGTGGTAAAATAAATGTTGTTATTTATCGACATTTCGATAAAATGAGAGCTGAGATTGCGGTGTAATAGCTTTTAATGTTTTCATTCCTAATGAGAATTATTTTATTTTATTTTCTGAGAAATTCAAAATTAAATTAAATTAAATCTAAATAGGCTTCTATTTGCTTAGAACTTTGCTGCACAATGAGGTAAGCTTTTTGGCAAAGATAATATTTTTGAAATACGATTAACTAGCGGTCAAAATTTAATCAAGTCCGCAAAAATCAAACCTACTGAATGCCGGAGTTCTAATTGAGCTTAACCGATTTCTGCAGGTATTCAGCTATCTATTAGTCTACAATTGTGGAACTTAATACATAGTAAAGTAAACACGCGTTACAGTGAATAATCAACTATGTTGATATCTATCATAGTCTGTACATGTAAGTATTGAAAAATCCAAATAGTCCTTCTACATGTGTTGAACTGCCTATGAAATGAAACATCGTCATTACGCTAATTTGCTCTCCCCCAAACTTTCTTCCAAGTAACACGCATGAAATATCAGAAGAGTTTTAAGTCATAATTACAGCAGAAATCTGACGTGCTTGTTATTTAATGAGCAGGTGTTTAATTCTGTCTTATTACACGAAGAAAAACTAGACGTCGGTTCGCCAAGTTCATACATTAGCGTAGGATGCCTTATTTCATATCTATTTTAGCCAATTGACATTGGCTGTTGTATCGTAGACTATCATAATAGAAAGCTTAAACTCTAACAAATGTTTTTGGACATAGCCAAACTGAATTAATGTTGTCACTGTGTTACTGCTGCATGTGTTGCTGCTGTTACTGTTGTTACTTTATATTGCTGTTGTTATTGTGGTACTATTTTACTTATGTGTTACAGCCTTTTTCCTGTGTCGCTTTACTGCCAAATATTTTATGAAAAGATTGTTTTCACTAGTATGTTCTTTATTTCACCAAATTCATGGCAGTAAGAAACACATACAATAGAAATCAAACACAACATAAATCAAAATAAAGATAATAAAGAATGTGAACATTTATAACTAAAGTACCGAACTCAATCTCTTCAATAGTATGCCTATATATATATATATATATATATATATATATATATATATATATATATATATATATATATATATAATGGTACACGTTTGTAAACTTGGCTGAGTACCACATGTATGATGGAATGACTCAGCACAATCGAGTAAGTCCGAAACTGTTGAAACCAAGTATATATTCAATATTTTATGATTCGTTGAATCCACATCCAGTAAAAGTTTGAGTCCAAACATCTCTACTCCTAGGCCTGCAATTTCATACGTACTACTAAACAATGCCGAGATTCACAGGTTGGCCCTCGATACTAGCGTAATGGTTGTCAGTACTAGCGCATTGCCACTCGATACTAGCATATTAAACTTTGATACCGTCAAACCAGATTCTCGTTATTTATTGGTTAGCTCTCGATTCTGAATAAAATTTTCTCTATTTAACACAATGAATTAGTCGCCAATTAGTTAATTGCTTTCAATTGCCTGCATGCATTTCATACATCGTGAAATCGCAAGGGGTGATACTAGGCTATCATAGATGATGACAATCATGACATCGAGCATATTTGGTGTCACGCTCACATACATCTTGAGATGCAAGCTTATACCTGTATATTGACCAGGGAGCATTCTCATTAGCAGGATATCATTCATATTAGCATGATATCACTCATATTAGCTTGATATCACTCATATTAGCGTGATATCATTCATATTAGCGTGAAATCATTCATATTAGCATGATATCATTCATATTAGCGTGATATCATTCATATTAGCGTGAGATCATTCATATTGGCATGATATCATTCTTGTTAGCATGATAACAGTCTCATTAGCATGAGATCACTCATATTAGCATGAGCTAACTCTTATTAGCATGATATCATTCATATTGGCATGATATTAGTCGTATTAGAATGGGCTAATTCATATTAGTATGAGATTTTTTTTCATTCAACATATGTTTTGGTTTTCATTTCATAATTTACAACAAATACAGCATACTCAATTAGAAACCAGACAAATAATAAGGAAGAGGATTACCACAAAAGAGCCTGAGCTCTGTGAGGTGATACAGTCAGTAGCAATTACAAAGAATAACAAATACGTTTAATAATTGTCTTCTATGCTATAGAATACTGTAGAACTTAAGTATGGCATCCATACACATTAATTACTGCACAGAAAAGAAGGTAAATAAAGGAAATATAGTGAAGATAGTCTACAATTCGTATTAGCATGAGATAGTGAGGAGAGATAGATATATCATTGAGCAGTTACAGGAATATGACATTTTTTCATGAATAGATTTGAAAAATAAAGATCTATACTCTACTGAAGCTGACAAGTAATTATAAAGTGCGTTAATTTTAACGAGCGCCATAGAGGGCGTGAAGGAGCTTCTATCACATTTAACGCCTCGTGGCCGCTGATTACCTCTTTTACTTAATGAAGAAAATTCTGAGCCTACTGCTTAAGAATCTTGAAAGAGAAACTAGATATGTGTTTAAGATCAAAGGTGTTGTTGTAATTATAGCAGTTGAGTGTTATACGTCATCAAACATCACTCTAAATAGCTACGAAGAGCTATTAGTGAAGGTTAAATCAACTCCTTACCTGCATATGCAAATAAAAACGTATATAAGACTGTGGTCAAGTTTAGCGTCAGTGTCACTGTCAGATCGGTATATTTGGTTTAGCAGAGGCATAATGTTTATAAACTATTGGTTATTGGTTTATAAACCTTTAAATTAGTTTTTAGTTTTAGTATATTTACCTACATGTACCTAGCAACGCTTTAGGCATATGATGATTAGTATGCAGTAGCGATTTTAATGAATTTTATATCGCACGCCTTTTTCAGCTTTTATAGCGATTCCATCCGGTTAATACAGTTTACTGATATATTGATGCTGATGTATTATACATGTAGTGTGGAGTACATTTTACACCGTGGGATTTTCATTCTTTTAATATATAATTTTCTTTCTTTTGTTCTGGAAGAAGAAATAAAATTTAGAGATGGATAATATCTTTCTACATAGCTGGAGCTAGTAGAGATGTCGATTCATCCAATTCTATTTTGCTCACTTCTACATGGATACTTTCTAACCTCTTGTTTGTAGGAACATTTCTGGTTCCCAATTGAACAAAGGCTCTATTATATAACACTTTTTCGCGACGTATCATGCAGCGTTCAAGTACCTGCTGAACGTTAAAGGTGAATATATCATAACAACATAATAATACAACAATAATGTAAATTAACTGTTGATGCAATATGGCGTTACTTTGTTGACAATTGATTTAATAACTCGTATAGTAATGGGATGAGCCGAGGGCAAGCTAGGTTAGATCTCTTACTGTGCAACAGAGTGTGCGGAGTTGAACTCAATTACTTTTACATAATTAATATCTTCCAGGTAGGAAACTGACGTTAAAGTTAGCTTCAGCGTGCTATCCATATGCCAATATGACTTATATGATAGGTAATCAGTTAGATACAGTCTATCATATGCATACCGTTAAATATTCTTTTACAAGTTAAGTTTATAACTTACATTTAAAGATGAAACCAAAGGGCTAAAATTATTATAACTTACATTTAAAGATGAAATCAAAGGGCTAGAATTATTATCATGAAAAGCTTGAAAATTAACTGAAAAACATTGCGTAGTTATTTACGCCATTGAAAATATTGTTTTGAATTGAACCAAACGTAGGCTTTATTGCCATGATATGTCAAATTCTAGTCCAGTCGTATTGTCAGACGCATTATTTGTGCAGCAATTCCGTCCGATATTTCGGTGAAATGCAGCTAATGCAATTCGAGTCGTATCATCCTAGAGGGGCGAGGAACTAAAGCGAATGTGATGCGAAGTTTGGACCCTAATGCATCAAGCAATGGACAACGGATAGTACCAGACGCTTTGGTCTGTTATATCCTAGGTTACCTCTAAATTAACATATAATAAATTCCCCATGCAGCTTAAATTAATATGTATATGAATCGTTACGTTTATCTACGAGTTAAGACATGGTCAAAGAAAACTTCTGACAAATGTAAAAATCACATGGGTCAATCTGCTGTGTCAGCCATTTAGAGAACCATCCTCTCTCTCTCACCCTCTCTCTCTCTCTCTCTCTCTCTCTCTCTCTCTCTAGGAGTGACTGTAAAACTGCATATCACAATATTTCTTGCTACGCGTATGGACTAAATCTGAAAATTCTCTAGAGTAAAATAAAATAAATATGGCGGTTTGTTTGGACATTAAGATCCCATATAAAACGATTCTTTATGATCAGTCTAGAATCAGGTAAACTATTCACTGAGAAACTATTGGTACATTAGACTAGTTTTCTTCTGAACTATTCGTAGATTAGAATGGTTTCATGAACTATTCGTACATTAGACTAGATTCTTATAAACTACTCGTACAGTAGGCTAGTTTTCTTACCAACTAATTGTTCGTCACAATAGTTTTTCATGAACTATTCGAACAATAGACTGATTTCTCATTACATTGTTGTAATAATCGTAAACCCCTTAAATAATGCTCACCAGTGGACGTAGAAAATATAACCGAAAAAACACGGAAATAAAAATTGCTACTTGCATGTAGGTGTTTAAAGATGCTCTAAATATCAAGAAGTATATTTATCATTCATATTAAGCAATCAAGATAATACACAGGCTGATATCAAGTGAATAATTGTATGCTGGTTTCCACGTCCAAGAATTTCAAGTACAATGACGTTTTCTTGTTGATGTGTTACTCTCAGAATTAGATTCAGTTATTTTGCGTAGTATTATGCACAGAGAAACGAATGTACGCATAGTATTATGTCACCGGAAGTAATATATAGATGTATATATATTTACATTGTAAAAGAGGTAAATTATGCACAATATTTTATATAGACTTTTCATGTTAAATTAAGATTTAACAAATTATATTATTTATTTTGGTAAATTCGTTGTCATTACGGAGAATTGTTTTATATCAGCCATTGGTCATTATCAGGTTCGCGACATGTGCGATGGTTATTGCACTCATGGCCTTTCTTTAGCGGAATATTTTAAGTAATTTCGAATCAGTTCGTTCCAAAATACCTCTACTTTGTATATCCCGTTAATTTTTTATGACTGATTTTAAGGCCGAGCTTAGCGTCAGTGTCCTGCTTAATAGCATGTCATTGACAGCGAGGGCACTGGATTTTAACCATGCAACTACTGATCCACTATCGATCGAATAGCTTACCAACAAGCCACCGTCTCAACACCTATATCATACAACTTCGGTACAGTTACTCGGCTGTGTTAATTAATGGACATTTAACAATTTATAAATTATGTCAATAGACCATCCAGGAATCGACACAACATAGTAAAATTATGTTCATACGAAGCCCGAATATTTGGAAAAAATTGTTCTATTAATGGTCTCTAACTACTTGTTTTTTGTCCGGGTTGCTGAAGATTAGACCAACTGCAGACGGCGTGTGTCGTAGAAGGCGACAAAGCACTAAGTTCCATACCAACAGGGTTCGGTTGGTCAGCGTCTAGACTCCATAAATTCCTGTGAAATTTGCTGAAACGATCCCGACTCTGTTTAAACTGGGATTCCAGGAAAGATGATGATGATGATGACTAGCGGTCGCTCACTAGTGGTCGATATCTTTATTATAACAGATCAACGCATATCCTACAATATATCACCATGTTATCATCGTTTGATGATTTGAATTATTACTGATATTGGATGCTACGCTCTACATGAAATATTTTTATTTAGAAATAGTCATGCTTTATACATAAATCTGATATAACATATAGTTGAAGTTTCTTTAATTAGTTTTAAAGCTATTAGCAGGAAGCTTGTAAGACGTATAAATATTAATTAGCAGCCTTCGCAATGCATCGCGAGCATAATTCAATATAAAAAAGCCTAAACTCATTGAAATTTGTTGCAGATTTTGCATCGTTTCTGATATGGATGTATATCTACATGCCAGTAGCCATAGGTATCATGTCTACATGTTTATAGATAGCGCCTGTACAGTCGATTTAATTTAACACATTTTACTACTCGGTCGAAATAAAAAATATGGTGGAAAACGCAATTTTGAGAGAACATTTTATTGTAACTCAATACAATATAATAATAATAATAATGCAACACAAAGATTCATAATACAAGAGAATGAAGATTTAAGTTCCTTTTTCTCAGTCAATAGCTATTTTAGGAACGATGGTGCAGTATTCTATTTATTAAGCTGTTATTTTTGCGATATATAAAAATATCAAAATGACATAATTTTGCTATTTAGTCCTAAACATATGCGGCATAAAACGAAGCGAAAAGCTATATCATCTAATTGTACGGTTTTCCTAATGACCAAATTGTCAATTCCGTCATCATGTAGTCAATACTAATTTTAATGTCATCCTCAAACAAAAGCTTATTTCTGTATTGTGTATTATCTGAATGTTTTTGGGATGATCACGTGGACGTTGTACGATGGAAAGTCTTTATCGTTTATATTCGTTCACACATTTAGCCCTGTAACTGTGTATATTTGTCAACCAACAGGCAGCTAACTTTGTTATATGACTAACCTTCCAATGATTCAAATGGATTTCCAGGTATTGTAGTCTGATCTACGCTTTGAGATCAGATCAATTTTCTGAACGAAAACGAGACCAGTCCGGCAAAATCCTATGTCACAGCTTCATCTCGCTGACCACGCTTAGTTATTTATGTGGCAATTCTCATGTCTCGTGCAACTGGGCACGAGGGACCTTATTATTGTAACCACTTTGGTCTAACTGCAAGGATACTGAGCAATACAGTTCGAACAGATGTATATTCTACGAACTTAAACATGATTTTAAGTACATAAAATATTGTAAAATGCGTCGCAAAATCGTTTACTTGCCACACATCCATTCTACTGCGATATTCTAAACAACTCTACCTCTTCCATGAATGCCATTAAATCTTCGCTTTGCAGTATTGGATTTTTTCATAGCGTTGGAAGCAATCGTCCAATAGGGTCATCTTAATCATATAAGAAAGGCAAGTTTTATCTGCTTGTTTCTCGTAGCACTTCAACAGCCATATGACCTACTTCATGAATGACTAGAAATGTCGAAGTTATATCAGACTTTACTTCAAATGTACACTGTTTATGTATGCTTCTAAAACTACGCAATCATTGTTAATTATAAATATACTAAATAATTTATTAATTTTAAACATCGATTCGTTATAAGAATGTTATTTGCACTGTATTTTATATCTATCGTTGTAGATGCCGAGTGGCTTGCACTGCTTTGACATAAATTTGACTTATTTACCTATTAAAGAGTAATTAGTAATTTAGTCGATCTAACGCTAAGTTATTCAATTACCTTGTAGTAGAGTAAAACCAGAACTAATCTTGTAGTAATTTATGGAAAGAAATCACTGCATTATTAATTTATGGATGAAATTTTTTGCGTTTTCTATTATCCCTTAAATTTCATATGTGCTTCTGGCAATCTATTAAATCAATCATCAAATAATAATTATTTCAATCTGTAAATTTGTGAGATCTTTATTTTACTAGTGATTGCTTTTATTTTGATTTATTCTATTTCTCAAATTTTATCCCTCGCCTTAGTTATCTGTTCATTTTGCACTTCAATTCTATTAATTAATCTCTTATAATATTATTTAATGCTTATTTTTATTAATCAATATCCGGAATATGTGAGTGCCTCCATGTTATGTATTTTCCGTTCACTCAAACATTTCTTGGATTTGGTTTAATGGTGTTTGATGTTTCACTGACTACAGTAGAACTCTAGTTGCCGTTGTTTTCATTGTATTTGATGATAGTGACTAGTAATACTAACATTTCTTATCGGAAATGAAATTGATGGCGCCATTTAATACTATAATAATATTTTAAATGCTATACTTACTCCAAATTCACGAACCTACTTCTTTAGTTTGTCTCGCATGTGTGTTTATTAGGCGATAAATCTGCTATTTAATATGAAAATATGATATTGGTTCTTTGAACATATTGCCGAGCAGATTTACCCTATAACATTAAGATGTCACGTTTTACATAATAATATATAATTCTTCCGTATCTGAGATATCGTGGCTGAGCTAAACGAATGCATATACAGGTATTTAAGTTATTATAATATTTATAGAGTTATTATAATATCTTTAAAGTATAGGCTATTATATTATTTTCAATATTTATAGAGTTAATATGATATCCAGTATAGATCAATATACTGCATATTCTCCGCGTTGTGCCCGGGTCGCTGAAGAATACACCAACCGCAAGCTGCATGTGTAATAAAAGTTGACTGAGCTAGAAATTAGGAAGGTAAAGGCAAAATCCACCCTATGTGCAAACAAGAAGCCATATTTCCAAACTATTGGCTATATTAAAGTTTGGATAAGACTTAGTCTTTTGTAAAGGGATTGACTCAGTAATCCATGGTGTACTCCTTTGTGGAGCGTGAAAACCGAATACAAATAAGAGTATGTATTCATTTTTCTCGTAGACTGCAAAAGTGGCAGGTCCAAGGTACATATTCCTATGCATATGATGCTTTCGAAGCTTCATAAAGAGGATTCATCGATCAACGAGTTAATCCATTCACAAAAGGCCAAATCTTAGCCACACCTTAATGTAGTCTATAGTCTAGAAATAGTGGCTTCTGAGCGGTTTCCTGCTGCCTTCCTCAGCTCTTGCTCAGTCTCATCTTACGACATACGCATTTTGCGATTGCTCCATTCTTAAGCGTTCCAGAAACAACACGGAAAATATATTTATTAAGCACACCAAAATTGTTTGTAGCTCTGTAAGAAGAATCATTGTGAACAGTAGGCCTACATGGCACACAATAAATTGGTGTCTATTATTAACCAAGTATTCTTTTAAGAACAATTAAGGAAATGAGCAAAAACTGAATCAAAATTGATATAAAAGTTATCATCCAAAATTGCCATCAAAATAAAAGAAATGTTAATGTTAAATATTAACATAGTAATTTTGCGCTCAAATAGCTCATGCCAATCACATTGAGATTTTATTATACATGAAATCATTAATCATGCATTAATAAAGACATTTATTTATAATTTAAATATTGCTAGAACACGATGGAATAAATTTCGTAAATAAACTTTTAAATAAAAACAGCTTAAGTTCATGTCGTATACGTAGATAAAAATGACAGTTCATAGTATAAAGTTAAAGGTAAAACTAGAGATAAATAATATTTAAAATTATAGTTTAAAATCCACTATAAAACATTATCTAATGAATTAGTCTGCTATTAATATTTATTATATATTCTAATAAATATAAAATATTTAAATAACGTTGTCGTAGTTTCTGCTTAAAGTAAGATTCATGTGACTAGACTGTGACTATACATCTAATTAGTAGTCCAATATTTGGGACTACATACTTTTACTCAACCCTAATATTTCATAAGTAGTAAGCAGTATAATTATAATTCATATTAATTTATGATTTTGATGTATAATTCACATTAATTTTAAATTTTTAAATATAATTCATATTAATATTATCATCCATCAAAATTCACAACCACTTGCAGTACTTTATGTTTAACTTTATATACATATATTTAATAACATTACGAGAAAAATTCCGCGTGTTATGTCCGGGTCATTTGAAGAATGGAGCAACCGGTGTCGTAGAAGGCGACTAAAGTACTAAAATCCAGATCAACGTCAGAAAGGGTATTCGGTTGGTGAGCGCCTAGGCTCCAGAAATTGCTACAAAATTCTATGAAACGAATGAAAGAGATTATAGGTGATGGCCTGATGATATACTATGGGATAAAGAAGATGAAGAAGGTCTTTTCGTATATAGTTAAACTGGGATTAAAGGGAAGATGATGATGATGCTATTATATATACATTTTATATATTGTATAGAGATTATATATATATATATATATATATATATATATATATGTGTGTGTGTGTGTATAAAATGTTATAATTATGTTAATGCATACAGTAAATGCGTAAGTACATATATACATGAACAATAAGACACTATAATGTAACATACTTGCATTAAACAAAATAATTGTTATTGTGACTATGTTTGAAAATTATATTCAAACTACTAAAGATCAAGTCTAACTTGATTTTGAGTATGCAATTATCAAACTAGTAATTCAAGTATCATTTAAAACAAGATTTGCGACTTACATGATGTGGTTCATTAATTTTAATGAGTTACTCGATAAGATTTAGTGAAAATTTTAAGCTCTTTATCCTCAAAGCTTGAGCAAAGACATAAATAAGAATAATTACATTATATGTGAGGCAAACTATTTAGCATAAAATTGTATTTTCATTCAATTTACATAATGAAAAAATATCAATCTATTCTTCCAAAGAAATAGCATTGAATAACTAATGACTATCTATAAACAGTAATTTAATATATACATGTAGGTAATAAATTTGTATTAGAAATAAACACGCTTTATAGTGAATAATCAACTATGTTGATATCTATCATTTTTAAAACCACATGTTTAATCCGTTAGACAATTTAGACCATTTTCCGTATAACCAGTCCAGTGAATGTCCGAGATTTTACTCTCAGATCAGCGCGGCCGGGATTCGAACCCACGAGGATTCAAATCACCTCAGGATTTGTAATTTAAAACTTCATGACGTTACCCCTACGCTATTTAGACATTCTAAATTAACATTAATATATTAACAACTGCGTATGCTTGCAGTTGTTAGCTGGTTGACTATCCCAGATAAAAGCTTTCTTGTATCTAATTACTTATGTTTGAAGGGTACGGCGTGGATTTGGAGCTAGTTTCCGCCACTAAATGAGACAGTATGCATGTTAATTCTGTTGTTGTGGACCTTTATTTCAATGTTTCGTTTATTTAATTACGTAAAAAGTAAGATCAGCACTGTTAGAACAACTACAGAATGACATTTTAAAGCAGTTACTCATTAATCAGTAGTAGCGATAATTTTATTAATTGATATCAATGCTGAATACACAAATCACTCTTAATAAGTATCAATATATTCACTGAACATTATGTACTTTATCAGAAAAAGTTATAGCTTTTCTTCGACGCCCACTTAGCTTACCTAATTGAGATTAAAAACTAATTATCCTGTAAAGAAATCGTATGTTTGAGATAACGACTGATGGCCGAGTTGACAGAAAGCTTACTTGATAAGCACGATACTACGGATTCGATACCGGCTGAAACGTCTTGACTGCACTCTCATGGAATAGAAATTGACGTTCAACATAACTTTATATCCTTTTGAATACCTGTCAAAATGTGTGTCAATAAATGTCTGCCTATTCTCAATTCACGGAAAATTAATTTTGTGCTAAAATCAAAGTTAACCTTCGAATTAATTTGTACGCTTGTTTTCATTTTTACGTAAGGTTTAAGGTCTTCTGCAAAGTGTTCTATTTCTGAAGAAGTTTGTTTTGTATTTTTATTTTACGTATCTATATCAGGTACGTATTAATTATCAGATAATTGCATATATATATATATTTATGCTACTACTAAGAAATGGTAAGATCACTGATTACTATTATATCCAATACCTTCGGATAACTGTAATTAACCGAGCAATTTAATCCTAATCACTTGTTATTATTTTCATTACTTTTTAAAGAAGCTGCAAATAGCGATTTCTGATGAGTCGAGAAAAATTTTATAATGGTAAACATCATCAAGTTCGACAACCTAGAAATCTCTTGAATGTTAAAGAGCAATCATTATTTTACGCGCACTGAAGAGGTTGAGTTTAAAAGCTCAGTAGACTTCTTTTCTAACAATACTTCTTTAGGGCGAAGCTTAAATTTTTCAGAAAACTTACGAATTAAAATAATAATTTATAGAAAATTTAATTTTGATTGAAAAAGTCTCATATGAATGAAGAAATTAAGAGGGTAAAAGTACAGTGTCTCAGAGCTTTCAATTCCTAAGATGAAAACAACGAGATACAATGTTCAGTCATATCCGAAGCATTGCTCTTCATTAGCGGAATGCTACAGTATGTATATTGTATGAATATGTTAGTATTAATTTTAACACGAGCTCTTAGAACTGCTCCTAGTAATTTTCAATATCAATCGCCCTGCAGAAAGCTTCGCGCAATCTATAAAGTGAATGAAACATGACAGCCATGAGAACTGTATTAGGTAAAAACTGGTAAGGCTAGCGTTAACATAAGTTTCCTCACTCGAGAGCGATGACAGTGAAGGGAGAGTCCAGGATTTGAACCCGCACATTCTGATCCGCGGTCGATTATCATACCGACATCGCCCCTTGATTCAGCCGGTACATTTTAGTAAATAGTATGTATTAGCGTATGACTGACTATATAGTCCTATAAATAGTAAGGTATTAATTTGTACCATTATAGGTAATGCACCATTATTATTTTGTACTCTATTGTTGATACTTTGCTACCACTCATTAATGGTATGATAAAGATGGTGGAGCTAGACGTCATGAAGCTGTATCGAAACTGTACGATGTACATAAAGAGTCACAGATAATTTGCAATTAATCTTTCAATACTTTGAGGTTTGCACAAATATTCAAGACGATTCATTGCGAGCTATAATTGAAATCTGTTTATTTTTTGATGATACCGTGCATTATTGGATACTTAATCCTTAATTAATATTGAAAACACATTGGACAAGCACTTGGCATAATATTTCTAGTTTTCCCCTTTTGTGCCAAGATCACTGAAGAATTAAGCAACCGTAAGCTGCACATGTCTTAAGAGGACACCAATTAAAAAAACTTAGAAAGGCATGGGAACCTCAAATTATAATTTATCCAGACTGACTGCCAGCATATTCTGAATAGAAAAAAGTTCCATATAACTTCGACAGCCACTTGACAGATCCGCCAATGGGAGAGAATCTCTATCATAATCGTTCTTAAATTAAATCCGATAGAGCAAGAACACAATTTTAGAATATTCTGAATTCAAGGTGAACTGATATTTCAGCACTTCAATTGTAAATTTACAATTTTTACGATAATGTAGAAAATCTTTATTATTCAAATATAATGCAAGCTAGGAATCTGAGTTGCTAGGAAATGGTCAACAAGAAGACAATTCTAACTTAGTCAACGTTGCCTTATGAAGTTGCCTTATGAAGTTGTTCAGAAAATATTAAGCTGTTGTAGAACAACTGTACTAGAAGAAAAAACCTGAAATTCTGATATCAGACGTTCTTCACTCTTTCCGGATTGTTTTGCTGCTATTAATGTTCTCGTATTTTCTCCGGACAGATTACAGGAAATCATAAATCAGAGTGCTACTCGATTGCTGATATCACTTCGACAGAAAGTCAGAGAAAATTCTAGAAACCTTTTGTTTACGACATTATTCTCACAACATAGAGTTCTCTGAGAATAAGCCTGCTTGTCAGTGCTTCAGCTCTATTGGAGATATATTTTAAATCCCACAGGTTATTGCAATTTAAATAGATACAAAGTAATTGAAAATGAGTAAAACGTCACATAATGGAAATGAAAGCAAAATATCACGTCTGACTGGTTAAAGAAGTGTGAGAAAGCTGTTAGGTGTCTAAATTGTGATTGTGATCTGTTAACTGTGAACTGAACGGGTGTCAAGTTTATGTATGGTATCAGTGTACATACTAATACATATAATATATCAAATGTATTTCATCTTTTGATATTATCATTGTGAATAAAGCCAATAGCATTGGACGGACGGACAGACGGACAGAGTGAGGGATGGATGGACAGATGGATAGATGAATGGATTGATGGGTAGAAGATAAATGGATAGAGGGATAGATAGATGGATGGATAGATAGAAAGATGGTAAAAAGCTAATGTTAACGTTATTTTCTCACTCGAAGGCGATGTTAGTAACGGGCGAGGTCAGGATTTGAAACCCACACATACTGATCCGCGTCGAATATCTTATCGACGTCGCCACTGGCTCCAGCCGGATAGATAGATAGATAGATAGATAGATAGATGGATGGATGGATGGATGGATGGATGGATGGATGGATGGATGGATGGATGGATGGATGGATGGATGGATGGATGGATGGATGGATGGATGGATGGATAGATAGATAGATAGATAGATAGATAGATAGATAGATAGATAGATAGATAGATAGATAGATAGATAGATAGATAGGAGAGAGAGAAACAGAGACATAGATACAGAGATTATTTTACTATTATAACTGAGAAATTTAAAGGTTTAATACACTCAGTGCACGCAAAAGTTTTATTTACAAACACATTAGTCTGTTGCTTTATACGAACTGGTCATTTACACGAACTAAACAGGATTAAAAATCGCTCAATCTGAGGAAGAAAGGGGACAGTAGGAGATATAAATTTAATCTAGTTGTATAGAAATCTGTCAGGAAGTCTTGAGATTCCGTACTAAAGCGGGCGTAGGCGTGTCCTTCTAATCCTGGACACACTTATTATTGTCGAGGTAAGACGAGGATTGAATAAAAACCAGTGACAGTATAAAAAAAGCTTCTGTCGAAGTCGACCAGGTTGTAAATAAGTGCATCTTTAAATCACTTTCCTCAATGTCACTTGTTAGAATAGCGTTAAATGAAAACTTCTCGGCGGATTAACGGACAATTAGGCAATCTCTTAATAGATTGTCTCGTTTCAACAAATCGTTTAACTGTCAGATTATTATTTTTGCTTTATTTTAAAGTCTCTCTGTCATATTTCTATGGTGCGTGATCATTCTAGAAATCATTTGTGGAGAAGGAAACAGACGCTGAATCTATATTATTAATTATTCATTTCATTCTGAGACAAGCAATGATATTATTGTCGGATTAATAAGACATTATTAAGTCGACCAAGTTTGCAATTTGCTGTTAAACGTTAATAATAATTTTAGAAAATGGCAAAATATTTTCAATTTTCCTGCAGAAAGTAATAGATCCTGTGATTCAAGGATTAATCTGTCTTGTCTATAATTTCATTGAATCAGGGCACCCAGTTACTCGAGAGTCTCGCCAAACGATTTATGAGTGAAATTGTGCAATAGAAATGTTTGAATCTCAGTAATTTAGAGTAAATCCTCTCTGCATTGAAATTATATTGAATTAACTTCAAACTGCCATTCAGCAGGAACTATTGCTAGTTACACTTTTCCTCCAAATTATTTGCTCGAAAGCATCTGATGCTTCTTTAATACCTTAGGACAATTACAATTTATCGACAAATGAATAGGAAAAGCTGATATTTTCATTTTCCTACAATTTTATCTTTAGGAATTATTATTAGAATGTACAAAAACTAATGAGAATATTAGTTATACTTAATTTTAACTTTAGGATCCGAAACTTCAATCTTGATGCAAGTATATATATATATATATATATATATATATATATATATATATATATATATATATATATATATATATAACAGTTAAATTCTCTTTTACGAATTTCATGTATCACATTCCGTTTGACAGAATCAATTGCTGGTATGAAATTGTAAGTAATATACTCTGTGCAAATAAATAAAGATAACTCTATTTCATTAGATTTATGACGAAAAAATGATACACTTCTGAGGCCTGAGATATAGGCCTACAATATTACATTAAATGTGTTTTTGTGTTTTTCTGGTTAGCTGCTTATTAATTTGAGAAATGCTGTAGATTTGCGCTCAGGTATTTAGTTCTTTTTGCCTCTTTTCTGCTGATATCATGGCTATTAAAAACATTCTCGCAGACTTTCTACTGGTCGTATATATCTTGTCAACCGTCTTGCACACTGGCTTTTAAGCATTTGTAAAGTGAAAGGCTTTCTTATCCAGACGGCAATGGAAATAATCAGAGCCCGAGGCCTCTAGATTATTTTAAATAGTTTGTATAGTTTAAATGCAATTTTTAAACTTGAATTCCACAATCATTGAATTGGCTTTCTATATGTGTATATCGAATACATCTTTAAAATTAATCTTTTTTAATATACTAAGAATTCTTTATATCTTTTATTTTAAAGTTAATCTTTGGATCCCATATTCTGTTATTATATTTTCCTGTATAATTTAGAATATAATAATTTTGAATATTTTTTAACAGATAATTAACAGTTAATATTGTGCTTTTAATTTTAATATTCTAATTTAGAATCTATCGCATTTCTAGTAGGGTTGTCTTTCTGAGATACATGCTTTATTTCATTTCAATTCAACTGAACAGCATTCATGTAAATGCTACATACTGGCAAACGAACTAGCAAACGAAAACATTCATGCAAAAACAATGAAAAGCATGCACACAAATAGAAAATAAAAGTAAATACTATAAGTACGGGTAGCCATCAGTGAAGATATACAGTATCTTATCTAGCTCAACACCACACCAAACTTTTAAGATTTTATAGAAATGCAACAAGGGTAATGGAAATTGATAGCAATTAACTCTGTGATCACCAGCCATTTATTAAATAGTCCTTGTAAAAATTTGTTAAATAATTTATATGTATTTTCTACTTACATTGCAAGAAGCTTTATGAATAATAGTTAATCTATCTGTCTTTTAATGTTGTAGCTACTTTCGAAGTTATCTCTGAAGTTCTATCTGTAATTGGGCATTAGAGATTTTCAAAGATCTTGCTATGGATCATGCATTAAAGAGTAAGCAGCATTGCTTTTCTTATTTTTAGTTGGATCTAGCTGTCTTTGGTTATGTCATGAGATTAGGAAACCTCTGTGCATAGTGGAATCTCTCTCGCTCTCTATTGCATTGCCAAGTGGCAGGTCCAAGGTACATATTCATACCCAGAGTCTGCTTTAACGCTCCATCAAGAGCATTGCATAGATCAACAAGCTCATCCCTTCACATAAGAAAATACCTAACCCGTAACTAATGTAGCCCATTGCTACATTTCTGGAGCCAGTGGAGATGCCTGTAAGAGATTCGGCCGCGGATCAGTATCTGCGGGTTTCAAATCCTGGGCTCGTCCGTCACTGACATCGCTTTCGAGTGAGGAAACTGACGTGAACCTTAGCTTTATCAGCTTTACTTTTTTAAAAATATCTTAATAAACATTTTCAAAGCTAATTTTGAATTAAATCTAAGCACTGACGGCTTCAGAGAGCGAGAGAGAGAGAGAGAAAGAGAGGGAGAGAATGAGAGAGAGATAAAAGAACGAGAGAGAGAGAGTGAGAGAGAGAGAGTGACGGAGAGAGTTAATAGTTAAATTGTAATAAAGAATGCAATGCACAACACAGTAATGTTGTAATTATTGAATATTATTTGTATTCCATTTAAATTGTAACATTGAAAGCTATTACGTTGCTTCTAACACTTTAACACCATTTCTTTCTTAAACTCTAAAATGCATGTCTACATTTATTTTGTTTACGCGCATACTACGTCTGTACTCGACCTATTTACCTCTGTTTGGAGCAATGCACTTCACCCAAGTTTCAATTGAATTTAAATAGTCAGGAATTTAAATTTTATCAGTTTTGCGAATTTTCTCCAAATCGTCGTCGCTGCTATGTGTAGGTTGTCAAATTCTTCTGCAAATGACTTTATTAATCCCAAGGACGGAATATTTTAAAAATAGAAATTTCTATTCAATGAACCCTTTCCACACAGAAATATTTGACTGTCTACTGTCATAAAATAATATTACTAATTCTATTGTATCATTCAAAAATACTTTTGTATCCGTGTTAATTCTTCTAAGCTGAACTAGAATATACATGCAGTTGGATTAAATAGTTTTCATGCATTGGAATACTTAACAATTATCTCAACAACGTATATAGAGTAGACCTACAGTCTTTCAGCAAGTTTAGATAAAACATGGAGCTTTTATATTTAGTCAAAGCCATTTCGCATATTTAAATCTTTTAGATTCAAGTAATTAGCTCATAATCAAGAAAAAACTGTAGGTTGTTTATTAAGTTATTAATTGCAAGTTAATTGTTTCGTAAGAGGGATCTGATATAGTTATATTGAGAACAATGAAAAACACTAAGAAATTTCCAATATTCGAGGGCTTTGGATTAGTTGTGAAAGATTGAGCCATTTTGGTAGGGCTAGCTTGTGTGGTTTGTCTTTGACATACTCATGTATAAATAATAACTGGGAATTATAATTTAAACAGGACATGTTTTAAGTGCTTTGAGCTCATCATGAGTATACTCAGTCTCAAACTAACACTGAACAGATGACCATGCTTTGTAAAATTTGAAGCTAAATTTAGCGTCGCTTTCTATACCTCAATGATCACTAGCAGACAAAGATTGTACGAGCGCATTGCCTACTCGACCGTTCAATCGATACGATATTATACGTGGGCGACGTCATGAGAAAATAGAAAATAATGACTTTTCAGTTTCCCATATCCCTTTCTCGGCTTTATTGCACTTTCCGACAAACTCTACATCTGTTCTTTTTACGGTGTCTGGGATATAACACGCAAAACACATTAGTTTATTACCACATGTATTTCTCGTGGCGGAAATTTGAACTCGTAAAAGACTGTGAGAGCAGTCAGTCAGCTGTTAGCCAGGAAGCTCGACACACTTGGGATTCGCAAAACATCGAAAAAATTTGCGACTGCGTTCTTTAGTCTTAGCAGCAATATGTCCTAATATACGAAGTCTTCTTCAGACAAAAATAAAATACTTTAACTCATAGCTCGGTTTGGTTGACCTCCTTTAAAGTTTTATGAAGCAATTCTATCTTCTGCGCTGGTAACTGTGAGTGTACTTTTGTTTTGATAAAACAAGAAATTACAGAGACCTTGAGCGTGAAGATTTTACTTGTGTAAAGAATAAAGTATAACGGAAGATTCTTGGTTATAATTCTAGACGATTTTGCCAAGTTCTCGAACAAAATAAAATCGATTAATTCATTACCTATCATTGTAAATTATCTTGAAAGCTTTATGCTACCAACTAGACTATTAAAGGTTTCGGACCTAAACCAATTATAGTTCAAGTTTTCCAGACTACTAAAATATTTTGAAAGCACTAGAAAAAATGGTATTCATTGAATATATTTATAAGGTGCAATTAAAAACCAAACGTTAATGCCAAATTTACAAAGTTCATTCTCCTTGTAGATTTTTCTGCTGATACCTGTAAGATAATAGCCTTTTGTTAAAGCTTTAACTTGTTGATCTATGCGTTGATCTATGATTACGGTTCATGGAGCTTGAATACAATATATCAGGTGTAGTCATTTTCCTATATGCACTGTTGGCGGCCGTAATCTACCTCTTATGGACTGGAAAACCTTTGTTTTCTTAATCAACAATCGTTGATGTTTTAAGTTTTATTACCTCAAATTCTTTTGAATAACTTGGTTTTTCCAATCTCATGGGAACAACATTCTTGATTTAATTTTCTAGTAATCCCTCCCTAATTTCAAATAATAGGGAGGGATTAATTAATAAAAACCTGCCATTACGATCGGCTCTAATGATCATCTAACTTTTTTTCTTTAATATCAAGGCAAATATGACCGCATACTGCAAATCTGGCTTTTTCTACATTATACTTATTAGATTAGATTAGTACCCCATCATATAAAGTAGAAAACTTTAATTTTTCGCTTTACAAATATATGATAAACTTGACTGGGGTAGTCTCAAGATATCAAACTCTGCTGCTGATTTTCTCACCACTTTTGTATGAATGAATATTCTTCCATTCATGAATGTTGATTTTCTTTTGCTCAGATTTACAAATTATTTTCTAAGTATATTCCCATAAAAATAAAAAAAACCCATGTCCTCTACGTAGTAAAACACCAATAAACTCTCTCGAAGTAAAATATTTCTAAACCGATTAAGAGAATGATATGAAAAAATGGGGAGCCCGGCGTTTCTTTACAGCGTCTCACTCTGGTAACGACAGAATAAATATTCGTAAATGCTAAAATGATTTTAATACTAATTACATAAATTCATCTCGGCTTAATGATGCAAGAGCTAATCGGTGACTCGGAACCATAACAATGGCTGCTGGAATATCAGTAAGGCCAAAACCTATCTGGTCCCAAAGTTGATTTAGGTCTACGAAATGTTTCCGGACTGGACCTGATTGCTGGACCTCTAGACTTGTGGTATAATTGACACACTGTACAGCCAACAGTGAAACTCCTCCAAGTCAGGTAGCAACAATCAATCTAGTGATGTTACCGGTTATTCCCTGGTCGATTTGAACGCAGTTTAAAAACTCAAGCCGTTAATTATAAATGTAACTGCTGAACTGACATCAGTTACTAACGCTTTGCCAATTTTTTGCAATGAGATCTGATACATGATGTTGGAAATTGAGTTTTAAATCTGTCACATCTTTTTACTCTCACGATATGATAGAAACAGAGACATAGTTTTTATTGTTTCAAAATATGGTCTAGTTTAGTTTATTAGAATTTGGTCTGATGAAATCAAGTGTACTCACAGGTTTGAACTCATTTCATCTCTTGCAGTGATCTGCTGTTTGTGGGAGAATTACAGTCAATAGTATGACTGAGTTGTGAACTCGAAAAGTCTGATTAATTATTCAAATTAGTCCGACATAAGCTTTTCTATTGGAAATAACAAAGAAATAATCTACTGCTGATCTGTTTGGTTAGCTTCTAAGCAACTAAGGAAACTTACATATTATATTTAAAATTAATTATTTCGCAAAACACAAGAAATTCGTAAGCTATTACATGTATATTCTCTATCCATGTGAAGTTTTAATTTATACTTGTTGTTAGTGTGTTCTCTGAGGAAGGCAACGAGAAACCACCTCAGAAGCCATATTGTTCCCAAGCTATAGGCTACATATGGTCTGGATAAATCATAGACTTTGTGAAGGGATTAACTTGTTGATCTAAGGAGTGCTCTTATGGAGCGAGAAAAAAGACTTTGAGTACGAATATGTACCTTGAACCTGCCACTTGGCAGTGCACTGAAGAAGAAGAAGTGTGCTTAATCAGATCACCCGCCCTTACCAGCAGAACAACTGCGTGTGTGCGAGTGTTATTGACACTTGCACACCTCTGGTACATGTACATATGTACGTAGGCAGAAGGTCGACGTTAAAAATTAATGATTTCAATTGCATCCCCACTATGGAGCTACGTGCAGAAGGACACTGAGTTATTGCTACAGCTGCTGTCATCGCCTTTTAATTAGAACTTTCAACGAGCATCATTGGAAGTCATTGTTGTCATCCCACTAGAAGATTAAATTAAACGCTCATGAGTTTCTGAGGTCATCGGCATTCATACATTTTTGGACTGTTTCTTGATCTATTTTCACTTGTATATAATGAGTTTAGCATGCAAGGATACCTCCGCAAAAAGATTGAATGTATAATAAGTACGGTTAGTGAAACCCTGATATGAAATCAATAAGAAATAGTAATTTTAGCAATTGTATTAGCCTACATGTACATGCAAAATGATAAGACAATACTATGCAGTAATTGACTTGATGTTTCATAATGTATCTCTTACAATATCTGATAGAGATCAGATACTGCAACAGATTTCGTCCGTAGCAAAATATTATTTAAATGAAAATGAAAATAGGATGGAAGAAAAATTTTCACTTCCGGCTCTATGGAATATGTTGATGGTTATTAAACAAGGCAAGCAAGGTCACAAAAGGATAGCATTGCGAGGATATCGGCATAATTGATCCATAACCAGGATTTAAGTAAATATTGTTTATGGCACCCTGGACAGTACCTACATGTATCAGGGTTTCATCGATCCAGACTGTTGTGAATTAACTTCATTGTATATTCCAGCCTCTAGAATTAACTGCTGCCATTGTTAATAAATTCTATCAATATGTACTGTATGAAGCTATTAAATACAGAATTCAAATACTTTAGATATTTTTATATTTTCAACACCAGCTGCAGAAAACTATGTCGGCTATCATAATAGAAATTATCAAAATTGAAAACATATAAAGAGTTGAACCCAATTCAATAAATTGAAAATGATCACATTTATTCACTTTAGGGTCGTCTACACTGTTTTACAACTCTTCCAATTTAAGTTGGCACATCTGTGCTTAATATTGAAAGATTTTTTCTTAATATAATCTAGTCAAAACTATCCATCACTATCTATAAATTCATGAGCACATCTGTAGAATAGGGCATATTGTCACTGATGTGCTGCTTAGAAAAATTCGGTATCAGTTACCAAAGATGTATGCCTACAAGTTTCTTTGGTTGTAGTAATCCTGTTAAATTTGAGTAAAACTTTTAGTTTAACTCCTACATGGTTCGTAGCAGACCTAAATTCATAAAAACCATCAGTTCCCATATCTTGACTTACCATATCAGAAACCATATTTTGCTTTCTGAAGATGACACAGGGCGGCAAGGTTCCTTCATTGATTTCTATCATCAACAACCCTCATAGCTTCTTCCAATGAGATGTTCAGTGTTCTCAAATCTGTGTTGATCGAGAGCAATTAACCTCGTAATAATTATACCCCTTCAGTTAATTGTCCTTGTTATGTTGTCTTGTAATCTCACAGACTGATTTCTCAGAAAATTAATTTGTGACCGCCTCGGTTCCTACTTAATTGGAAAAGGCGAAAATATATTAGATCATCTGAAATATATTTTTATCCCATAAAGTAAGCCATCGTGGAAAATTTATATTTTATTGCAAATTTGTGCTGAATATATTGCAACTTATTCATTTGTCGTAAACGATTCAAACTTATTCGCAAACATATTCGGTTACAACAACCTAAAGCCAAATTTAAATGTCACAGTGTTAGCGCAAGCAGCTTATTTAATTAAAGTATTAGTAAATATCGATTTATTAAATATACGCCACTGCATAATTGAATAAAAACTGAGCCGGTGGCTTGTTCGCAAGTTGTTCGACAACGGATCAGTAGGTGCAGGGTTCAAATCTAGCATCATACCCGTCATTTACATGCTATTAGAGCAGGAAGCTAACCTTCTACGGTTTATTTGTGGACATTTTGAAATCCAAGTGTCAAAATTGTATTGCTATGCCCAAAAGTAGGATATCGATTAAATTAATAATAGTCAATTTTTAGTATTTTTATGTCATAGCCTTATAGTAAAGATTATCACTTTTTGAAAAAAAACATTTAAAGTAGCAGTGTCATTGTCGGTGACAAAGACACCTTTTTTCTAGGCGGATCTACATGCTAGTTTTAAATCGTTCGCATGCTTTATCGAATCCTTGCTGTTGATAGCGCCGTCTGGCAACTGTCTCCGATACATGATTAACCTTCCAGGAGTCATTTCATTTGAAATTTATCCTATTTACGTGGATAAGTTCAAGCATCTGATCAGTGGAATACAAAACTTTCTATTTGCACTGGCTAAATGCTTAAATATGGTTCAATATATATCAACATTATTTTAGCAAAATAGATTTATAAATGATCCGTTAAGATTCTCTCTCTTAGTGCACTGCCTACTGGCAGGTCCATGGTATATAACGCCCCCACTCTTCTCTGTCTTCTGCTTTCCTCTTCATTTCCACATATGAGTGGGTCTTTAAATAATCTAATAATATCATCTCGGCCGGCCCCTGCCTCCTTTTCCTTCCATTCTACCTTCTTGACCTCTATTAATAGAGTTTTAATCGTTAATCGTTAAGATTAGACATGCACTAAAAGATCTGCATCGTAATTCATAACAGAAGCTCTTTTCTTCAATGGACACTTTTTAGTCTGTCGTTTGAAATGCATTAAGTCGAAAGTCTACAACGAATTAATGTTTTCTTCAATTCATTAATGAATCAGACTATTCTACAGCTTAAAGCATTTAGCAGGAAGCCTTTGGTTCAAAATCTTTCGGTGAATCAGCATCAACCCTTTCACTGGGGTGTTCAAGATCTACTTCAATCGCTTTAGACTTCCTGACAGTCGATTAGTATGGATTAATTGTGTTAAGCCCTAAAGGACTCTGAGTAAAGTGCAGTCAGCAAGCATATACTAACTGCAGTACTTGCGACAAATATCTGATGACCCATTTCTTCATTAGAGGTACTTTCAATGTAAAAAGTAACACAAATATAAGGCAAAGACTAAAGCCATGTTAGGCTTCAGTTTCCTACTCAATTGACGATAGTGTTTCAGTGACTGGGAGAGCCTGGATTTGAATCCAGCGCTCTCCCCATCACTGACATACTATCATCTATCATGCTATATTGCACCTACTGTTTTGTTGTCTAACAACATGCCAGCAATCTGGCGAACATCATATATGAATCTTATAGGATATATTTACGTAATTGTTGGAGATATATAAAGTTGAGTGAAACCAGTGAATCAATAATATGTTCAATATTACCTGAAACAGTGATTATATTATAAGAAGAGAAATTAAATATTTTATTACTTTTAAAATTCAGAGCTTCTTTTAGTCGGAGAAACGTGTACGGTGTAGAATTGAATGCCAGGGCTTCTGTGGAATTATGCCTGTTTTATATGCATCACTAGTTAGTTAAACATTTTCATTGAACTTCTGCTCATTTAAAAAAATAAGATTCATAGGAAACTCTTAACTATATATTTCACAATGGTGATTGATTGGACAAAGAAAAATTAAAGACATATTGAGGATTGTAAAATTAACCTCTTTACCGGAATTACCGAATACATTATTTTTGAAATTTTACATTCCGAATTAATCTATAAATTTCTTCAGTTTTTTAATGCTAAGTTTTGCGTGACCTCACAGCTTCATCAAGACACAATTACTCTACCTCGATTAATGGCTGGTTTAAGTAGTTGATAGCTCTGTTACATTTTTTCCTTCGATAATTATTCAGGACCATTCATTCTCTGCAGATTTTGTTAATTTTCAAATTCAACAGTTTGCATTTATCATCAATACGATCATGTTTAGTTTTCTACTCTTCGAAATAGATAATTCTTTACTTGCTAACTGTTTTAGTTAATTAAATATAGTGATCGATTCATATGAATAAATGTAGGCCTATAAATTTAGCGTCAACTAAGATCATGGCGACGTCCATGCCAAGTATTGCTGGGAGAAGTCTCGAATCCCGTCCCCTCAGGGTTGATCCCGTCCATAGATGACGTCCATTAAAATCATCATCATCATCGACTTCATTATCTTACCGCTCTCCCAATAGGTTACATTCAGACTCAGACTTTTCGCAAGTTACAAGAGGCAGAGCTGTACTTATTGCTATTAGCTGCATAACATTATTTCATTATTATTTTCAATTTTACTACAATATGTAATTTCGTGTATCCTTTGTAATCAAGAGTAAGTGCTTGAGATAAGAGGTTTGATAAAGACGACTAAAGCCAAATAACCTGTTGGTTTCTCAGTGTCACTCGAGGTCGACAGCCCAGGCTTTAAATCTTTGCTCGGTAATAAAAGCTTCTGTCAGACGACGAGAACGACGTCACGACGATCACCTTTATACTCTGCAATCAGTTCTCAGGGTGCTAATGAAATCAGCGAGGTCTGTCGAGACCACGATAGAAGGCAATTTGGATGATGTCGTATGGTAGACATAATCATGACTGTTTAGAGTAATAAGAAATATTGATTATACATAATTACACTAGAAATATTCAATTGTATACTATAATTATAAATAAATACACAATAATTACACACTAATAAATATGAGTATATACAATATGGAGCGTATCACACATTAAGTGCTTCAGAATTGTATCATTTCAATTTTTAACCCCCTTAATCTCTCAAACCCTTTATAATTAAGATTTTATCATTTATAATCAATTAATAATGGGGGGTACGCTTCATATTGCATATAATTATATTTATTATTGTTTACTTTTGTATAATTATTTATAGTTATAGTATAATTATGTTTAATTATAAAAGAAATGCGAAAATTACTATTTCTCATATCTCGGAACATTCATGATTATGTGCAATTAAATTCGTATGGTAGAGACAGATCTCGACATTTCTAGGCCTACGTACAGTATTATTTCATTACTGCCTTAGAGATTCAAATAAAACAACTGTAATCACGAAAGCACTGAATTACAGTTGTAAAATAATTCTCGAAATGTATTTTTAATGAAAGAAATTTTAATATTTAAATAGTTGTTATCTCTTTTATGCCATTCTAATTACTACTGCAGACAATAGCAAGAACATGAACATAACTCCCTTTGATATGATGTCGGGAATGTTGAATGTTCATTCCCAGTAGTTATGTAATCAAGCGGATCAATCCAAAAAGACCGTCATTTCATTTTTTAAACTATTGGAGAAATGGATTGAAATTTGTTGAGTCTTTTTTACTAAAATCGATAATTCATGCAAAATTTCTTAAACTTTTTCTTAATATTGTACCTAAGAATTTCTTCCAACATTTATGCTTTATTGATTGCGATATTATTACTAAGAGTTAACATGCATATAGTACAATGAATACTTGAAGCTTTCTCGCTGGGAAGGTCCATACCATAAATTCGCTTCATTCACTCCCTTTTCCTCCAACCTACTTTAGAGAGCTTTATCTTCAATTCAAAGTACGAGTTTTCTCCCTATTATACTCTGACTTTGTTTTTCTGTTAATCTGTTACTTTTGCTGAATAGTAAAGTAATCCCTATTCTCATTAGTGCACATCCAATCAAAAGTTTTCGGTTACTAACAACATTTCTCATTTGTAAAATTGTAAAATATTTTAATGAAACAATTTGCCATGATTTACACCATATTTGGTTCATATCGAAATCTCATCTACATGTATGAGATCTGCGGTCGAATAACTTAGGTCGGTAAGGTATTAGACCGCGGATCAGTATTTGCGGGGTTCAAATACTGGGCTCGCCCGTCACTGACATCGCTTTCGAGTGTGGATATTGACGTTAACATTAGCTTTACTTTATTACCTCTGACAAAACCTTGTTTCATTTATATTACCTTTATGTTTCTATTGTTTAATTATACCACCTTATTGCTTCAATTAGAATATCGCTCCATATCGCTAAGTTTTGATAACTTTCTGGTAAACTTTGAATACTATATTGACTCACTTTTTAGTTTTAGATTTTTTAACAAGTAGTTGAGTGTCAATCCTACCACTGTCAATAGTTCTTCAAGAATCCTATCCATCCCATATCTTTATCCCAGATCTTCTCCATTCTTCACGAATTTAATTGGCTTATTCGATTCCACTTTCACTAGAGTGAATTACCTCTTGATTTATTTTTATCAATTTTTTTCTAACTTTTATATGACTGTTTTACATTCATATTAAATTTAAATATATTCTACTTATTTTCTGTAGAATATCTCAATGTCAATTTTATTATTTCAAACTCTTTTGGAAACCATATTGTTTTCTTACTTTGATTTCATCGGGTTCATCGAAATTTTTTAAATGCCTTATACTGCTCATTCGTGACTGATTTTAGCATTTAATATTTACTATCATATTCGACATTCAATCATTGATGTCAAAATAAAAACTAAAATTTAGCGTCCCTTTTACCTATCACTTCTGATGTTAAGCCCGTCCGTCAAAAAGGCAGCGCAATCACTTAGATTCACCAAAGACGGTTTCAAAAACATATTTTGAAGACTGTGTAGAAATTTAGCATTGGTTACCTACATTTTAATTGTCCTTCAGAGAATATCATCTAAATCACTTATCATACGAAAGCAGAAATAAAAACATCGATATGGCAACATATTTTGCAAGTTATTTATCGAAAAGTCAATTTGAACTTGAGGTGACTTTGAGGTTTAGATAATATACCGAGTAGGAAGTATATGTATACTAAACAACAAGGATTCCCGGTGGATTTTATTCCCGAACTTGGCCGCGCAATGCTATAATGTATAGCCGGTATCTGTTAATGACAACTGTGGATAAGGGAAGATAATAAATTGTATGTAATCTCAACGGGGACTTCAAATGACCTTCAAAGAATAACTACATATGTTACTGCATACTCAGCATTTTAAAGTAAAATAAAGTGTAGTAAACGTTATAAAATATTCTCACAACTGCATGTCGGATATATAAAACAATAATTACAATTTTATCGGCAACATTTTGCCTTAGTTAATCTACTGATACGGAGATTTTAATTATGGTGCTTGGCGTACAAACAATTATAATAAGCGTGATTGGATTATCAAGATAAAAATAAAAATGTGTGATTTCCGGGGAACGTGAATTTTTGCTCATGATAAGTTGAAGTGACGTTTTGCCTTCCTTGAAATGTAAACTGGCTGTAAACGAAATAACTACAATTATTGGTTTTAAGTTAATTTCAATTTTACTGTCATTGAATTTGTAAATTTCTGAGAGTTTTACTATTTAAATTTAATGTATACAAGGCCGAACTGAAATAAGTCAAAATTTACTTTTCACAAATTGATAATAGTAAAATATTACCATTTTCTAGACCGGATTACTGAAGAATAAACCAACCGTTAACTGCACTTGTCGAAAAAGGCGATAAAATACTAAGATCCAAGGCAACTTCAAAAATGTCTTTCAGTTTGTGCGCGACTAGGCTCCAGAAAGTGATGTAAACATTTGTTAATCCGAACCCTAGCTAAACTGGGATTTCAAGGGAAGAAGCTGACGATGATGATCATAGTAAAATAATAGTTTAGCTTGATAAAATCAGCCCAGATGTGTCCAAGGCATTTTAAAACATACCAATGAGCTGCAAGAAGTTAACTTTTTTTGTTACTTTAATATTTCAAATACTAACATTTCTGAATTCTCTGCTTTTTTCTTTTAAAATAGCTATAAACGCTTGACGCCTACGACTTGATGTGCTTTTATAATGCAACATGCCAGTGAAGTTGGTATTTGGACTGATAAAAATCCAAATAGCAAATAGCTTCCTACGGTTGCGAAAAAGTAAACAAGCTTGAAATATTTGTTTGCTTGAAACGACTAGCAAGTTATCAACTGGCAATTCTAGCTCATTTGGAATTGACATTTGAAAATGTCGGCTACTCTAAAAGCTATAGTATGAAACGATCAACACTTCCTGAACTTTGACCGATAGTGAAAAATATTGTCGAAAATGTATACTGTTATTTTTAATGCATTACGTCGTTTTAACTTCTTGTAGTTAGACAGTTAATCACAATGATTTCTTTCTTCATTTAGAATGTTAGCGGTCTATGAGGATTTCTGAAAGCAGTCTTGCTATAACGACTAAAATAGCGTCATTTCTACTAAGCCAACAGAGGCGAATGGATATACCTACTGTCAATTAGGTGTGGAGTTCAAAACTCTTTTCAGAAATTTACAATGTTAGGCCGACGCCCATTTCTGGCGCTAAGCTTCTGATGTTGTTTAATCTGAAACGTTGATTTAATTGAAGGCTTTTGGATCATACCTCGTAAAATTGTTTCTAGTACCATAGATTTGCTAGCTTTATCTGATACAGACTTCATATTGTGATGTGACATACTATACCATAGAATCTACTTCTAAAAAACATTGGTTCTAGAGATTAGCAACCATTATAACCAACATGAACACCAAAACAAGAACTGAACAAGCCACTATAGATTCCTATTAGTGGCTTGTTCAACATTACCTGATTTGGGTTAGCATCATTTGATAGATTTATTCTGCCGTTGGGCTCACTAAAACTGATCTGTCTGTTACGTGGTGTACTGCAAAGTGGCTGGTCCAAGTACATATTTCTACTCAGTCTGTCACGCTACATAAGGAGCACTAATTGATCTCTTTACAAGGGCTATTCCTTCTCTCCCTCTTCCTCTCTCTCTCTTTCTCTCTCTCTCTCTCTCTCTGGGAGAGAGAAAGATTGGTTGGGAATCTATGACTTCTGAGGTTTTAGCAACTGCTAAATCACATCAAACCACATTACTAAAGTTGGTTCTGCAAAATTTCATAGCTTTCTAAATGTAAACGCTGTAAAAAGTAGATCTCTCTTAGTGCGCTGCCTACTGGCAGGTCCATGGTACATAACGCCTCCACTCTTCTCTGTCTTCAGCCTTCCTCTTCATTTCCACATATGAGTGGGTCTTTAAATCATCTAACATAAAAAGTAGATATCAAACAAAATTTATACTTCAGTTTATTTTAACTCGGAATTCGGTTTCGCGGAAGCATTCCCTACTTTTGTCTTTGTTCGGCTGCAGATACATGACGGCACCGGTCAATGATCGCCTGTCTCTGAATCAGATATCAAGTGAAAAATATTAGCTGACGTCCACCATGAAAGAAACATATTTTAAAGATGATAATTACGAGATCAACCTTCAGAAGATTTTCTCATCCATATGAAGTTTTCCGTCATGAAACAGGACTCTGCATTGCTCATCTATTAAGACATTCAGAATGAGTTGCAATTGTTTCTTTTACGAAGACGCTGTCGGATGACGTGACAATTAATGTAGGTTAATCTACAAGCTTTCGTCAAAGTAATGAGTGAAAAGTTAACCAAAATGAAGGAGAGTTAGATGGGATTAGAGCAAATCTTCTTTTTATACCGGTTAGTCGCATAGTCTTTCCAAGAGAGATACACTCAATCGGTCTGTAAACAGTTTGCAAAGCTAATGTTAACTTCAGTTTCCTTACTCGAATGCGATGTCACTGACTGTAGTAATACAATTAATTGACCGCCCTATAGTTTAACTAATTAATGTTTCAGTCAAACAACTCACGACTTAAAATTAAATCATAACCAAATCCTTAATCAGTTTAAAAGGTAGCGACTTATTCGGAAATAATTATTTAAATCTTATTTCTGCAACATTTTCGACATTTCTGAAAATTAATTGACTAATGTGAAACACTAAAATGAAACCACGATGAAATCATCGATTTTGTATTTGATTACATCCATGGATCGACATAAAATGTAATATATGATTTAGATAAACAGAAGAATAAGTTATTATGTGACGATTGGATCTCCGTAAACGTTAGATGATTCAAAGATCCACTAATATGTGAACATGAAGAGTAAAGCGGAAGACAGAGAAAAGTGGAGGCGCTATATGCCATGGACCTGCAGCAGGTGCACTTAGAGAGAGAGAAAAAGAGATTTATACATAACGTGTAGATTGAAGGAACATATTCTTACTCAAAATCTGCTTTAGTGCTTAGTAAAGAAAAAACTGAGTTGATCACCAACCTACTTTCATCACAAAGATTTAATCTTTTAACGAACTTTAATTAATTGTTCCCTTGGGAAAATTTTGATTCTTAGGTATGTTCCCATTGCATTATGTTATACATATATATATATATATATATATATATATATATATATATATATATATATATATATACATGTATATACAAGGTGCGCATTACAAAAATATCCTCCTAGTACAATAGCGATGGCTTAGTCAATTCTTAATATTTCGCCTTGAAATTGTAAGTTTCTCTTGTGGAGGAATGTAGCCACAAGCTGACCACATTTTGTAAAAATATTTTTAAGGGAACCGGAGTTATCCAAGTTTTGCGAAAAAAATGATTTTTTTTCATTTAGCACGCAACGTAAAACGCCAATTAGAATCAATTCCTTTTTGAAATGTGCGATAAAAAAATTTAAACTATATTTTCATTGTTTCTAAGGCAATTTCGATGTGTAAATATGTTAGTAATGGCAGTGGTTGGGGGGGGGGGGGCCGGGGTAGAAGGTATGACAGGGTACAGTTTCATTGTTTCTAAGGCAATTTCGATGTGTAAATATGTTAGTAATGGCAGTGGTTAGGGGGGGGGCCCGGGGGGGAGGGTATGACAGGGTATAGCTTCATTGTTTCTAAGGCAATTTCGATGTGTAAATATGTTAGCAATGGCAGTGGTTGGGGGGAGGGCGGGGGTAGAAGGTATGACAGGTTACAGTTTCATTGTTGCTAACAGTTTCATTGTTTCTAAGGCAATTTCGATGTGTAAATATGTTAGTAATGGCAGTGGTTAGGGTTGCCTGGGGGGGGGTTGGTACGACAGGGAACTCATTTCCAATAGCTCGATTTTTTTCTAGGATATACTAGGAGCCCTGTATAATGAAAGTAGGTCCAAAACCGTTTCACTAGCTCTCAATTTTTCACTTGAACCTATGCATTGGAGGAAAAAGGATGAAAGTAAAAAGTGTGAACTCTGTCCTGTAGCAGTGGTGCATACAGCCTTGGATGGGAGGGGTTAAGCCCCCCACACCATCGCCAAAATTAGGTCACTTTTGCAATTCGTCGAGATCTTCAGAGTTTCTTCAGAGGTGACAAAATTAACCTACTTCTTCCAAAACAAATGTAGGATTTTAGGCATTCCCCGGACTTTAGTACGGGTATAAGCGGGGGGGGGGGTAAGTTACGGGGATACACTCACTCTATGAGCCGAATTCAGTAGTGAATAAATTTTGAGCCCCCCCACAGAAATTTGTCTGGTTGCGTCACATGTCCCGAAGAAGACGGCGCGTAAGCAAAAAAATGTACTCTTAAAAAATTTCGGGCCCCACTTAAAATATTCCTGGATCCGCCCCTGGGCCGTTAGATGATGACGACTCTGATATTGTGCTGCAATGTATTACACTGACACTATTCTGCCGAAACTGATTGAAGACTGCAACAAGTTAAATCAAATGATTTAATTTTTCAACAGGACGGCGCGCCGGCTCACACTTCACGTCTTGCGCAATACTTTCTTGTACAATACAGGCCAGATTTCATAAAAATGGATGATTGGCCTCCTAATTCTTCAGATTTTAATCCACCTGATTCTTTGTCTGGAGACCCATGTTGGAAAAGTATCGTGCTTTCAAGTCCAAACCCAGAAACACAATGTAATTAAAGGCTGTTCTTCAAGAGATCTGGAAAGACCTACCACAGCAGTCCATTGACAGCGCAATTTTATCTGTAAGAAAAGACTTCTGGCCGGCATTAAAGCCCAGGGCGTTCATTTCGAGCACACATTGTACCATAATATCAGAGTCGTCATCATCTAACGGCCTTTTTCAGGGTCAGCACATTTTCAAAAAGGAATTTATTGTAATTGGCGTTTTACGTTGCGCGTTAAATGAAAAAAAATCATTTTTTTTCGCAAAACTTCGATAACTCCGATTCCTTTAAAAATATTTTTACAAACTTTGGTCAAACTTTAGCTTGTGGCTAAATTCCTCCACAAGAGAACCTTAAAATTTCAAGGCGAAATATTAAGAATTGACTAAGCTATCGCAATTTTGCTAGGAGGATATTTTTAATGCGCACCCTGTATATATATATATATATATATATATATATATATATATATATATATATATATATATATACAGCAGTATAAATACGTGAATAATATATTATATATAGTATGAAGTATTGTGCAAATCTGTATTATTATTTATCTCCAATTTGCAGACTATAGTCAGACTAGTAGTGACTCTAGTCGCTATTGGCGACTATTGAGAGAAACAAATTAATTTACTGTTTTGTTGATCCAATCCACGTTTATCCCAGTGCACACGAGTCGTCGTATATAGGTCGCACAACACGACTGTAATTGGATACATCATGTTTTCGGATGCGACCAATGTTTTTCAATAATTACGTGACTGAAATAGCGTGTTACGCGAAGTTAATCGTAGACAGATTCGTGACTATTATCATTCTACATGATCGTTATCACGGCACAGAATGCTACAATTTTGATATCACATGTTGGAATAAATAAATATAACAGATAGTGCTAATTGAATTTGAATGTTCTCACTATAGAGGCTGTCATGAATCACTGTATCACTGTATTTATTGTTAAAATGTTATTAAAAGCTAAATGTATGAAATACATAAAAGCCAAGCATATAAACATTTTGATAGTTTTAGTGATCTTTACCTTCTTTATATCGATTTTACTTTCGCAATAATTTTAAAACCATTCAAACATATTTCAATTTATTTAATAGGCCTCTATAGTTTAAATGTTAATACCAATAGCCCAGTAGTGTAAAAATAGCGTCGGCCAATTTCAGTATATATTGATAGGCCTTTAAATATGAGAAAAATATGTGAGAAAGAGTTTTATTTATTTATTCTAATTCTAAAGGCTCGATTTTGTAGTTGAGCTTAAGAATTCAATAAGATTTTAATTTGTTATCTAAATAGTGTTTACTAATTCAAGTCAATGTTTTAGATATTTAGAGCGATCTATAAATATTTATGTTTGTGATGTTCTGTTACTATTCTTCCTGTCAAGTGTTGACGAATAAAGAAGTTGATATATAAAAATCGGTTATTAAATTTAGTAACCGAAAAGGACGTGAAGTTTAACTTATGAGAACTGGGTTGAATTGGTGACTTGGAAGAGGTAGGAAGTTGAGTGTTTTGCACATGCATTACTGGTGCTCATTCGTGTTATTTGAGTTTAGTTAACCCCTTGTTACCCAATGAAATTTGGGACATAGAGCATTTACACGATCCTACCTTACTAATGAAATAGCATTACAGCTTTAAGACCCATGCAATCCATTATAAACCCTCAAAACCCATTACACCCGACAATTCGTAATTTCATCCACATGTATTTTACTTTAGGTTTGTTAAAATAATGACAATAAAATATTTATTCCAAGATTCACATCATGCCTTGAAGATGAATTGTTCATAATTAAACTTCATCGTGAAACTCTAAGGTCTTGCAAATCAGCGAAACTATGGCAACGTCACAAATTATGTTATCACTCCAATTATATCGGGATTGCAATTAGGTCTCTGTTTCAAGATCAGCCTGTATAATACAGTTATACATGTACATTATATATATATATATATGTATGCATTTACATATCCACATATATAATCTACAGTATATTATTGATAAAGTATGTGCAATTAATTTGTATTCTAGTTTAAGTCTTTTAAATTTACTAATTCTAATAATTCACTTGTCTCTTGTCTGAGGAAGCAACAAACCTACGATTAGGCCGATACATTACAGTCACCGTCATATTAGGAAATTATGCTAATTTCCAGATGATACTAATATTTGTTTGCAAACTATATCCATCTATATTAGAGATTTGGCTGGAAACTATCTCGCAATTATTAAGCTATATTATTAAGCAATGTACAGTTATTATTAGCAATTATTAGGCAATGTACAGTTGTGCTGCAGAACAATATTGCTAATATTTCAGTTACTATTTCATATATAAAAAATATGTTACGGTAGTAACTGCATAATGCACAATCGCAATAAGCGACTACTTTGAAATTGAGAAAGCTATTGAGAAACTAACCATCTCAAAATGCATTTTCCCAATCTAAAAGCCTTTTGACTCTGTCTCAGTACACTGCCTAATGACAAGTCCATGGCATACAAATCCTCCACATATTACTATCATCTGCCTTTCTCTTCATATCAACATACGAATAGGAAATTAAATCATCCAGCATCCCCAGTCTTTTTCTTTCTCTAAATATCCACTCGCAGAACATGGCACATCTAATTGTTTTCTATTCCTTATGATATTTATAAAAAAAGCCATAACCAGCTACATTCAGAATAACAGAGAGAGAGAGAGAGAGAGAGAGGAGAGAGAGAGAGAGAGAGAGAGAGAGAGAAAGAGAGAAAGAGGGAGAGAGAGAGACAGAGAGGGAGAGGGAGAGAGATAGAGAGAGATAGAGAGGGAGAGATAGAGAGGGAGAGAGAGATAGAGAGATAAAGAGAGAGAGCGACAGAGAGAGATATAGAGAGAGATATAGAAAGGGAGAGAGACAGATAAAAACTAGATATTTAAAGCTATGGAGTTGCAAAACTTTACACGAAATTATTGCAATTACAATTTTTGTGCCGACATCACGACACGAGAGTTCAGTGCGTTTTTATTAATTTAATTTTTTTAAGTCCTTGACTTTCAACGTAGGTTGAGAAGTTCTAACACGACATGGAGATTTGAAGATGTCGCGCATAGAATCCCAGTTGGATTTAGAAGTCGATCAGCCAATACGGCTTAGATTACACAGGATGGACTGTTTTAGCAGGATTGAGGATTTATCAACTAACTTGCGGCTCCTTGATGCCATCATCAATTGATTCCTGATATCTTTATATCGAATTCTCCTGCTAGAAATCTTCACTATTGGCAGAAAATTTTTAAGAACGCTAAAGGGTGGCATGTGATAAGGTCAATGAGTTAAGCGGTTCTCGAATTAGAATGATATGCAACGTCGTGAAATTTTGAATGACCGTTTCTGAAGTGAATTGATTCTAAGGGTTCAATTCTTCCAGAGCTATCCAGAGAGCGGAATTTTGGTAATTCACAGGCTGGTAACAAGGCAAATAGATTATGAAATCCATATAATTTTGAGCTTAATTCTTAAAATATTATGCTGCGAATTGCTTAGTTTTATTAATAATCTTTTGGTCAATATACAGTATATAAGCATCTAGAAATTAAACCTAAATTTCATATATAAAGTTGAATATTTTAACGGTATCAGATTTAAAATTAAGTGACGGATTAGGTAAAGGAGAAATACATGCATATTCAAAGTCAGAGACAGTGAAAAACGTACGCCTACAAAAGAGTGAAAGACTTCTTGTTCGGATAAATCGTTTGAGCGGAAGTCGAAGCTATTCATTTCAATCTGAGACACTCTAAAAGCTTTGGAATTTAGATCAAGCATGTACGTGTACTATTTACCCAAATAACTCGAATATCTTTTTAAAGCGGACAATATATCTGCTGAAAGGTTTCCCTATGCACTTGAAAGAAATGCTCAATTATGATACACATCATTATTTATTCCACAGGTTAACATTCTTAGCACTTTATTTAATTAATGATGAATTTTATTAATTCTACTGGTTACGTAATTATACTGCCTTATTTTTATTTGTTATATTTAACAATTTTGGAATTTTACTAGGTTTTTCTACTGGAATACATTCAATTTGCATTTCAGTACTGTTTACTTTCTCTAGTGTTTAAAACCGTTTAGTTTTAGTACTGCTTTTTAGCTCGACTCAAAAAGTTACAAATGAGTAATTCTTGAAGATAATGGATACAGACAGACAGACAGTTAATAAATGTTATAAGAAATAGAAAGAATTTGATAGGACACATTCTATGCGCAGGTAGTTTACTAATGGAGGTCATTGAAGGTAGATTGGAATGTAAAGAAGCAGAGGCAGACCGAGAATAGGAATGTTAAATTATTTAAAGATTCACTCGTATTTGAACATGAAGAGGAAAACGGAAGACAGAGAAGAGTGGAGACGTTGCATACCATGGACCTGCCTTTTCGATTCTGTTTTGTATATCCGCTTTTTTTTAAGAATAGCAAGAATACTTCACTGAAAGCTACTTCAGCGAGCATTAGTCGAGAGCAACTCTATTAGCAGGGCTTCGTGAATCTGACGTGTTCTCTTCAACAGTTTAAGCAAACATGTATATTAACCTCAGAGAATTAGCTGCATGAAGTTGTTACTTGGCGCTTAAATTAAACGCGCACTCTTACGATAATTTTTTTAAAAACCCTCATGTAAAATTATTGAACTATCTAGGACTGCCTTAATAATTGTGGAAATTTCTAATTTTTTACTTTATATAGAATTACTTTAGTACGCAATTTTTGAATAATAATATGACAGTAATTAGATTCATTATTCTTCAATTATTACGCCGATATCGATTAAAAAGTTTTAAATGCAATAAAAGGCTTACGGCATGAACGAACTGTTTGATACGCATCTGTTAATTAGTATATAATTAGAATTGTATTTAACAATGCGTACGAATTGCACTGAGGTTTGACTATTGGGCACCGTGCTGTGAATGCTGAGCTAAATTTCTATTCTATTTTCTTATCAGTTTAATAATTGATTTTTTGCTAATAATTGCATCAAATTTCAATAATGATGTATCGAATATGTCTATAGATGTGTAATAATGGTTGATGTTTTAGATGATCAATCTAAAAAGGAGCACAGAATGATAGAGAGAATAGAATATTGCTCGTAGACGAATTATCTACAGCGAGTACGTCAGATTAGTCAGAACGATGAATTACAGCGAGAATGAGACAATACAGGTATACTCAAGCATCAACTGTTCCCGTGATCCTACAAACGAGTGGTGCGATCCTAGGATACTCAATCTCAAACAAGCTGTTACCCTGCTCGATCTCTATCTCACTCCAGTAATCATTGTCGTAGGATTGATAGGAAATTTTCTCTCCTTTCTAGTCTTTTCTTCGACGTATCTGAGGAGGATGTCGAGCAGTATCTACCTAGCTGCTTTGGCCCTAGCGGACATTGGATATCTCGTCACTCTATTCTTCTCCTGGGTGGGAAATTTTGGTGTAAATATTTGGAATCGCCACGGATGGTGTCACTTCTTTGTCTACACGTCGTATGTGACCAGTTTCCTCTCTGTTTGGTACGTGGTGTGCTTCACTGTGGAGAGATATCTAATCGTCTGTTTTCCGCTCAAACGTCAAATACTCTGCAGACCTCACAGAGCCAAGATCGTGGTGTCAGCCTTGGCGCTTCTTTCATTATTTATCTACAACTGGTCTATCTGGACTGTACATGTAGAAGTCTGGTACGACGGTCAACCGATATGTAGCCCGCGCGCAGAATATCTCATGCTTGCCACGGCCATCAATAACGCTGATACGTTCATAACTCTCGTAGTGCCGGCGCTCGTTATAGTTGTCAGTAACGTGCGGATCTCTTACGCTCTTTCAAAGTTTTACAAAACGCGTCGCGCTATAGATGCCACGATACGACAGCGCATCGCTGTGGCAAGCAGCCGCAGCAGTTCCAGCACTAGCAGCATGAGAGTAGCTGTCGCTGCAGCTGCTGTCGTAGCTGCTACGCATGTTGACAGCAGTTCATCTCTGGCAATGCGATGTAGCGGAACAATCACTTCAAACAATACCATTTATTCCAACTCGTCGTACAATCGTCTGCAGATGAAAGTGACTAAAATGTTGCTCACTGTTTCGACCGTTTTTCTTGCCTATAACATTCCCGGTCACGTCATTCGTGTCTATGTTTTTATCGCTCAACTTGTATCGTCCGATGACTTCGGACCCTCGGCCTTACTACATCTCATGCAGAAACTTGCCATGCTCGTATATTATACCGGTTTCGCTACAAATTTCTTACTTTACAGCCTCAGTGGTAAAACTTTTCGAAGAGCCTTCTTACGGATGTGGCGATGCTTCGGCCACAGGATATCGGCATGTATTTACGATGTATATATCGCCTTATCAAGAGCTCGTTCTACCACACAGCCTAAAACTGAAGTTCATTTCAGGCTAAAGAGGAGGGAGTTTGCTTACAATTAATTTCTGGTTGTCATATTATAATTATATTTATCTTAGAATTTTCAGTGCCCGAACTACACTGACCTGGCCTCGACTAATAATGTAATTAAATTTGAGGAGAGGAGGTAAACAAGAAAAGTTTGAAGCTAAATTTGCTTTAAAATAAAAAGACGGAAGTTAAAAGAAAATTTATGACACAGATTAGTAATATTGTCAGATTATATTAAACATAATCGCTGGCTCTGAGCACTGTGTATTGCTGATAAAAGTTTGCTCAATATTTATATTTCTAAGTTAATTTATTGTGAAACCCGGTTAAAAGTGCTTAGATTGCATGACTTTTGCTGTTAATTAATAATGACGTGTAGGCACATTTTAAAAATCTAGATTCATATCTATAGTGAGAAATAGTTTGAACACTATAACTTCTCAAAAGGTCTCCCATTGCCTACCTTACTTTTTGCTAGTCGCCTTTTACGACATGTGCCACTTACGGTTGGTTATTTCTCAACTGACCCAAATACAAAACTAAAAATGGAGATATAGGCTAAATGGGGAAATGGTTTTATTTAAATATTGCTCTAATTATGTTTTGGAAGGTGATCGTAAGTTAAGGAACATGTATATCTTGTCATAGCATTATGCCGCAATTCAGCATGGAAACTGATTCTCAAAATAAAATTATCGCTATCATAACTATATGTTCACTGTTCGGTATTGTGTGCTGTCAAGTTAAAAAGCTGATCGACCGGTGTTAATGTCAGTATCATTTCTCGAAAGCGATGTCAGTGACGGACGAGCCCAGGATTTGAACCCAGCCCATACTGATCCACAGTCGGATATCTTACCGATATCACAGCTGGCTCCAGCCAGTTAATTTTGCATAATTGACTCAAATGCGTCAATATTTCGAAAAAAATTATAGCACTTACTCTAGATAGTATGTAGACATGTCTTTAAGTTTCATGTATTTTCAATCTGTAGGCCTACCGGTTTCATGTCCAAATAGATAGCACATTTGTCTGAAAAACAGGAAGATATCGGTTCGAATTTATGCCAGTCCGTCTCTGACCGTATCCCCTGTTGTACGGAAACGGTCGTTAAATTTAGCATTATCTTGGCCTTTTACAGTTTCGGAAAGGAAGTTAAAGCTTTTTAGAAATTGGTTCTAATTAACTCAAGTACAAATAAACCTAGAGAAGGTAAGCCATATGGCAATGAGTTACGGCAGTTAAGTTTACAATGAACAATTTAATTATGGTTGAGTTTTAATCAAAAGAGGGCCTTTCCTGCCTGATTTGACGGATCTGAAAGAGAGATGAACGACAGACAATTTATATGTTTAACCTAATAATTATGGAAGAAGACCTTTACAGATGACGAGGCTAATTACTTAACTTTAGAAACACAATTTCTCTACATCACCGCAGTAGACTGTAGCAATAAGAGCGGAGTCAATATTTGACTCAATTAGGCGATTACAGTAGTATCAGTTAAGAGTAGTATCATTAGTATCATCAGTATCTTTAAGTAGTATCAGTAGGCCTAGTATCAGGCGTTTGCAATAGTATCAGTTAAGAACGAACGAACCGTACAAATCTACATAAACAATCAGCACTAGTGTCAGAAAGTCCAACAACAAGGCAAAAATTTTACATTTAACCTATTTCTCTGCATTTGAGAATTGGAATTCTTACAGCAAAAATTTAAAGAATTATTTCTTATGTTGAATTACTTAATGGTCATATTTGGTTGAATATTTTTCTTACTAGTGTTCTAATCTCTTTCAGTGAAAATTGAGAAGTGTGCTGAGCTTTCCAGTATGCTTAAAATGGTACAAAGCTCTTTTCGTCTGTAGTCCGCCAGTAACTTGAATCATACTGTGATTTAGTGCGAAAAGAAACATATCAAATTATTCTCAGATAAAAGAACTAGATTTCTGTCTTTCAAATCATACTCTAAGATGGACAAATTTGACACCGCTATTAATGATAATAACATATTCCGTCTAAAGATTGACGAGACAAATTAGGGACCTACTTAAACCAATTTCTAAGCCTTTTTAGCATGGTTCAGAATAATATCGTTAATTTAGCATCAAAATCCCAGTTACGTGTAGATCTTGTACATGAAGCCGTTGAAAACATACTGTAGAGTTGATTCCGTTTACTTAAACAGGAATTTAGGCTAAAATAATATATTGATCGGGTTATTTGAAGCTTACTAATGAGCCTATGCCGATTCCGTTATTATATTATAAACTAAAATAACTTTAATTAGAAAATTATTTGTAATAATTCATTATACTAATGTATTAATTATTTATATAAACTACTTCTTTCATATGCATAGACTATTAGAAATAATCGATTTATCCTCCGTCAATTTTGATTAGATCTATGTTAAAATTAAATTTCAAGATTATTAATTATAAATTAATGATGAAGGTCAGAATTAATATCCTTAGGCCTATAGTCTAAACATCTTCCTTATTTAAATATTAAGTCACTACTGCATGGAAAGACTATATTTGGCAAAATCAACAATTTAACTTTTACAAAATTCCAAATCCATGAAAATGTTAAGCCAAGAAATGCTTCATAAGAAATAATTTGTGTTCGATAAAAATTAAGTGTCTAATTTAATTTCCTGTGAAATTACAGAGGGTACTTATCCAAAATTGTACTTACTTATCTTTTACGATACTTAATTACCTTTCATAAGTGTGAATTAATTTTAAACTATAGCTGTCATGTTGTTTCATGTTTTTGTATCCATACAAATAAACCCATATCATTATAAACCATTATTTCATTTCAAATTCAAATGCAAATTTCAAATCAAATTAAAAACTTCAAATAAAAATTCAAATTTCATTATTTCATTTCAAATAAACCCACATCATTATATATATATATATATATATATAATTTTATATATATTTATATGCCTATAGATATAGATATATATGCTTATTTGTATACATATATTATATATATATACATACATTATATATATACATGTATATATATATATATATATATGATATTATATATATATATATACATATGAATAACAATATACGTATATGTATATATTATGTTCAAACAATTGCTATTTCCAAAATATTTTAATTTTACAGACACTCTATAAAGTAAAATAATCGTGCTGATTTGATTTTATTAAGATTCTGGTGTTATTCTTAATTAACACACATGTAGATCAGAAACGAACAGAAGAAACTAGGAGAACTTTTAAATTCAGATGGTCAAGCGGCGTCACAGTTTGCATCTTGACATAAGAAAATGAATCTTAATTCTGTATGGATGGACTGTATCAGGAAGCTAATGCCGGCATTACATTAAAGACTACACAACGCCCCGTCCAAGTCTTCTCTGGAAGCAATCAACGTTCATTGAGTTAAGCAATACATCCTGCTGACAATAAAATGGAATTTAGCCATCCCAGGGTATCTGTTGTTCTACAATACAATAATATAAGAGAAAATGAAATCGTTCGTTTAGAATTCTAACAAAACTTGGAACAGTTCATGTTAATACTTATACCAGTCATAAATACTTTGCATAAATTTGTACTTGAAATTCGATTTCAATTTCAGAGAAATTCATTCCAGATTCTAAAGGTTGCTCAGTATCGCATTTTAATTGCGTGAATACAATTATGTAATGTTATGAGAACGATTTTAGACTCATTTTAAATTAAGCTTATAGTTTTATAGTTTACCCATTCAGAAAGGGCATTCGGTTGATTAGCTGTCAGGATCTAGAAATGGCTACAAAAGTTTTCTAAAAAGAATGGAACCCGACCAAAGCTGAACAGAGATTCAAGGAAAGAAGATGACGATGATGTTCTATAAATTGAACAATCCACGAGCATTAGATTTTTGGGACTTGGAATATAATCATACTGCTTTAGTGAAATATTTTGGTCAGGTATCCGTATGTTGGTACATTATCAAGTTCTACTGCTTTCCTATTTTCATATTTCTAAATTCCTCATAATTATCTTCTTCATTACATCATTTTCATCATTTACCACCACAGTTCTAGTTCAAATCCCCTACTTTCGATTTTCCATCTTTTTGTATATATATATATATATATATATATATATATATATATATATACATATATGCAGGATGCATATCGATTATACTGTTTAAGGATACGTATAATATTTTACCAGAAGGTGTGCTTAGTTTATTTGAATTCTTGGTATCCTGATTATCATGCATGTATTCATCTTCTCAATAAATCAACTCGGTGCAGAGATTCGCTGACAGGAAGTTCCGAGAATGTAATACATCGAATGAGCTACGACATTGTTTAGATATTTCCCTTGATCTCTCTGTGCTCCATTTATCGCTACAGTCTTAGAGTAAAAATTAGCGAAACAATTCGAAGACATACTTAAAATCTGATTTACGAGTGAACACTTCATGAAATTTTATCATTGACTATGCGCAATAACATAACATAACAACAATTAGAGTGCTGCAGTCATCAATGACAACATCGAGCACTATTGAGACAAAATCAAGCCGGCGAGCAAAATGAAGGTCCAAAAGCGGTGCAAATTCCAAAATCCTGAGCATAACAGCAATATATCTGAGCTGCTAGTAGGTACGATCCCTTAATATTACCTTTACCTATCGCTGAGTTTTTAAGTATGTCACCTATATAAAATGAAAGTTATGATGAAATTATTTGACTGACACTTCGCTTTCAGCTGTACTGTGTGTAGCGGGATCAGGTTAATATAACATCCGCTGCTCGAGCAATCAGAGCGTCATCACGAGGATCCGGAAGTCCGGATATAAATCATTACCGCTCCATAGAGTAGATCAAAGGATCAGAAGCACCTGCTGATGCTATGCACAAGCATTAGTAAAGTTTACATTATAAGTGCTAGAAAGTTAGAAATAGCAGAGTTGGTATACGCGAAATAGTATAATATACAGCTTTTATCGAATTAGCTCTTTACGAAAATGTTTGTCTACTTAATCTGTGAAAACAATATGGTTAGGAATAAACGCTAGCATGCGTTTTATACCGGTTTCTTTATCACAGGTCAGTTGTCAAAGACGATTCGACTTCCTGATATGAATGATATCAAGGAAAGATAAACTGGAAAAAATTATTAAATGAACAAATCACTGAATCAAAGAAAAAATGAATGAATGAAGCACTCAATAAATCAGTTATTTTTTCAATCGACCATTCCATTATTCGATAAATCAATCGCTCAATCAAATGAACATAAAAAATAATTTCTGGGTTTATGAATAGCATCACATTTAACAAATACAAAATCCAATAATCCATCAATCAAATCATTTATTAATCGGTTCGTGCAAGAAATTTGATTTCACAATCTACTAAATCAAATACTTTAGTTGTTCTGTTTATATTATTATTAATTAATTTAATTGTAAATTTGTCAGCCAATCGATCCTGACCGTCAATTCATACAAACAGTGTATAACATTCTTCAACAGTAATTGAGGGAGGCTATCTGAGACCTGTTCAGAAACTTTCAAAATTCTAGTTTTCAAACCGTAGTTTCAAAGACCTCTGTCAAATTTTAAGTTCTTACATTAATTGGAATCTGTAAAAAATTTGAGTTAACAATCTCACTATAGCACAATTTTACAATAAAAAGAAATTCATACAGTTGATTCCTGCTTAATACTTTTTGCACACGCCTCTTATCTTTTTCATGCATGATTAAAGACAGAAAATTTATTAACTCGATTTGCAGCATGACTTCTGTAGTAAGATTTAGATGAGGTTCATCGTTCTTATCAGGTCGTATTGCAAGAAAAAAAGCTTAACACTATGAAATTATTATAAGATAATTAATATTATTATTAATTATTGTAAGAATTTCTTCTGTTTAAACCATTCATCATAGTTGATTGTCTGATTTCAGTACAGCTTAGTAAGACTAATCTGAGAGCATTACTGGATTATGACTTGATATTAATGCCACTTCCAATGGAGTCCAATAACTTCTTATTTTAAATTATAACTAGATTTAGCTTTGTCGTTGTAGGTTTCAGCTATTGCTAAAACTATTTTCCGTTTTCGCATTTTAAAAAGATTTTATTATCAATTTTTATTTCTTTCACACAGAGCTGTTCTCTGCAGCTGGCTGATTCTTCTTTATACAATATTAACAAGAGGTCATAAGCCAATGTGCGTCAAGGTTCATATAGGGGTCTACGTCTATTAATTGACCTAAAAGTTGGGCATATATTTCACAATATTAGAATAAAATCTCATTTTTCGGTAACCGAATGAATACTCGCTTTTTTACAGAATCGTACAATACAGACGAGATTGAAAAGACGCCATCTACTTCCACGATAAAGAAACACTAATATGACACGTGTGCAAAATAACCATAAATGATTATATGATTGACACGCTGTGGAGCACAATCCAAAGCAGATGGGAACTTAATTCCACATAATTCTTTGGCATAAGGCGCGCGAATAAAGAAGATTTAGAGTTAGAAACGGATCATTCGGAACTTTGAGGTATTACATACAAGATCGAGTTTATTGAGAAAAATTAAGAAACTTTCGCCATCCCTCAAACAAATGCTATTAAATTGTTACTTGATAAACTCTGTTAAACTCCCTTATAAGAATGAATTATAAGGCGAATACGAAAAGGTTGCTAGAGAACACGATATCTGAATAGTAACAGGGTTTTCAAGTTTCTGGCAGATGTAGCCAACACATTACAGCATTGGACCAGTTTTGCTCCGGTACTGACAGAACTTTGCTTAAGTGACAGACCCCTAGGTGAATTGAACTCTCGTGGGTTCGATTCCCGGCCTTGTTGAAAATAGAATAAAATCTCGCACATTCACAGGATTGGTTAAATTCTATTGCAACCCATAAATTAAGGAAACATACCGACATTTAAATTAACGAATTTGATTAAAATTTTAGCGGAGAGTTAGAACTACATCAACAACAACAAACAACACAATTACAGGGTTTCTGTAATCCAAAACAATATAAAATAGATTGCTATGCAATTGAAGTTAAACCGTCGAGCAAAAATAAAATATGCAGTTCTTAAAAATAACATAATTAAAACCATTTTGCGGCATCAAACTAAAGCTAAAATGCTATACGTGGCTTCAAATTGTTATATTCTTGTATCCAGATACTGGTAAAAGCTAATGCTACAGCTAAGGTTAACGTCAGTTATTTAACATAACATAACAACAATTAGAGTGCTACAGTCATCAATGACAACATCGAGCACTATTGAGACAAAATCAAGCCGGCGAGCCTAAAGAAGGTGCAAATTCCAAAATCCAGATAATCAGTCCACAGTTTTCTCACTTGAAAGCAATGTCAGTGACGGGAGAACCAAGGATATGAACCCTGTACCTTCTGATCCGCAGTCGAGTATCTTGCCACTGGCTCCAGGCAGTGGCGAAGTATACTGAATTTTAAGCTTCTGTTATTGCGACAGTATGAATAAGTCTATCTCAGCTGACTATTTCGGAATATTTCAAATAATATTTAATACATATTAACTACATTTTTAAGATGCTATTCAGAATGCTATTGTACTGACTGAAGATTTATTTATTCTCTCAACTTTTTTCTTGTAATTCCTGCAGTAAAATGCTGAGAAAGGTATGCTGGGCATCTGCGAAAACTAATTGGTTCTTTGGGGAGAACATTCGATCATGATGAAGTATTTACGTAAGAGGCTTAACATACCTCAATTGGATTTCTTCGCCGCCACATTACGTTCAAGAGACATGCGTTAAGTTTCTGCAAATGTAAAAGTCATTTTATCATTCATATTCGTATGAAAACTTCAAATGGCTAAGCATTGAAAGAAAACTTTACTATAACTTTAATGCAATAACTATTAAATAGGTTCATAACTTGAGTTGCTTTATGTCATAATCAATTCTGTTTCAACGTTATAAAATTATAAATAACCGTCATAGAACATTGCAAAAGAGTTTCGAACTAGAGCACTTAGTTGCGTTTACGCGATCATAAACTAAGTTAAGCGACTTCGAGCACGGTATAGCCTATACTTGGATGGATGACCAAATTGTAAAACCGGGTGGTGACAGCTTTGAATGAATAAAACTCCAGGGTGATGGAAGGTTAATCTTAAATCCGCTCTAGCTGCAAGCGATTCTTTTTCAAAGGCAATAATTACTACTAAACATGGACTAAAGTAGGAAATAACGAAAACTTCAAAAAACAGAAGCTAAGCAAAGAAACTGTAACATGTGCGTTATGTCATTTGTGCAAACAAAAATTACTAAAAATAAACCTATCCAAACCTTACGAGTAGACAAATATTACTGATAACTTTTACCTAAAATATGTATCCGATTACTTTCAAACTACATGTAATATCAACCGGATGTTAGATATACATGTACATGTATCATTTTGCATCCTTTCATTGTTTCAACATTATTACTGGAGAAGTTATTTTCTTAACTCATCAGCGACTCTACAATATGTTCTAATCAGTTGCATATCAAATTGGAAATTACGATATGGGAGTTAACTAAATCTAATGTTATTAAACATACAGCTATTTTCCTCAATTTATTTGTAGCTATTATACATAATACAAAAGCAAACTATTCTAAACTCTAACTATTCAGGCAAAATGATATATAGAAAATCACTACTTTTGATATGCATGTTTGTCTTCAACTGTGCTATCAACTTTATTAGTCTCTTAACAGGTACTTTAAAATACACATTTTGTAAAATTTCAATAAAATATACTTATTACAAATTGTTAAATAAATTGTAAAAATATTTTATTATTTTACAGTTAAGAGTTCAAGAAAAGAGTTAGTATTTTCAGTTACGATGTGATCAGATATCTTTACTTAGTCTTTACTTTTAACATTTCAACAAGTCGATTCCACACTCGTGTCAGCATCAGATGTCGCCACCAGCTACGGCGCGATTGAATTTAGAGTCGCAGATATTTTATATGATGAGGTTATGTCGCTTTGCGTAATGTTCTACTTTTCTTTGTCATTTATTTATTACGTAAACAATTTACAATGTCTTTCTCTAGTGTTCTGTCACGTGGAATGTCCAATATATGCATTCATTCTCAGGCGTTGCTTTTACGCTCACTGAAGAGCAGCCCATATATCAACAAGTTAATCACTTCTCAAAAGGCAATGCCTTATCTTATGTAGCCTATAGCTTTTTAAAAATATGACTTCTGATTTGGTTTCCCGTTGCATTCCACAAAGCCGTTTCTGTCATAGGTTTGGATCTTATTGCTTAGTCGCCTTTTACGACACGTGCAGTTCAGTTGACGATTGGTCTATTCTTCAGTGCCCCGGACACAACACGGAAATACCATTGTAATATTTACTGAAAACGTGTAACAGTTAACTAAAAATGAACCAGTTCAGCAGTGACATATACTAGTATTATTGCTCGCCAGCAAATAGAGAAAGATAGAAGAGAAGAGGTTTTCTTTATTGCTCTAATGTTTGATTGACAGAAGTTATTAGTAAGAACTCGATTGCTGTCTCGACAAGGTCTGGTCGGGTCTGATTCACGCACTAACCACGCTTTAGCGCTAGCACGCGATCCCACGCCACAGATGCTGTAGTATCGGGTTGATCGGTGATACTTGTGGGATGTCATGGAATAGGACATGTGAAGTATACAACTGAAGATGTATAAAATGCTGCATTATCATCAGTGAATTTGAGCATCGTTGGTCTTTAATGTGAGGCTTTAATGTGAGGTGAAGATTAGTAGATATTGGCCATGCTCCACTCATTCTTTCTCTCTCTCTTTCTCTCTTTCTTTCTCTCTCTCTTTCTCTCTCTCTCTCTCCCTCTCTCTCTCTCTCCCTCTCTCTCCCTCTCTCTCTCTCTCTCTCATTAGTTGTAGATAAGTTAATCACATTTTAATCATATAGGACAGTTTCTCTCTCAACGTAGCTGTAATTGAATTAGTTTTGCACAATGCATAGGTCTACAGCTTAAACTTATGAGTACTGAGTTAAAAGTCTTTAAACAAGATACGCATACAAAGCTTAAGAAAAAACAGCTTGATATAATGTAAATTAACAATCCAATATTCAGTCTCCTGTGTTGGCTTATAAAGATCTATACTGGAGCCCTCGACAAAAGGTGATCGAATTAATATCTGAAGTGATCTATAATTCATAATAATACTCTATTCCTTTTATTTTAATAATCAATCTGACCAACCGTAAACTGTAACAATATGACAGATAACATAGCAATGATACAGGCAAAAATTCCACACAAAATCAAAAATACAAGATTGAAAATTATAAGATAATTAATAATTAGGTTATTAGTAGTTTGGTCAGTATGAGCTCTGCTAGATTTTCATTGTAAAATAAATATTTACCATTTACATATGATGCCTGCATTTTTGGATAATACAATGAAAGGTTAGGTCGTACTCACAAGTATAGATCTGACTTAGATTAAATTTTCAGTGATCGTGCTTTCCCATTTACATGTCACGGGATTTCCCATGTAACGTGATTTCCCATAGACCCCGATACAAGTATCGGAGTCTAACATCCCATAGTTCACGATCTCATAACCAAACAGTTCATAATTTCGTTATCACTTAATTAAATGCACTACATATATTTCACTAGCACATAATTCTATCATCTAACTATCACTTTGCTGCTTGGTCTCACTCTCTCATATACCCATAGACTGGCATTATAACGTCGTCGCATGATTTAATTATAATAGATATAAGATATACATGTAAGATATAAGATATAAGATAGAAGATGTAAGATATACGATATATTTAATTATAACAGATATCAGGCCGTTGATCGCAACTTCGAAACACAACGTAGAAAATCACGTTCATCCCGAGCCTTGCAGCTTTCAGGAAATGCTACCCGATCATTGGCCTAAAAAATCAGCTTTACCGGTTGACGTGCGTTCTCGAACAGCCTTCAAATATTGCTAACGAAATTACTCAATAACCCGACCTTTTCAAACTATTAAAGAGAAAACTTAAATAGTTTATAGTTTCCTCTATTAAACTAAAGATGAACGATGCTAAATGGCATAGCTGCAGGTCAACTGTAATTGCAATTCTAAAGGGCATATATATTAAGGACTTTTATTAGGCATATATATTAAGAACAGACCTATTGGTCCAGACTCGTATTTAGAAAATTTGCGGCATAATCCAACCTCTTCCTTTGTCAATTTAAAAATGTCCAAATAAACATCGGAGCTAAATTATTTTTGTGAGGAATTCCCTCCTCTCCGCCCTTGAGATGTGTATTTTTCGCTCTCTCTGACTCTTCCTGTTCTGTCACTGGATTAATAATATTTTACGTGGTCGTCCATTAAAGGTCTGGCCGTTCTGTTAGATATTAAATTATGTAGTTTGTTTAATTCAGTATCTTCGCTGCATGAGAGGATCGTTATATGATTTAGACATTGAATAAGTTATTATTAGTTAATATTTATCTTCTACTTGTAAATCTGCACTTGAGCGTGACGAGTTGGAATTAACGTTCAGTAGGTTAGAGTCCGATATTGAAGGAATTAACTATAGCTAGGCAATAACAGGAGGTGACATGAATTGCAATTTGCTGAAGACGAATAATCAATCCACAAATATTAATGCCAGATTTAATTGCCTAAATATTGAGTTGTTCAATGCATAGCTTGAGATTCCTAGTGAAGTTAAATATACTTTCGTCATGGAGAAACCTAATGCTTAGACTATTCATAAATTGATATTTTTCTTGTCAGCAATATTAATAGGAAATTTGCACGTTCGTTAATTACTATTAATGATTTGACAAACTCTCTGATCAATTACCAGTCGTAATATGTGATCACTAGGAATATCTTTATGTTGTATCTTTAATTGATACTTGTTTGTTTTCTGTTTTCGTTTTTGTTTACTGCCATGAATTTGGTGAAATAAAGATTATATTAGCTACAGAAAGATGTCAGCGACTGGCCGGGGATTGGATTCCTGAGCTTCGGGGTTTAGCTGAGAATGAGCTCGTAATGACGACGTAAGTAGAGTTTGTAGCCACACGCCCTTCAAGAATCGCCTTCACACAGATGAAATTAGCAAGTAAATTACGTCACAGCAGCAGGAGAATGAAACTGGAGGAAAGTATCCATTTGTAATTTATACAATACGATAACGGAGGTTTGATATTAACAATATTATTGTGATTATGATCATATTAGAATATTTACCATCTAACAATGGAATTCATTATTATTATTTCTCGCTTATCGCCAGTTTGCTCTGCAATAAGTCTGCTAATGCCAGTAACTAAGTCAACTCCATCGGAATTCGTAGGGCCCATTATGTCAATGGCTACAAGAACAACTTCATACCCAAAGGACAGATCACGGCCTTCATTATTATAATATTATTATTACTACAATTGTTATACTTATACTACTACAAATAACAATAATAATAATAATATTATTATTATTATTATTATTCTTATTAATATTATTATCATCATCATCATTATCATCATCATTATCATCATCATTATCATTATCGATATCATTATCATTATCCTTATTATTATCATTATAATAATTTTTATTTTATCATCATCATCATTATCATAATCATTATTATTATTATTATTATTATTATTATTATTTGTAATATTTTTACTATTAGTAATATTTGTATTATTAGTGTTATTAGTATTATTAATATCACTATTATTATCATTAAACATTCTCGTACACCAATCTGGAATAAACTAGAATGAGTATATTCCATCCGATTCTGAAATGACCAGAAAGTTTCTGTAAAGAGTATAACATAAAGATTTGTGCAGAGACTATTAAAGGAGACGCACTTGAGGTGAACACAAAAATGTTAATAGATACAATGATGTAATTAACTTTGAAAAATCTTTTTCATCTGGACCAATATATTCTTAATGAACCAGAGTAATTCAGGTAGAGCTTTAGGAAGTTAAACACGAACTTTGCTAGAAGTGATGTCTAATGGCATGTTACATCCGAAATTTTATAACCTGATTACATTTTAATATCTTATCAGGATATAAATTTTAAGTTTTGAAGTGTAAAAACTTCAAAACAAAATGCAAATTGGTAGGGTCCGGGCAACTTTTAGAATCACTAGTATACTTATATCTGCCTAGCAAAACATCCTGTCTGATTTTATTTTAATAAATAAAAATGGTTAAATTTATAATATGTTGCCTGTTGATTTTGAGAGGAGATGTCGGTAGCTTAAACTAAATTAAATATTTCACTGGAATCAATTAAGCTGTTACAATTTCAATATCACTATATATTCAAAATGGTCGTTTTCTCCAGAGGTTGGAATCACGATTCAGCATAATATTGCGATAGGCCTACGGTGGTGCCGTTTTGGCATCAAATCACAGTTTGCATAAAAATAAACAATCTAGAAATTAAATTCATTATCTTTGATATGCCTGATATCTAAATAATTTCTAATATTCATTTATTTTCAAATCTTCAGACGGTTTAGTTAGATCTAATTATCAATTTTTAGATTATTTATTAGTTAGCAATTTTAATTTTATAAGATCTTCTAGCATACATGTCGATTCTAAGTAGAAAACAACTGTCCATACTATCCTTAAGTTAACGTTTCTTAACATTAAGCTGAACATACATAAGACAGGTTTCAATATTTAAATATCAGAGCTTCACTATTATTTAAAAGCTAATTTTATTAGGTAACTAACTTCAAGATTCGAATGAAATATATCCGAAAACTAAAATTATCCTTACCAGAATTTATATTTATGCGGTTAAGAATAATAATAAGATAGACTTATTTCATCATTATATGGTAAATTCAAACAAACAAAAACTGAAGCAAACGACAGAGAAATTGTACTTATTGCACTTCAGATAAGCTTAGCCAACTTAGTAGGCCCCTAATATATAGTTAACAAAACAAATCAACAATAAACAAATCAACACAACCATTGATTAGAATCTCCAATACCTAACAGTTTTCAAAGAATGACCAAATTTGTAATCTTATTTTAGCAACAAAATTAACAGATTAAATATTACACATGTAGGCCCCTATTGTACCTTTGTAAACTTTTCAAACTCTGAATAACCCGGATGATCTAAATCTCTTTATTTAACATACCATATTTTTGCTAGTTTATTTCTAAAAACTTAATCTATTATATTCATTAAACACTCAAAGGCCAGAAATCACAATAATATTGACACCACAAAAATTTTTCCTTGTCAGATCTTGGAAGATTTTTCGTAAAGATAGTCATATGCGTTGCTGATTCTCTTTAAATCTGTTTCTCGCAAGGTGGCAGAAGCAGTGCAGTAAAGCATTGCTGACACTCCATTACAACCGTTTAAGAATAATCTCTTCAGCTTCTTTACTGTACAGCTGCAATACTGGCTTTTAAATGCCTACTTCATTTAACTATAGGGCACACGTACAGGCATGAATATGTATGAGCTAAAGAAAAAAGATAATAGAACATACACAATTACCATGGGAAGCGGTTGTTTTTTAATTGTTTTTCTGAGCCGTCGCTCAGCATTTCACCACTTCATCGAAGAACCTACATTATCGTAAAACTTTGAAAACTTTTCAGTATAAAATATAAGATAAACAGATCACTGTGAAATTATCATGTACCCATCACTTCTCATGGCACATATTTAGACCGTTAGGCGGGTTATGTTCAATGATCCATGTTTCCGATCCTGTGAATGAGGTAGATAGATTTTACTCTGATGTAAATCACCGCTTATGAGGTAAGGAATGTTGTTTGTTTTATTATACACATTATTTTATTTTTATACTATGATATATATTACATACAGTACACACTGTATACACACTCACACACAGGCACACAAATAACATACAAGTACATAACACAGAAGTTTTCTTTCACGATCCATAAAGAGCACTTAATACCTGCAGGTATTATTCTTCAGTATAACACATGTATATGTTAGTTTTCTTTCTTTTCCAATCTTTTGACTGATTTTCATGATTCTGAATTTTAGAACTTTTTTGGCCCCTTTTGTTTCGTCGGCTTGGATTTGGTTCAGTAGTGATAGATGTTACTAATGTCAATAACGAAAGTAGTATTCTTGATGTTGTTATAATTACATTTTTGTTGTCTCTTTTTCATCAAGTGTTCATGATTTGCGATCTGCACGCTAGTCTCCTTTTCTTAAATTCCCGGTCTTTGGACTGGCTTTCGGGATTTTGGATTTTGCATCCATTTTAGACTCAGTTTCGCTACTCGTCGGTTTTGATTTTGTGCAATGGTAATCAATCGATGTTCTATGTCGTTGACGATAGTAGCCCTCTAATTGATGTTGTTGTTGTAGTTGTTGCTATTATATACACTTGATTAATAAGTGTTCGTAAATATTATTGTATCTTTCAGTATAATTTAACCTTGAAATTTAGAATTCAAGCCATAGCAACGAATTTTAAAATCTTTGGTTATGTCATTGTTCATCAACCAATAGCGTCGAAGATGCAGCGACCAGTATAAAAGGCCAAGACATCCTGCAACGTCATTTAGTTACCGAGATTAACAGCCATCGATTCAGTGAAGCTGTAAATGTTCAATCACTATGTGAAGAAATGGAAAGAAAACGACTACAAATCATCTTAAGCTGTCAATTCTGATGAGGAATGACGACCACTATACTGGGTATGTAACGAGTTTGATTGTAATTGTTTCGAGTAAGTAATAATAGACCTTTATGAAACAGAGTATTCAGATATTTGTTAGATTAAGAGTAGCTTTATAGTTTTGCATAATGGAGCTATAACGGATATTATTAAGGTATTTTATTAGTTTTGTTAATACCGTGTTGTGTCCGGGTTGCTGAAGAATAGACCAACTGTAGTCTCCAAGTGAGGAATAGAAAGCGACGAAGTTCGAAGCTTCAAACCAAAGTAAAACAAGGAAATTCGGTTGAATCGCCAAGGCTTCTGAAATAGGTACACAATTTCATAAGCGAATGGAATAATTTATTCCCACACAGAGCTTCGGCTTTAAGCTTTTTAAACTTTTTCATCATCATCATCTTCCCTTAAATCGCAGTTTAACTAGGGTCTAAAATTTAAAAGGGTCTTGGATTTAAAAGCTTTGAAATTATTTTGTTAATTTTGTTAACTCCCACAGGTTCGGTCTAATCAAAGTGGAATGTTTGCAGAGCGGGTAGAATTATAAAGAGGTAAAAGGATACATGGCGGGTAGACTGAAATAACCTGAGAGTTAAATCCTATGCAGCTAAATATTATGTATATACAATTTATACATGTAGGCCTATATATATTACATATATATATATATATATATATATATATATATTATATATGTAGTGTATATATATATATATATATATACATGTATATATATACATATTATATATATATATATATACATACATAGATAATTATATATATATAGGGCCTACATGTATTTATACATGTATATACTCTATTTATATGTATTTATTATTTATTATTTATTTATATTTATATATGTATATTCTCGTGGGTTCGAATCCCAGCCGCGCTGATCTGAGAGTAAAATCTCGGACATTCACTGGACTGGCTACACGGAAAATGGACTAAATTGCCTAACGGATATAACATGTGGTATTAAAAGTGATAGATGTCAACATAGTTGATAATTTCACTGTAATGTGTGTTATTATTATTATTATTATACGTATATATACATATATATATATATACAGGTATATATACATGTATATATATAGTATATATATATATATATATATATATATATATATATATATATATATATATAAGATATCTCTGATTATTGCTTCCATATACTGTAGTTTGTGTTTAAAACTTTGGAACCGGTAGCAGCATTGGTTAACTTTCTGGGTATGAATCAGAATGTGTGATGTTTAGATTCCATGCTCGACTGTCACTGGTGTCCCTTCGAGAGATGCAACAAACTTTAATATTGATTTGGATAGAGCCAGTGGCTATTTCGATAAGATATGCGAACGTGTATCAGTATATGAGGGTTCAGATCCTGGGGTCTCCCGTCATTCATATTGCTTTCTAGAGAAGAAACTGACGTCAATTTGGGCTTCAAGCTTTTTAAACAAGTTAGATGTTTCTTTTAAAAAATATTTAAGCTAAATATATGGAATTTTCCGTTCAGTGAAGTTTGAACTAAACGTTTAGTTTATTTAGAGTTAACGGACATACACGTAAAATATTATTTACTGAATGTTTCAAATTTCGTATTTGCGTTATGTTTGTGCAACGTCATATTTGTTTTGCTTAATAAAGTAATTTAAAACCATAGCCCTAAACCGTTTAATGTAACTTTTTTTTATTTGTTTACTGACGTTACTATTTATATATAAATGGTCAGAGAAATCATTAACTAATAAATAAAAATTAAAAAAAAGTCTACTGATAATAATCAAGAGAAGTGGTACAACATTCTGCGACGATCAGGTAAGGAACAACTTGCAGGCGACCCTCTCCTCTCCAGTAGTCGACATCTCTCCACCACCACTCCACCTTCGCTCCGCCTCTGCGTCCTGTCTATTCAATATAGATCCGGGACACATACGGGTGTCCACGCCCTACGGGTACCTCCACTCAGTCCGAGATCGTCTGCGGATGTACAGCCGAGTTGTTGAAGATCTTGTAGGAATTTCTGCCACATATTTTCGTCACGAGAGGGCGGAGTCTCTGCTCTCAGTAGAGATCATCTCATGACTAAGCGAGACTACAATCACGTGATCAGCATGCCGCTTATATAGAGTCGCCAGCAGCGAAGTAGCTAAATCCGGTCAGGCACCCCCATACAGTGATGTCACCACGGGTCTCTCATCCCCCCTTGAGAGTCAGTTTGCCTTTCAGTGTGGGGGATGGATCGAGCATGGATATAAGACCCCCCGAATGTGGTCACGAAATGCGCAAGAGCAGCTCAACAACCAGTCGACAGATTATGGCGGTAGTTATTTCACACATGCAGATCTTATCAGGGGACCATTACATCTCAGATCGTTTAGGAATGACCGCTGACCTTCACCTGTCCAACGATCCAGCCTTCCTCTCAGTGAACCTCGACGTCGAGGACATGTCGTCCACCGCGTCCGACGCCGATCAGTCTCCCCCTGCCATCCCAGCTATTTCCTGGCCGGATCCGGTCTAGAATTCCCTGGAGAGATGTCCTTCCATCAAACTCGATCTTTCGGAGAAGAATACGCAGAAGCTTGTGACAGATTCCCAGAATCTGTCACAAGCGTGTGACAGATTCCAGCAGAAGAAAAACAAAAATTGTTTATTTTGTATAGAGAATTACATAATCGAATAATAATAATAAAAATTCTAGTGCCATCGGCATCCATGACAACATCGTGCACAATCGAGTAAAATCCAAGCCGGTGAGCAAAAAGAACGTCTAAAACGATCCAAAATCGAAAGTCAGAACAGCTGCAGAGTGATCGTTTAAATGAACTGCTATAGAAATAGTCATTATTTAATAATAAATAGTCATTAGTCAAAATATTTTATTATTATATTAAGCAAATTATATATAGTTATACCTGACTACCTACAGTACGTATCACAGATAGCTTCGCTTGATATGCATCAAAAGGGTGTTACTATTAAATTTTCGGACTCTGATCCGGATCATTAAATCGAATCATAATAATATTTAGAAGGTGTGTTCGCATATCCAACCATTAGGCCTATTGTTGTAATACAACATTTTGAAATAAGGAATTAACTTCGATTTAAAACAACTTCATAGATTGATTGGATTTATCTTATTGTTTTCACATAAGCATTCGCTTATTAATTAAGTTCTTTCTTGTTTTAACGGTTATGTTAAGATAAAAATTTAAAATTGTAATTGCAGCACAAAATACTATTAATTAAGCTACCTAGCAAATAGCTAACCTGCTTAGTGCCTCGGACCAGAAGCTGTAGGTGTGCTGATCGATGTCAGTAGTTAGGCTCTAGTTGAATTCCGACAAAGTAACGGGCGCCAAATTAAATGAAAATTTTACTGCTTCTTCAAGTTCAAGGAATTTTTGGAAATATTTTCAGACAATTTAGATCAGTGTTAGTTTGAGAAATCCCAGTTTTTCTGATGCAAAGTTCGACTACATTCCAAGTTGTATTTTGGTGGTATGGAACTGCTTGCAAGATGCTTACTCTGTTTGATACTCCCCGGCATCTCCTTCGGACGAGAACTGGACGTTAAATCTCATTGTGTTTTAGTTTGTTCTGAATCAAAGCACTTGATTACTTTCGCCACTATTGTTTGATTGATTACAGATGTAGCTTTCGGGTTTGACTAATGGTACGACAATTATAAATAGAAAACTTAACAAGCTAAAGAAACCAAAGACGCAATTAGGCCTGCAGATCAAACATCAAAAGATTCTTTGGAGCGTCAGAATGAAGCCTAAGGTATGTAACAATATTTGTTACATACTACTGTCGGTTTTTTAGGTTATTCGTACGTGACCAATCTATTCGTGTATTCTAACCAGCAGACCTTTTTTGCTTTGTAAGTATTACGGTACTAGAGAATAGAGATCCGTGTCTTAGCATACGGTTTTCATGATGTTAGGATTTATGAGTTTTTCAAAAAACTTTGTTTTTGTACAATTTATTTACGATGACTGTTTTTAAATTGCAGTATTGGGTAGACTAATATATTGCATAACTTTAGTACCGTAAAATAATTTTAATTGAGACTCTCTTCTGCAGTGTGATGAAGAAATGGAAAAGGTAAGTTGTTCAGGAGATCATTTAAGTCAGGTATTTAATTAGGTTATGCTGGGTTGTGGAAATACGAACTGGGTTCAAAGAGTCTAAAAGCCCTTTACGCATTCGCTGAGGCTACTTAAGATCAATGGCGTGACGTCTTCTCTGGCAGCATTAGGGTGCATTAGAATATCTACAGGCAAATTCGTTATGAAGTTATTTCCAATGCAAACCTTCCTCGTTGACATCTTAAATTTGTTCTTCTTTTCATGGAGACTCCATTACAGTTGATCAAATGCTGTCCTAAGACCAAGTGTCAAACTCTTCTATCCGTTTACATATTGAATAGCTGAGTTTTAACTGTAGTCTCCACGATCTCTCATCACTTCAAATTATCCATTCTGCTATTATCCCAAGATTGCTATTTTCCGGTCCAACTTCAATATATCGGACCGCCTTGATGTTTTCGGGGAAGTTCCGTCACGTCTAAACATCTTGCTAGCTTGATCGGCATCCACTACGAGTGGAAATGAGTCAAAATGGCTCATTCGAGCGAAATAGTACTTTTAACGTAATTAATTGTTTTAATGAATTGCTAGGTTGTAGCCTATTTCGCCCGCTATTGGCTATTTTGGTCTCTGCCTACTGCGGCATCTCCCGTACGAGCCCGTCAGTAGCGAGGGATCTGCTGTTTCGATATGTTGTAGGTTCCCGAGACATGAAGGAAGATGCGAGAGTTGCGATACAACAGATAGCAGCAGAGAACGAAAAAGAAATTTGTCTACAACGACATTTTCGGCGATGGAAACCATGTGCGTAGCGAAAGCATGTTTTCCGTCAGGGCAAAAGAGAGTGGTTTCATTATCTGGGTTAAAAGGACTTGTATAACTGTAAATATATACTCTTATTCGATTGATGAGAGCTATATAGATTTTATTTAAATTCTTTTTTTGTTTTGTTTCCAGGATTTTAAATAATAATAAAAATGAATTTCATGATAAATGTAGAATAAGCGCAAAAAGGAATAACAAAATGTATCGTTATTAAATTAAATTATATAGAACGATGGCCAAGCGGAAAAGTTACAGCCCCTTTAAATAGTCAAAGCTAACTACTCTAAGCTACCCATCACACGCTACTAGGGCAACAACTATTACAGTCAGAGAGAGGCAAAGCTAGAGAGAGAGAGAGAAAGAGAGAGAGAGAGAGAGGCAAATTTAAAGAGAGAAAGGCAACTCGAATAGTTTTTAGCATAAAGTTAAAGTGCAATAGTCAAATCAGCCTGATGCACAGTAGAATAAGATAATAACTGAAGGTCAACTACATGTATCCACGTCTCTACAAACACATGCACTACCTAATGGCAGAGCCGCTGCCATTAGAATAGGAGCTTGAATGGGCGTATCAGCCGTATTTCCTCCATCCTTCTAAAGAAACTTCGAACCGATAGCCTACTCTGTTTTATCTACAGTTTTCTTATTCATATATTTATATTAATTTATGTGGGTACAAGATACTTATCTAAGACCTTTAAATTGGACAAATATTAGAACTCTAATCAATGGAATGTCTACGAATATTCCTTACCTATCACGATAAGTCAAAATAGTCAAAGAATTAAAAAGTCGCAGCACAATTCGAGCATTGTAAATAATCGACACATTTCTACAATGAAACAATACCGTTGTGATCCAAAAGAAATGGAAATATATACGGGGATAGGCCAACATGTAGACATCTCGTTCTTTTTTGAAACTATTCTCGATCACTCTCCCAGCCTTTTCGTGCTCTACCTTGCAAGCATGAATTTCAGCTGGAGAAGAAATTTGATTACTGCCTTACTCTTCCTTTGAAATTCCTGAAAATTCAAACGAATACATATGTAACCATTTATACCTTTAATATTTTTACTTATTTACATTTATATCTACATTAATTTATAGGACTACATCTGTAATTTTACATCAACCTTTATACTTATAATTTTCTTTACAATTACATAAGTTATACATAGATTCAGTGACGAGCAAAATGGTTTTATTGGTGATATGTAACATTGGAGACCTTTCAGAATATTATTTAGAACTACAGGAAGTAACTTATTCTAAATTTATTTGAAAATAAAAAATTAACAAATTCATAGGGTTAACAAGACATTTTCATTAACATCTTAGACGATTTAAGTTGAAATTTCTGCTAAGTTGCTTACACGGGGGTTGACCAATAAATTGGCTATTGAGAAAGGCTGAAAAAATAGATTTTAATAAAAATTGCTTCACGAGTTTTTCAATAGAATCTTGAAGCTCAAGATATTTAGCCCAGCGACTTTCAAGTGCTTTTACACCATCCGGGAAGAATGATATGAAGTGTGTTTAAGTTTTGACAATCTCTCCTGTAATGGAATCGAAACTTGAGGCAACAGAGATGTGGTTCTATAGAAGAATGCTACGTATATCTTATAAAGATCTCGTTAAAAATGAAGATGTTTTACAAAGAATGTCAACTTGTCGTGACCTTTTGAACCGAATACGGCGACAACAGAAGAAATTTTTCGGACACATTATGCGGAACAAAGTAGTTGAAAATACCGTAGTGATAGGAATAATAGAAGGAAAAAATGCAAGGGTCGACAGCGGATGACGTTTATTAAGAGTCTTAGCAAATGGATGCAGTTAACTGAAACAGAGATGATCAGAGCAACAATGAACAGAGACATATGGAGGAATACGACCATGACCGCCCAGACTTGAACAGGCACGGTACTAAACATCGAGCACTATTGAGACAAAAATCAAGCCGGCGAGCAAAAGGAAGGTCCAAAAACGGTGCAAATTCCAAAAATCCGGAAATTCAGTCCAAAGTAAAGGGAGTCAAAGAAAAGGTGGTTTAGGCGCAGGTCGCTGCTTATGGACGCTGGATGGAAAAGAGAGATGGAAAAGATAGGTCTTCAACTGCCTATGGAACAGCTCATAGGAAAGAGCAAAGGCCGATGTGATTCAAATGAAGCTTTCCGAAGATTGGATGGAAGAGAATTCCAGATCTGCGGTGCAGCATGCTGGATTAGATAACTTAGAGCGTGAAGGTAAGCTAGGTCTCACAAAAGTAATTAATTTAGAAGACCGAGTAACAGCAGGCTGCATCACTTCAATGTTGCATCAAGTAAGACATACAAGATTATCCAGGGATGGTGATGGATTTATAGGTTAATGAAGCTGTTTTGTAAATGATACGCTCTTTAATCTTTAGCCAGTGCAAAAACGTTAAATAGGCGTAACATGCAGTGGCGGATCCAGGGGGGCCTTACTGTGAATTAAATAACATAATACTCTAAATAACACGAGACATTAAATAACATAAGACACTCAATAACACGAGAAATTCAATAGCACAAGACACTCAACAACACGAGACACTAAATAACACAATACATTCAATAACACAAAACATTCAATACCACAAGACACTCAATAACACGAAATACTTAATGCTTAGAAATTACTAAGAGAAGAAGAAGATAATTAAAGGTTGAAATGTAGGAATTAAGAGTGTTCCTTATTATCAAATATACTTTTTTCACTTTGATATGTGTTATTAACTTTCATTATCTGCCTTCTTAACTTTGGTGCCATAGCGCTCAATGTTGTCATTGTCATTGAAAGTAATTCGTGCTTTTGCTACTTTTGGTTTCATTTCCGGTGTTACTTAGCAACACGTTAAAGATTAATAACTTTTAAAATTCGCAAAATTAATAACATTACTTCACAGCAAGAAACATAAATTATCAGATTGCTACTGTCGTCCAAGACTACAAAGAGCACAATTTATATTTAAATTATAATATTATATATTAGTATTATTTGTAGATATATATAAATATGACAACCCTATGTGTTTAAAAAGTTTCTTTTGGGATGTCTTATTAATTTATTGAATGCCTCAATAGCGTAAGGGCAACGTCAAGAAGTTTTAAATGACAGATCCTGAGGTGAATTGAACTCGCGCGGTTTCGAATCCCAGCCGCGCTGATCTGAGAGTAAAATCTCGGACATTCACTGGATTGGTTATACAGAAAATGGTCTAAATTGCCTAACGGTGTAAACATGTGGTATTAAAAGTGATAGATATTAACATAGTTGATCATTTCACTGTAATGCTGGTCTTTTGTTCTACTTACTTTTCTTGGTTGCTGAATTTGTTGTTTTCGTTATATCCTATTCTGTGAATAACTCTCGGTGGTTATTAGTTATCATTGTCTTTCGTAGGCAGCACATCGATTGCAGCCGCTTCTTGAATTGTACTTTTTTCATGTGTTTTATTTCAATACTGTCTTAAGCGCCTTATTGAAAAATGTGCATATGATTGGGACTTGTAATTTGCTCATTTTGATTTCAATCTTTCAGATTGAGGATTGTCAAAATCAAAACTCTAGTTCAACCCTGATTTGATCTAAGATGTTAATGGAAGAGGAGTTTTTAGCTGGAAGTTCTGATCCAAATGAAACTGGGCTGTTCATTGAAGATCCATCGTTATATAGAGATATTCTACCGCAACCTTATCGTTTGATAGATAAAATTCTCGGAGAAGTTTTCAACAAAGTTTGGCAAGATATCTCTAGTAGGGAAGTTGCTTGTCAGTACGAAGCGGAATGCTACAAGCCACCATTTCTTCTTCATTTTAGTGAAATTAAGGTTCTAGAAGCTGATTTGTTTGATATCTTTGTTTCTTTGTTCAAGTAATTGAAATTCCTACTTTGTTTTTAGTTCAAAAACAAAGTTTTTTGTTATTTGTTTTTAGATTTTCTTAACATTCAGCTCTTCCCTCCAAACTCTCTTTACTATGTCCTCATCTACCTTTCTAACAATATGTACATTATCATCTGCCTTTCTAACAATTTGCTCGTACCATCTCAATCTCAACTGAACCAACCTATCCCCGATCCCCTCAACATTCAAATTCAACCCTCACATATTCAGCTTCTATTCTGTCCTTCCTAGTTCTTCCACACATTAAAAGTAACACTCTCATTTCTGTCTCTTCATTTGCAAACTCTGTAAATGTTCTCTTTTTAGTGCCCAACATTCCAAACCATACATAATTACTGGCCTTAGCACAGAACTATAAAAATATAAGTATTTACCTTAATTAATTACAAAAATAATAGTTGCATAGCAGAATCTCAGTGGCCATTGTTTTATTTAAAAGAACTGCCTAGAGCTTGCTTTAATGTTTTTCAGTGAAACAATTACTGCTGTAATTGTTTCACTGAAAAAAAATTTGATTTGAAATCTGAAATTTTTTTCGGCTTGATTGGAATTGATGGCGTAATATTTAGCAATAGTTCTCCAAACGTTGTCATGTTAACCTTTCTATTTTGTATGCTCAGATACAAAGCAGCGCTAGCTGTCTGGCTATGAGTTCCGATGAAAAGCTAATCATTGTTGGTCTAAATGACGGTTTGATGGTGGTTGACGTCGACTCACACTCTGTACTCAGTACTTGGTCTAACGCTGAGGTCAGCATAAAGCATATCAGCATCTCACTTCTCCCAGAGTGTTGCTATCTTATTGCAACTGTTGATTCTAAGGGTCGGTACATTTTGTATTATGTTTTTACACTTTGAAAAACTTCAATTTTTATTACATTTTGTTTACAAATAAGGTTTAATGTTTGGTTGATGAATGAGAATTTTATGTCAGACACTTACCTGAAAACCTATGTTTAGAGATTAAACTTTCTAATCTAAGGAATTGCACCAAAAATAGATAATAGTTTGAAGAATAATTTTTGTCAGCTACAGTTTATTTTCTTGCTATATTCTTTTTTCATCTTTTCGCACTTTTGTATTTCCTTAAACTTTAGTTCATTTTCAGCTCTATTTTTCAGTTTTACTCAAAATATTAAAGAATTTGAAGGTTAACTTAAGTGTTTTGAGCTAAACCTGTTTATGTGGCAGTATACTATATTTTTGATGAATAAGATTCCGGAATTAAAGGTTTTTCTTAATTATATTTTTAGACATCAAGTATGATATCTTATCGTTACAAGCGTAACTAGTAATGTAAGTGATGTAAAAGATTTTTAAAGATACTATTTGTTATTTAATTGATATACAGTAAACATAATTTTAATCAAATTTAAAATCCTTAACGACCACCCAACATGATTAACTCATGGTATGCCTGGGAAGGTTTTCAAGTGTTGATGTTTCTGTAATTGAATTCCTTATTTATGAAATTGAAATTTTGAACTTATCGATTGTTGATATACTGTAAAGCTGTAAAGCTTAGTTTAACATCTGTTTCTGTATCACAAGGGGTACGGAAATGTATCCTGGTGTAGTAAGTATCCATAGTATGCACCCTCCATTTATCCTTTTTAAATATATACGAGTCTCTGTGCACTTGTGTGTTTGTGCTCATAGGTGTACAATACATATTAATCAAACCATATTGATTCTTTTTGTTAAGTTTCTGTGGTTGTGTGAACTTCTGAGGACTTCTGTTATGTCACCTACGGATAGGGAAACAATCACTAAATTATTTTGTGTTGATTGATGTTGTATTTATTTCATATAGCTAAACTACATATATGCAATTTGTCATAGAATTTCAAACTTCGGTTTATAGGGTAATGTTGCCTTTAGTTTTGCAGTGTTTTTTAATTATTTTGCATTAATGTAGGTGTGCCTAGAATCTTCTGCGTCAATCAGGTGACAGTATTTCTTATAGCTGCATTGAACAGACCGGTAAGGCTCAGAATAAATTCCATGTCATTTTTCTCTTTATTAGGTTTAATAGTTTTCAACTTAATTATTTTGTATATTGTTTTATATGAATAACAGGGCTCTCTCTCTCTCTCTCTCTCTTTCTCTCTCTCTCTCTCTCTCTCTCTCTCTCTCTCTCTATATATATATATATATATATATATATATATATATATAATATATATATATATATATACACACATGTATATGTGTATATATAGGCCTAAATGAATGATAGATTGATTACGTTTCTTTGAACGTTTTGTATTCTGTGCAAGATGTTTGTTTGTATAATGTTTCTGAAATTTTGATATCGGACATTGTTTTATATGAATAAACATGGCTCTTTCTCTCTCTCTCTCTCTCTCTCTTCTCTCTCTCTTTCTTTCTCTCTGATTTATATTAACTTATTTGTTTATTGTTTCTGTTTCGTAAGATCATGTGGATAGTTATTTAGGCCTATGCAAAAATGATAAAGTAAAGAATTGAAATTGCTTCTGTTATTTATGTTATTTATGTTGTTTATCTAGTAAAAAAAGCTAAAACTTAAGGTTAACGTCAGTTTCCTCACTCGAAAGCGATGTCAGTAATGGGCGAGGCCAGGATTCAACAGTATTGAATTATATCCAATATTGCCTAGTTTATAGAATTCAGAATACTCATTTAATAATTTCATGATATCTAAAAAATATCTGTGCAGAATCAGGTTACTGATGCACTTGCATATCAAACAACTGTCTGCGTCACATCTCATCTGTCAGAGTTTCTTGCAGTTAGCTTTGGAGGTTTCTATTATATTTTTATTAGCTATTTAATTATTTATAGTTTCCCCTTGAAGTTTTTGCTGGGTAAATATTTATTTGCAGTGTTTTGAAAATAAAACAATAGTTGTTAAATTCTTTAATGACTAAAATTAAATCCAATTTCAGATATTAAATAAAGTTTGTTTCGTGTATCTTAGGTATCAATAAGTTGAATTACACGAAATCTGTATACTATATACTATCGTTATCATCATCATCATCTTCCCTTGATGATGATGATAGTATATATGTAGTATGATAGTATATGATAGTATATATGTATACTATATACTATATAGTGTGATATATTTTAATGTAAGTTATAAATGCAGATGCATATTAGGAAATTTAATAGTAATTCAGTTTTCTGAAAATGATATGTGTTACATTTGGTTTATAGTATTAAGTTAGCTTGTCTATTTAAATTATAAGCATTAATGAAACAGATGAATCTTTTGAGAGGAAAATCTCTTAAATTATATTGTTCTTTTGAAGGATACATATATAATTATCGTTTCATCAAGTATTCATTTTATACGCAGTAATTATAGAACATGTCATAGTGCTGTAATAGGCGAATACTAAATATCCTATGTTATAGTATTCTCAAAATTTATAAAATCATTCTCTTGTTATATTCAGTAATCATAGGAATATTCAGATTGAAATTGCACTTGTTTTGTAAGGACTCATTAAAACAGAGAGTCAGAGACTGCAGAAGGCAATGTAAAACATTATCCATCATTATTTTGTTAATGTGCTCCCACGTGTTGTGTCCGGGTTTTCTGAAGAATAGAGTCCTAGAGATGGGAATTTTATGAATTTCCAGAGTTCGGTTTGTTGAAAATGAAAGTTCGGCTCGGGTTCGGTTAGAACAAGGGTTCGGGTCGGTTCGGGTTCGGCTTGCTTTCCAGCTCACAAAAGTTTGATTCGTGTTCAAAATGGTTTGGTTCGGACAATGTTGCAATTATTTAACATTATTTATAATAATAATGGTTATTATACACATATTTAAAATTGCGTATGGTAAATGTGCTTAAAAATACATGATTTCATAATAACTGCCACATTTTTCACCTGGGTAAAAATATGTCAATGAAAAAAGGAGAAAAGTGGTATTTATTCCTGTACATTTCAATATTTTTTAAAATATTGTAAGTTGATCAACAAATAAAAATAGATAAAATAGATAAAAATAAATTAAATAGATATTTAGCTTTATTACTGTATCTGAAAAATTCTCCTAGATTATAACCAGCAAATAGAATGTTTCATCAATTCCAAAATAAATTTTGTCACTAGGCCTATATATTAGAAACGTTTATAATTAAGTGGAAATGTCTTGGCTAAAATTTGACCCCATATTTCAGAGCCAAAGTGCAATTTGTTAACAAAAATGTTATATAAGGACAATTTGGTAAACCCGTGTACTTCCACAGAAAAATGAAAACAATATATACCGTTTGATATCAACAGAACCAGTAGTAAACTTCGTAATTTACCTTAGGGTTTCAAATTTGAAACTAATGGTTTATTTGAGTCCTGCTAATCCTTTCCATTCTTTTCCATATCCACATTTCCAATGCTTCTAGTTTTCTGATATTTTCCTTCCTTGATGTCCATGTTTCACATCCATATAATAGCGTGGTCCATACCAAGGTTTTCGCTATCTTTATCTTAGTGTCTTTCTTTAGGCTTTTTGTTAAAAGTTCTTTCCTAATATCGAAGGCTCCTTTTGCTTGTGCGATCTTACTGTATATTTCAGTCTCACATTTCTCATCATCATTTTATAGTATGACCTTAATATTTGAAACTCCTTACATGTTCCTATTTCTTAACATTTATTGTAATATTAACTTCACCTCTATTCTGGGATACTCTCATCACTTTTGTCTCTTTGATGTTAGTCTTCACTCCATATTTCAATGCCGTGTCATTCAGACTATCCATTATTTTCTGTAGACCCGTCTCGCTTCCCGCTAGCGTTCCTTTGTAACGCTTCAATTCCTTTGTATCGCTATCTGTTATTAATTTTTAAATTTGTGTCGGAACTATCCTTACCTGAATATATGCTGTTAGATAATGTAAGACATGTAAATACAAAAACTAATATATGTGTATTGTTTTTATTATCTTTATATAATGACAACCATTCTCCATAATATCTTAATGAAGCCTTTGAATAATAGCTGAAAAGAAAAGTGTGCTTTGCTCCTGAAGCTGGCGAAGGAGAAAGGATCTTCAAGAGATCTGTTCGGTTCAGTTTGGACGAAGCCAGGGTTCGGTTCGGGTTCGGCCATAGGCTGGGTTCGGGTTCGGTTCGGGTTCGGCCAGAGTCTGGGTTCGGGTTCGGTCCGGGTTCGGCCGGAGTCTGGGTTCGGGTTCGGTTCGGTCAAAATTCCAGATTTTAGGGTTCGGTTCGGCTTGGGTTCGGTTCGAATCCCATGCCTTGAATAGACCCACTGGTGTCCGCACCTGTCGTACAAGGAGACTAAAGCACTAAGATCCAAACCAACGTCAGAAAAGGCATTCGGTTGGTGTGCGCTTAGACTACAGAAATTGCTACAAAATTTTCAAAATCAAATGAAAAAATAGGGGATTGATTGATGATATGGTATGTGACAGAGAGGAGTAGAGAAGGTCTATTTGAATCACGACATTTGTTAAACTGGTACTTAAGGGAAGATGATGATGATGATGTTGATGATGACGATGACTATATGAATTTGCTAATGTGCTCAATTGCAAGCTGATATCATTTCTGTTGAAATTTCTAAATGATGTTGTGTGAAATAAAATCACCAACTTGCTGATGAACTATCATAATCTTGCATTGAAACAGATGAACAGCTTGAAGTTTATGAGCTGCCAATCTCTGCTTGGAGGAAAGAGATTGATAAAGCTTTACAGCAAAAGCAACAAATTGAGGTAAAATGATACAATTTTGTTATTGAAATTGTTACTATCAGTTCCAATTGGTTGAATTTTATGCTTGGTTTAAATGAAGTATAATTGTATGCATACATTTAGAGGTAATGTCTGATTCGTAGGAGGTTAGTTCAGCTTTATGATTATAACTTGACATATTGGATGAATATACCCTGTACATGTATAGTTGTGTACAGTATAGAATATATTTACGCTGAAGTGTATGCAGAATCATTTCCACCTTTATCTATGTATTGTATTTACATAATAAAAAGCTAACACATTTTTAAAAGTAGGCCTAGCTTGACTTTGGAAATTTTGTAGTAAATTTTTCATTAAGTTCACTATGTATAACAGCTTTTCATGCATTGTGCATGAGTGAAAACCTATGTTAATATGTATTATCGCTGATATGAGAGCTTTTGTTATTCATCTCCATGTCTCTGAAATATTGATGAAAAATTACGTCAATTATTGTCATAGCTTGGTTAAGAATTAGAACAAAGCTAAAATAGCATCAAAATAATTGCAATTGTCTTCATTTAGTCGGATATATAAATTTGTCTCGTTCAGAAACCTAGATAGATGCATAGCATATCTAGTATTATATTGTACTGTTAATTTCTTAGCACTCAATCCATCCAATACAGAGTTTATGCTATTTGTGAGACCTCTACAACTATCAAAACTGTATGAGGCTTCTCTCTCTCTCACTTCTGACTTAACCGTCACGACAGTTTCTTCTGTCAAGAGCCTCGGTGTCACCCTCGACCAGCATCTTACATGCCACGATCACATCACCAAAACTTCACAGGCTTGCTTCTTCCACCTAGAGATCTACGTCGTATACGACCATATTCTACTCTTGAGACCGCTTCTACCATTTAGCCATTGTAATGATTGTTTTATGTATGTGCCATGTTTGTACCTTGGGTTTTGCTATTTATTTGGATTATTATGCCTGGTAGTGTGCAGCTAGATAGGATTCGGACCTCACTGCTTGCTGTATTGATTATATATTATGTTGTAATTGTGTACTCTGTTTGCGCTATGTAATTGATATGACTGGTATTATTATTACATTTATTTTTCTCGTTCTGTCTCAAGAAATCTCTTTCAGATAATTTTATATTTGTATTTGATTCTGGAAGCTTGAGACTAAATCAGTGTAGTACAATGCTTTGTTTGGTATGGGGATATAAATGCATAAACTGATGAAGCAAATTTAAAACTCTCTCAGAAGTTACTTCTCCAATCTCAGGGTTACTGTAGTATGATAAGTCCTCTCTATTTGATAGGATAGCTTAGTCATTAAAACATTACTCTAGGTATCGATTATGATATCGGACTCAGAGTGAGGATATGTGGTTGTGATGTTCCAATTGACTGCACATTTCAGAAAGTTCGACTATAATTAATTATAATTATGATTTTAACGCAGACATCAACTGTTGAAGCATCTGATGAACCTGTAAAAGAGTTTACATTTAGCAAGCCTGTAGTGCTCATGAAAATTTTGCCATCGGCTGTTGTAAAGGGTTTGTATATGATAATTCTATTGTACATGTATTAACTAAATCATTTCATGATTTCATGAAGATGCTTCATATTACATGTACATGATTGGTTTGAAGTCTGCATCTTCTTCTTCTGAGAATGATTCTGGAGATAACTATTGAGTCTTACACTGTAAAGTTCATCTAATACCAAAGCATATGCAACTCATGTTGGACCTTTATGCATGAAAACGCTGATTGTCACAATGATTTTTCAGTGCTTTCTTCAAGCAGTTTTATTGAATGTCTCAGTAGTGCAATGGTTAGAGGTGTAGATAACGTCATGAAGTTTTAAATGACGGATACTGAGATGAATTAAACTCTCGTGGGTTCGATTCCAGGCCGCGCTGATCTGAGAGTAAAATCTCAGACATTCACTGGACTGGCTACACGGAAATGGACAAAATTGCCAAACGGATTTAACATGTGATATTAAAAGTGAAAGATATCAACGTAGTTGAACACTTCACTATAGTGTGTGTGTTATTATTATTATTAATTCTTTATTGTAAACAAGCGTTTCTTTTGCTTTTGATTTTACCGACATCGACACTGGCTCCACCAACGTCGCCACTGGCTGGAGTCAGTAAGATATTGGTAATATATTCGACGTCGGATCAATATGTGCAGGTTTCAAAATCCTGTGTTCCCCGTCACTCATATCGCTTTCGAGTGAAAAAACTGACTTCAACAGTTTTACTAGGTTTACCAGTTTTTCTAAGTCATCTTACGCTTATATTACTATTTATATTTTATGATTTCTATGTAATTAATATTTGTGTCATTTACAGTCAGCCAGTCCGTGACAGATCTGAAAGGGGTAGGAAGAGTTTGTGTCGGCACCACGACATCCACGGTGATGAGTCATCAGTATCTGACAGCCCTCCAGAAAGAGTTTGATGAGAAATATCTTCCTGCGTGTGTGCCCAAGAGTGTTATTGCGACCACTCTGTCTAAACCTGGGTAAATAATATAATATTGCGTATAAATTCTACGTGTATTCATATCTAATTTTGATATTAGGCCTACTTGCCAAGAAGGTAGTCGTGACGTTTATGAACTTGCTAAGTACTGTATATATGTTAACCGGCAGGTTTGCAATAGTTGATCTGTCTCGAGTTCTGTTCTTCTCATCGAGTGTGAATGGTTTCAGAATTTATTTCTCTCGAAATCTCATGCTGAATCATTACTGTTTGCGATAATAATTTAGCAACTTTAAGCGTAGTAGTTACTTTGACTTTATATTTGGGAGAGCTATTTTAAATATTGAAACTGATGACTGACCTAAATACTGATCAACGACCTAAATTTTGTGTAGTGAACTTGTTTTAATATGTTAACTCTTCTTATTTAGTAAATATCAACTTCTTGGCGTAATATTTAGATTTCAGAATGGCATTAACTTGGCAGGTCATTTAGTTATGCAGCTGTTAATTGAAATTTTATTTATTTATTGTTGTATTATTATTATTATTTATTAAGGATAAATGTTGTTATCCAAATTTCTTATTCTCACCTTTTTATATATTTTTTCATACTTGGAACTCAAAATAGCAATTTTTTGCTTATGATATTGTGTTTGATATACTAATATCTTTAAGTACTATAAATATCCATCAGCCTTTGACATGATCCTGGTGTTAAGGTTTTCCTTGGTTTTATGCAAGGAGAAAAGCTGGTAAAGCTAGGGTTAACGTCAGTGTCCTCACTCAAAAGCGATGTATGTGACGGGCGAGTCCAGGATTTGAACCCAGCCTATACTGATTCGCGGTCGAGTATCTTACCGACTTGCGACTGGCTCCAGCCAGTGGCAAAGAGAATTGTTAGTAGTATCATGTGTTGCATTTTATTTCAGGTTGCCAAGCTTTCATTTCTTAATTTCACCTGAACAGGGCCTCACCGTTAATGGCACTGCTAATGCCAAAGGTTTGCATTACTGTAGCTACAGCAGTTTACGTGTAGATGTCCCTTCATTATTATGCTATTTGAACTGAATTTTAACGGCATGTGCAATAAGATATTTACTACTCAAAATTAAAATGGCTGGTTTGGTAAACAGTTGTGCAGGACCTAATTGATTTTGTTATAAATAGCACTAGGTGTATCTTGATGTTAATGATAGAGTAAAGCTTGTTGTTTGACTTCATTCTCGAACAATGGTCCATTGTATAAGTATGTTCGCTCCGATGCCTATCTCGTATTCTCTGTTTCGACTGATTCATAATTGTTAAAGAATAAAAGAAAAGCACCTGCTATTTATCACCTCTAACTAATATATTAGACCAATCATTTTGGTTACAGTTTGAATCACTAGCTATGAGTACAGTTTCATTATCCTTACAGCATTTATTCACAAATGAACTCAACTGTTTCATTAGTTCCACATTGTGACCGGTTGGACGGTAGATAGCGAGGCAACGAAAATTTGAATTTGAAAAATCAAAGCATACACTTAGCATAATATTATGATTCACTCTAGTTAAAATACATTTCATTTTTTGTTTAACTAGAAATTCCAGGGAATAATTCTGTTAGATTTATCAATCATTCTTCATCATCATCTTCTTTGCTCGAATCCCAGTTGAGCTAGGTAGGGTCAGGATATTTGACAATTTTGTAGCAATTTCTGGAGGCCACCAACCGAATACACTTTCTGACGTTGGTTTGGATCTTAGTGCTGACGCTGGTTTGGATCTTAGCGCTTGTCACCTTTTGCAATACATACAGTCGATGGTTGGTCTATTCTTCAGCAACCCGGATGCAACACGGATATTTTTGAACGATAGTACAGGCTGTAGAATAAACTAACATTGAGTATTTTAACTGAACAGGTGAGAACTCAAGCGTTGACAAATCTCTCGTGGTGTGGTGGAGCAACAGAAGTTTCATACAAGTCTACTCGCTGTCTAAGGTTGTATCGAAAGGTTCGGAGGTCAGATCTGTCAGCGACTGGCCGATATCCTGCGCTGTGACTGCCAGTGCCGTGTCGTCCTGTTGCCTCCTCGTCTCCTTCGCTCTGACCAACTGCAACGTCATCGTATGGAATAGAAAGACCGGTGAGTGTTGTTTGTACATTAGTTTACAATACTCTATTTCTAGTCAGCAAAATCTTATCTAAAGTCTTGGCAATCATAAGCTTCGTATTCATTGCATTGTCATATTATTTCTTTTCAATTTCGATCAGCTGTGTTATGTTTTTTTAAAAGAAGGTTTTTCTTTTATATTTGCTTAGGCAACTTTCCATTAGTAATATGATTAATAACGACCAATAAAGAAGTTAAGATTAATTTGAAGTTGTAAAACAAAATGTAATCGATTGATTGATTATAATTATCTTTAGCTAAGTATACTTGTTAGACTGTTCGGACAAAATTAATGGTTGATCATGGTAGACCAGTTGTAATTCTTTAAATAAATTAAAATGGTGGTGTAGCACACGAACGACCTTCTTCTTTCTTGCATGCTACTCACTAATTGCATTGAATCTTGATGTACTGTGTTGAGCTTTTGAGAAAGTTCGTGTTTATTAGAATACAACGAGATATTTTCGATATATCTTCGACGTTCCCAAATTTTGTTTTTAAGCTTATTGAATTGAAATCAGAGCCAGCCACATATATTAAAAGCAATGATATCATATTCGAATATCAATTATAATTTTGAGTCTTTGGTTTAAAATAAATTTGCAGTACCCCAATAACTAATGCAGTTACTTGTTTACTGAGGTCACTGTAAGTCCCAAACAGTGCATTTATTGTTATTTAATTAGCTATGTGCTGCTATTCAATATTGCAGGCCATAGATCTGTTGCACATGTAGATGGTGCTAGGGAAATCATTCAGCTAGAATATCTCAGGAAATGTTGTTGCAACGGTTCATGTTGTTGTCAGCTTCCCCGGTCTGGTCATTCTACATACTTACTAGCTCGATGCACCTCAGGGAGAGTCTTTCAGCTGTATGTCGGGTCTGTGGGAGAGGAAACCGTAGTCACAGATATTTCACCTGAGTAAGCACATAATCGGCTTGCTCAGTATACTGTTGACCAGGCTGTTTCCAGTAATGATCAATATACATTTAATAAGGCAATCAAGCAAGAGTATTGCGTATATGTACACAGCACAAATATAAATTATAATGAAGATTTAGTGTAAGCTAATAGTACTTTAACTATGAAAAGGAGTAATATAATTAAAAATATACCTAGAATATGGTTATTTAAGAAGAGAGGAATATGTTAAAAAGATACGTCACACAAATTGCATACAATCAAGCAGAAAGAATGTTAAATTCACGCAAACATTATAACAGTCCAATCATTAATCAATACATATGATTAATGATTGTGCATTGTGTATGTGCATAGAATAATCTGGATGGTCATTTGAAGTGTTGACTTGCTCTGTGCCATGATCGCTAAAGCCTTATTTGAGATGAACTGGATAACTGTTTGATGAAACTGTGGTCATTAGCGTAATATCATGATCATAGGTTCAATAATTTCAATATATTTCGTTTAAAGTACTGCGATCAGGTTCATACTGCGAATTAATACACTAATGATGTAAGACGAGTTATTTAATAGCAATAATTACAGCTATGCATTTTAATTGATAACGATAAAATATTGCATCAGGTAAATTATTATAATTATATCTAAGCCTTTTGAAATTTCAGTCGGCTCTATCTAATGCGTTGGATAATAGCAGGTCAGAGGTATATTTGCTGATGTTGCGCTGTGTAAGTATCCTAATGTTGCCTCACTAATTAGACATCTTACCTGATTTTATGCTATCAGCAATTAGAATTATTTATTTGTGGATTATGTTTATATAAGGATCCTGGATTCTACTGCCATTTCAGTCTACATGAAACTATTACAGACTCATCAAACTCTAGTAAGTATTAAGTTTAGTGCCTTATTTGCTTTGCCAGTGGTTTTGTAGAATTGCAGAATGTGACCGCACTCTTTAGCTGTCCAGTGGAAGAAATCTCGTGAAAAGTTTTATATTATTAAGCAGAGCAAGGGTAGTTTCGCAACCGTGTGAGAATCACCATAAACAAGCATGGCACAAAATTGCTCAAAATAATATCTAATATCAATTCTTGGTGTCCATTAATTAACTAAATGTAAGAAATAAAGAAGAATGTTCAAACTAAATGAAAACTGAAAAAAACGAAGCTAATTTTATAACAGAAATAAAAATAGAGATTTAAAATTACATAATAAATATGAATTGTTTCATTTAAATAGCACACCAATTACTATGAGATAATCAGTACAGGCTAAGGTGTCAGGACTAGGTCTATTCTGGGAGGAAACAGGTTTATTTTGCAGGATATTAGGGTTATTTCATTTCGATATCCTTTCCAATCAAAGCATGAATTGACGCAGCTCTTTCTCGACAAACCTTCAATAAATTATGTACTGACCCTCCTTTTCCTAAAAGATATGAGATGACGTCTCTTCAATGGAAAAATGAATGTGTAAATTAAGTAGTATAATCTGGGATAATATATTATTTGTTAGTACTAAAATTAAATATGGAATGAGTTGCTATACTTTTAATTCTGAATCACATTTAATGTTTAACACTTGTTCTCTTAGTATCAAATTTTGTTTTAGTTTCAAATGAAGTCTTTTTGAACATAATTTGCCAAACTGATTAAACGTTTATCTTCATTTTTTCCACTGCTTTCGATTACATGTGTATGATGTTTCATGTTCTTTTCGTTTCGACCTCTATATCTCTTTGCCTATTTCGTTGAACATGATGTCACTGTATATTGTGTACTTTATATTGTGTACTTATTGTAGTTATGCTACCATATCTTTTGGTGAAATAAAGTGTATATATCTATATATATATTAGGAACTCTAAACCTTTGTGATGCTGACATTGCTTGTAGTCGTTGATGCGACAGTTGAATGGTCGAGTACATGTTTATGACATTTGCTCAAGGCTGTCGCTGTGTGAGGCACTGCTGCCTCTCAACCACAGTCAGGTCCTCAGCGAGAGAACTGACTCGACCACTGTCGCTGTGTCATGCCGTACTCGAACCCTGTTTGCTCTGGGTATGTGACTGGAGGGTCTTCTAGGTTTTCTTATAACCAAAGGACTTTGCTTTTTGGTAATAAAGTTTATATGAACGTGCCGTTCAGAGTTTTGAGGTCGACTTGGAGGGTCAACTGTAAGATCGGTCATCCGTCGACCTATAATTAATTTATAATTTGTGTCCTTTCGTTCGAGAGGCGAGGGTTCTATCATTGCGCCTCAGGCTTACTCTCAGTGATATTTAGTAATGATAACTTACATGTAGCATTCTTGGATTTGAAGTTTTAAACATTGCAGAAGTTTTTATCTGATTAATCTCTGGTTCTTGTTGCATTGTTGTATGTGTAGGATTCATGTATGGGTTTTTACGCCTGAAATAAAGCTATAAATAAATTAAGCCAGGCGGTATTTGATAAGGATATTAAGTAACTCCCGTAGACTACTGTTGTTGTCATTAATCATAATACAATAGGGCCAGGCAAGAAATATATATCTAGAAGAAGCCTTTGAATTTATAAATGATAAACGTTCATTTACGCCAGAAATTATATGATCATAACTTAAAATAAAGGGCGCACATTAGTTGATTTTTTTTGCCATTTTATATTGATATTGATGTTGTACTTTTTATTAGTTTTATATAATTGTATTTCGCTTCGCAATGAAGCAAATATTAATTCCCGGGTAAATTGTATCATCGCTTGCAGGTTTAATTGAAATGGTTTTTTTTACAAATCCTTGTTGCTTAAACAAATCAAACAAATCTATTATTTGTCACAAAACAGTCGCATTGCGCGTTATCGTATGGATCTGTTATTATCGAAAACAATATCAAAGTGTAATGAACGATTTTACTGATAAGATCTATGTTATTATAATTATTAAACAGCATCATTATAAATTAAATGTTGTTGTTTGAGATGGGGAAGTCAAATAAATATTGTTGTTTGAGATGGACACATCAGATAACTGAATGATGGGTTTCGTTTCTGAATTCGGCTAGCCTAAACATTCTGTGGTCATTCCGACGACGGTTAGACCTAATACACTTCTACTGGAAAGTAAATATAATCCGTGGGGCGATCAAAGTTACAGGTTGAAAACGCTTCAAGGTTCCTGATTGTTTAACTCGCTGTCTTTTGTCTTCTATGTTGCCTTAATACCAACTGATCACCAAGCCTCGCATGTAAAATATTCGGAAGCAATTACGTATTGCATATTTCAATGAAGTTTGCACATTATGTAAAAATTTTGTGTTTGTTTGTACTTGAAGGACAAAACGATGACTACGCTCGCCATCTTTTGCCTGACCCTTGTGACAAGATGTCAAATGAAGATAACGAAGATGAATCTACTCAGCAGCCTCGTGATTCTGATAAGAAGGAAAGTGCTGAAGATTTAACCGCTGAGGAACAAACTACAGCTGTGCAGAATGTAAAGACTAATAGTGATTCTGCTGCTGATATGGTTGAGCGAAATTCAGAAGAGTCTATGAAGAATAAGCCAGCGTGAGTGTCAAATCGCTTAATATTTAGGATTGACTTCTTAGCGTTGTCTGTGTTTCGGTTTTAAATAATTTAAAATAGTGAAGTTTTCATTGCAATGCTTTTATACATCTCTGAAGAAGGAGTTTGTAAAGTTTAACTTCTTCCAGAGGAAGTTGCGTCTATTGAAAGATAGTAAGTCCTATCATACAGAAATGAGCTGCATGCTTGTTCCTTCATTGGATCTATGTTTAACAAAATTAGAGTCTTCTATGTTGATTTTTAATCTCTGCTTTAATTTTACATTTTTATTTTACGTTACTTATTGTAACTGTCGTCATGTTGTAATGCCCAGAGAGGAGTTGGAAGAGAATGACGATGTGAACGCTGCTAAACTGTCAGATAAAGATTTGAGGACCTACACTGCACCAGATGGCTATGTAGAATGTCTAGAGGAGGCTGCTGGATATGATTCTGCAGCAGTACAAGATGATATCCAGAGATTAGTAGCAGCAATAGATTACAAACCGTCAAATCCCTGTTCAATATTTGTCTACTCTGTTCAAGAAATTCTGGGAGACCAGTGTGTACACACGGCACCTGATGAATGTGAAGTTGTGAAACCTGAGAGTTCGCTAGAGGTCATTGTGGATAGAGCGTTGAACATGAGGTCTGATTGCATTGCTTCTAAATTGTCTATTTATATTGTATATACTATGACCTGATATTTAAACTAATTGGTCAATGTTATCCTGATCCGCTGCAGGACTGGATTAATTATTTGCAGGAGTATGCAGTTCCTAATGTGCTTATGGTATGGTGATGGTGATGATGATGATAGTGATGGTGATGATGATGATGATGTTAATTATGGTGATGATGATGATGATGATGATGATGATGATGATGATATTGGTGATGGTGACTATAAAGTGTAGATAAGAAAAGTAGAGAAGATCTGTTCGCTATGTGCTCTACCGTGTATAGTCTCCTTGTTGAGTCTCGCGAAAATAAGTATAGGAGAGTTTTGTGATCTAATTGATTAGACAATATTCAGAACGATAGAGCCTTTACTATACTGGCGTAATATTATATTTAACTAAATTGAGAAGTCTAAATTAAGCGATAACGTAAGCTGATAGTAGTTTATCAATTTTCGTCAACTTATTTCTTCATCATCAGTTTCTTGAGTTTGAACAGAACATAGAGCGGCAACATTCATCCATTCCCTTCTATCATGAGCAACCCTCGCAGCCTCTTCTCATGAAATGTTATTGGTTCTCAAATCTTTTGATTGTGCTGAGCCAAGTATTACTAGGTCATTCCTCTTTTCATTTGTCCTTAATTTGACTTCCACCTTGCAGTTTTTTCCATATCTAGCAGATGGCATTCTGAATAAGTGACCCATGAACCTCTACTTTCTTTCGGAAACTATTTCATTTAGTTTTCCTTATCCAGATCTTTCCAGTACTGTTTCATTTCTGATATGAGCCCTGAAATGAATATTTAAGCTTCTTCTACTTATTAAATGTATTATGAATAAATTCTTTCCCTCTCTCTCGGTCTCTCTTTCTCCTTCTCTCTTCTCGTTGTCTCTCATGTTCTATTTGTCTCTCTCTTTCTCTTTCTCTCTCTCTCTCTCTCTCTTTCTCTCTCTCTCTTTTTATTGGTGTGCTAAATATCTGACTAAGTGTACCTGCAATGCCTTTCATATTAAATTTATTATTTAAAACAACAATTTTGTATAATTTTATTAATGAGAAATTTAACAAATTATTACATGAAGGACTTGCAATATCTTACATATCCTAAGATACAAGTATGCTGTGGAAAAGGAAGACGTTACAAACTATACCAGAAGGCACACATGTATTACCCTTTGCTAGAGGCTACATTGCCAATTGCTAATTCTTTATAGAAAATATATATTTTCTTTATATTTGTTTATATTTAAAAATAGTTTTTAATATAATTTTTTCGATAGCTGATTCTTTTTCATGGTATCAGCATGTCGTTCAGCATAGTTTTGATGCTTGAGCATAAACACATATAAGGCCTAGTGAGTATAATACATACTTCGGTCCTGCTATTTGGAAGCGCAAGAGCGGTTTAGTGACGTTTTCAAAGAAGGACCTGTACAGTGTATTTATTTGTTTATCAGGATCTGCAGTCAGGAGGAGCGCAAACTTCGTCTACAGAACCTCTGGTCCAGTTTAACTGAGAACTTTGTTAATTGAGCATTGACACTTCGCTTGGCTTTTTGAAACAATTTTAAATTTTAATACTATCTGACTGAAACACTGATTTGTTCATAGTTAAGTCAATTGAAATATTAAGCTACTTAAATACCTAGAAATAAACTTAATATGAAAATTCTAAGGTTTATAGATTATACGCTGTAATGTTCTCAGTTGACGTATACTCATGAGCTCCTGTAATTACACTTAAGTCTATGATCTGTTGTTAAATGTCTAACAGTAGATTTTTTAATCTCGATCAAATCTACAATTATCTGCTCCATATGAAACCGGAGATATAGTGATACGTGATTATAGTTCTTCAATATCCACGTTTCACGTCCGTGCAGCAGTGTCGACCAAACCAATTCTTTGTGTTAACAGACTTAATAGTTATATGTGCTGCATATACATTATATAGCTGAGTGGAACGCCGTTCCATCCTATCCTAAAGAGGAACGCTAGAGGGTATGCCGTTTCTACTAAGTTCTACGACACATTTTAAGGGTGGAAAGTCTACTAAAATAGGTTAGTCATAGAAGGCAGAATTGATAGAAATAGAGGAAGAGACAGGCCGAGATTAATCAGGACTGTTAGATGATTTAAAGATTAACTCATATGTTGACATAAAGAGAAGAGTGGGGGCGTTATATACCATGGACAGGGCAGTACGCAGTGCACTAAGAGAGAGAGAGAGAGAGAGAGAGAGAGAGAGGCCAGTCACCTACACTGTGCAGTCTTCAGATCAAGCAAAGAAGTAAACACGAAAAATTTAAAGTTGAAATGATCAACTATTTATAAGTAAACACGCATCATAGTGAAATGATCAACTGTGTTGATATCTATCACTTTTAATACCACATGTTTAATCAGTTAGGCAATTTAGTCTATTTTCCGTAGTAGCAGTCCTATGAATGTCTGAGACTTTACTCTCAGATCAGCGCGGCTGGGAATCGAACCCACGAGGGTTCAATTCACCTTAGGACTTTACGCTATTGACATTCTAACTAATGCCACATATTTAAACCGTTGTGCAATGTAGACCATTTTCCGTATAACTAGTCCCGTGAATGTCCGAGATTTTACTCTCAGATCAGCGGGGCTATGTTTCGAATGTTAAATTGTTAATTCGATTCACCTCAGGATCAGTCATTGAAACTTCGTGACGTTACTCCGCAATTACGAAGAATCTTTTATTGAGAGTAAAATCTCTGACATTCACTGGACTGGCTATACGGAAAATGATCTAATTTGCCTAACGGATTAAACATGTGGTATTAAAAAGTGATAGATATCAACATAGTTGATTATTCACTATAATGGGTGTTTACTTTTAACTTTCGTGTTATTTAATGTCTCGTGTTATCGATAGTCTTATTTTATTTAATGTCTCGTGTTATTGCGTGTCTTGTGTTATTGAGTGTCTCGTGCTATTTAATGTCTTGTGCTATTCAGTGTCTTGTGTTATTTAGTGTCTCATGTTATTGAGTGTCTCGTGTTGTTGAGTGTCTTGTGTTATTGAATGTCTTGTGTTATTGAATGTCATGTGTTATTGAATGTCTTGTGTTATTGAGTGTCTCGTGCTATTTAATGTCTTGTGCTATTCAGTGTCTTGTGTTATTTAGTGTCTCGTGTTATTGAGTGTCTCGTGCTATTTAATGTCTTGTGCTATTCAGTGTCTTGTGTTATTTAGTGTCTCGTGTTATTGAGTGTCTCGTGTTGTTGAGTGTCTTGTGTTATTGAATTTCTCGTGTTATTGAGTGTCTTATGTTATTTAATGTCTCGCGTTATTTAGTGTATTATGTTATTTAATTCACAGTAAGGCCACCCTGGATCCGCCACAGCTTGCTACGCCTATTTTAACGTCTTTGCACTGGCAAAAGATTAAAGAGCGTATCATTTACAAAACAGCTTCGTTAACCTATAAGTCCATCACCATCCCTGGACAAACTTGTATGTCTTACTTGATTGAAGTGATCCAGCCTGCTGTGACTCGGTCTTCTAAATTAATTACTTTTGTGAGATCTAGCTTACCTTCACGCTCTAAGCTATCTAATAGTTCTTTCCAGCATGCTGCACCGCAGATATGGAATTTTGTTCCCTAAATCTTCGGAAATTTTCATTTGAATCACACCGATCGGCCTTTGCTTTCCTATGAGCAGTTCCATAAGTAGTTTAAGACCTATCTGTTTCAATTCTCTTTTCCATCCAGTGTCCATGAGTTACGACCTGCGCCTAAACCTCCTTTTCTTTAATTTCCTTTACTCTGGATAGTTTTTCTGGATTTTGGAATTTGCACTATTTTTGGACTTTCATTTTGCTAGCCGGCTGGATTTTTCCTCTATAGTGCTCGATGTTGTCATTGGTGGCTGTAGCACTCTAATTATTGTTGTTGTCATTGCCGAAGAGTTCCCTCTAGTTGTTGTTGTTGTTGATATTGATGTTGATGCTACCTTACCTTTTAGAAACGTTTCGTACGTACCAGCTTTTGGAATTTCCCAGGTCCTTTTTCTGTAGCAGAGAAGATAAGAGGCGGGTCAAGTTAAAGGTATGAATAATTATTTATTTTAATTATTTAATTAATTTAAGTAAATTATTTGTAGACAGCAGATTAGAATTTGCCTTATAATACAAACAACTTTAGAATAATATTGCGTAAGAATAAGCTATTTTCACGGACTTATTTTTTAATAAAAATGTTTTTGATAGGCCTATAGCCTTGCAAATTTAAGAGAAATAATTTCGGCATGCACCTTGCTTAATTAATATTATGTAACGTCTTTTTCATTTACTATTTATGGTTGCATAACCATAAGAATATAATGGTAAATACCATGGTTAGGAGAGAGATAATGTTTAAAGTGTAGCTTATGAGTTTAGTGATAACGGCTTTTGCATGGACATTAAATGTAAAACTACTGTCACCTTTCTGTGTTGAAATACTCAAATTATACAGTTTCTTCATTCTTCGCGGAAAAATTGTTAACCTATGCACTTTTGTTACATTTCTATATAATCTCTTACTATAGTGTAAGCCTCCTTGTAGCACGTAAACCTCTTTTTCTATAAGTCCTTTATCTTTTGATAGATTAATAATTATCTGAACTTTCAAATATTTTTACAATTTTTATACCTTCATTGTTTCTATGGCAATTTCTATGTGCAAATATGTTTTTAACAGCATGGGGTAGGGGAGGGGGGGTACGAGAGGGATCTCAGTTCCACTATAGCTCAAATTTTTTCAAATATGGCCCCATTAGGGGCCCATAAAATTTGGTATCCTAGGAGCCCTGTATAATGGATTTGTATAAATAATTTGGGGGCCCAAAAATGTTGACTGTTTTACTAGCTCTCAATTTTCACATTAACCACTATATAAGAGGAAAAAAGGTGTGATTAAAAAAATGTGATCTCTATCCCGGAGTAGTGGTTTAAACAGCCTTGACTGGGAGGGGCTTAAGCCCCCCTACCGCCAAAATTAGGTCACTTTTGCAATTAGTTCAGATCCGCTGAGTTTCTAAGAAGGTGAAAAATTAACCCGTTTTTTCCAAAACAAATGTAGGATTTTAGGCATTAAAGGTTTTGCCCTGATTTCAGTAAGGGTATGAGGGGTATATGATAATGAGATACACTCACTTTATGAGCCGAGCGCAGTAGTGAAAATTTTTAAGCCCCCCCACACAGCATTTTTTTCTGGTTGCGTCACATATCCCGAAGAAGGCGTGGAGTAACCAAAAAATGTGTACACTCCCAAAAAAAATTTGGGCCCCCTTAAAAAGATCCTTGATCCGCCCTGTGCTCACCGGCTTGTATTTGTCTCAATAGTGCTCGATATTGTTACTGATGACGGAACACTCTAATTGTTATGTTATTATTATTATTATTTTATTATTATTATTATTATTAGTAGTAGTGGTAGTGGTAGTGGTGGTGGTGGTGGGGGTGGTGGTAGTGGTAGTGGTAGTAGTAGTAGTAGTAGTAGTAGTAGTTGTAGTAGTATTATTATTATTATTAGTATTAATATTATTTTATTATTAGTATTATTATATCCATCCATTCGGTTAGTTTTCTTCCTTTGCAGAATATTTGTCAAGTTGAAACTATCATATTTATCTTGAACAATAAGACTAGAGAAACTTGAATCATTTTTTATAAATGATTGAAGATCATATTGTTTGAGCAGAAAATTTTGTATAGCCTACTCTCCTATAATGACGTTTTTGTTGCTGCACTGGTTTAAACTTAGAGAAATGGGCTCTAACAAATTTTTGAGTAAACCTTGTTTCAATTAGCCACATAAAGGATAATCAATCAATCAATCAAGCAATCAATCAATAAGAATTTCACATCTGGTTCCTCGCCATAAGCCAGTGTCAGGGACGTTAATAAGTTTAATTGCCAGTTATAAAGTTGTTATTTTGAATTTATTTTAACAAAAATAATTAATTCCTTAACCTATTTGGAGCTATTTGTAAAATTTTCATGTAGTATCTCTTTTTAAAATAATGAGTATTCTAGCAACACTTGAACTGTACCACAGTTGTGCACACTGTAAATTAAATAGGAATTAATGCATTTAGATGTATTCTACTGTACATGTAATTTAAGTTTTAACTCTTCTACATTCTTATTTAATATATATAAATTTTTATTAAATCATTTAACAATTGTTCACCATTTTTATTCACCTTTTGAAAAATTCTTAAAACAAACTAAGTCGAAGATCTTCATTTCTAAAACAATTCTCAAAAAATTCATGATAGCTTTGATCCAAATGTTATGAAAACATATAAATTTATGATCAATACTTAAATTTTTAATATTCTCCAGGTGGATGTTCTCCTATGATTGCACAATGTGCAATTTACCACTGATGAATTTGATAGGTGTGTAGGAATGAGGATATTTTTTACAAATACACTGAATATTTTAAATTATTTGAACAATTTTCTAAGTTCAACTAATTTGATGACTCCAAGATTCTAAATACACAGACCCTACTTTTGTTGGAGTTAAGTAGTGCTTGAATATAGAAAGTGATTTCATAAATTTGAATTTCTAGATTTAACTTGCCAATAACTAATTTAATTTATACTAGGTAACTTTTTTCAGTAGCTTTATATTTCCTAATATTTCTTTTGCTTCAATTTATTGTTCATGCTACCTAAGGCTATTTCAATTTCCAGTTTAACGAAATGATGTGAGGACATTACTTAAGATTTTCAGTAGTCTAAGAACTACTGAAAATATTAAGTAAACATATAATGACTGTTGAAAAATTGTAATAGGAACATTCTAAATTAAAGAAACTCAAACTTTCTTAGTCCTGTTAAAAGTATTTATGTTTTTCTTTTTTGTTTGTATTCCAGATAAATAGCTCGTAGTGTAGGTTTTGATAGTTTTATTCTCAAGATGGCTGAAAGTGCTGGAAATTCAAATTTCAATTTGAATAATAACGTAGGGGTGGATCCAGAAAACGCAAAGAAGCTAGATGATTCCAAGGAGAATGCCAAACAAGCAGTCGAGGGTGCTGTCCTAGATAAGGCGATATACGCCAGTAATGTTCACGTTGGGGTGAGTATTTAGTTTATAATTACCGATTTTTGTGATTTTGATATGTACCCATTTTGTCTGAAACTGTGTCATCTGATTAGTCTATGATTACTAGTGGATTGGCAAACGTGTTAATGTGGTCAAATAGTTATAGCGATTGATTTAGCTAAAGTTTGGAGCTAAATGCTTTTTTGTCTGCCACGTACTCAGATTCAATAGTCAGATTTGGTATAAAATATTAATCAATCTTAATTTTCTTACTGAGCTATAAATAGTTGTTAAATTCTTATAATGGTTAACTTTAACTTTGTTCACAATATTTCTCTGATCAGAGAGAGAGTTAGTAGACAGTTCTTTCTCATCCCAATAAACTACAAAACAGTCTAGTATCATATCGTATAAATTTATGCTAAAATATAATTTAGGTACTACAGGAATGAATTTTTTACATTCTGTAAAGTGATTAATAAGGCTAATTTACTGTATGCTAGCAGATTGGATATATGATATGATTATACAGAATCTCTTTCTTTCGCCTTATGATACTTTATACATGTATATGTATCTTAGCGGCTAGCTCAAGAGAGTCTGCTGTTGAGAGATGTGAAATTGTAATAAAGAGCTAAAGCCTAGTTTAATGGGGGTGTTTCCTTACCTGAAAGGCACGTCAGTGACTAATGGGCTGATGCTGTTAAGTCCACTGGCTCAGCACCCACTAAGGGGAGATATTGATCGTCTTAAGTCATCTAACTTGTAAAAGGGTATAATTAGTTATTTTGAGCAGAAGATTTATTCAATTTGTGAACGCTCTTCAGCCACAGGTGCTAAGCCAGTGAATTATGATCTATCTTTCAGAATTCTTGTCAGGATAATAATAATAATAAGTAATAATAACAACAATTAGAGTGCTACAGTCATCAGTGACAACATCGAGCACTATTGAGACAAAATCAAGCCGGCGAGCAAAAAAAGAAGGTCCAAAAACGGTGCAAATTCCAAAGTCCAGAAATTCAGTCCAAAGTTAAGGATAGGTGCTGGATTATGGTTTATTAAGTGTGGGGTTCAAATCCTGGGCTCTCCCGTCACTGACATCGTTTTCTAGTTAGGAAACTGACTTTAACATTAACTTTACCGGCTTTTAGTCATTTCAGAGTTTCTTTCCAAACATGAAATTGATTTCAAGGTCGTCATTAGACGTAAATAGATGTAAATTTATAAAAGAAGGAAATTAAAAATAAATTAATTTAAATAGTCGGATATCCTGTAATAATAATAATAATAATAATAGTAGTAAAGGTTTAACGTCCGTTTCCACATCCGGGGATGATGTCAGGGACGTAGTGTAGTATCACGTGACTGCTTTGTAACTGGGACTCTGAAGCAGCACTTCAGGAGTAATGACATTATTAAGATTGATCAGAGATATGAGAATTACAAAATATACATAATTACACTATAATTTATTTTATAATTTATTATACACATGATTATGCATAATTATGCAATAGTAAAGGTATACACAACATGGTGTGTACTACACTTTAATTGCTTCAAAATTCTATTATTTTAAATTTTTAAGGTCCCTCATCTTTCGGACCATTTATCATTAAATTGTTTAAGTTTGAGGAATTAAAGTATAATACGCTCCATGTTGGGTATATTATATTTCTTATTGTATAATTTTGTGTAATTATGTATAATTACAATGTAATTACGTGCGAGTAGTCTATGTAGTAAAATTTTGCATAGTTAGTATTTCTCATATCTCTGATCAATCTTGACTATGCACAAAACCACATCAGGAGTGTAGATATTTAGCTGTTTTATTTTTTTTTTTTATATAGGCCAGCGAGGTGGAAATAAGTGGCTTCTTTTCAGAAAGGTTTGGACCAGTATGCCGAGCCGTCTTGATGAGGGATAAAGTTACGAATATATTCAATGGGTATTGTCATATTCCTTTATTAGATTTTATCTTGGGAATTAAGTAAAAAAATAATATATTTTACAAGGGTCTATAGGCTATATATTACCTTCATACTTAACATAACATAACATAACTACAATTAGAGTGCTACTGTCATCAATGACAACATCGAGCACTATTGAGATACATACACGTACTTACATACATAAATATATACATGTACTGTGTATGCTTAATTGTAATAAAATATAGGCATGTGTTAATATGATACATAAAATATGAAACAAGTTACGTTTATAGCACGCAAGCTAACATATAAGCTAACGTATAAGGTTAGTACTTCTAAGCTTTTCTGAAATAGGTAATAAAGCGTAGAGAATGCGCTGCATTTAGAATGGATTCTATCTGCGGCATATAGACTAAGCTGATATAATAATAATAACTACTACTACTACTAACTACTGATATAATATAATAATCATTGCATCAATTGCAATTGTATAAGTGGCTGCGAGCTATGAATGAAATATATATATTTATAAATTACTTCAGCATGATATTTACTGAATTTAAAGGGGACCAAGCACTAAGATCCAAATCAACATCTGAAAAGGCGTTCCGTTGGTGAACGCCTAGTCACCAGAAATTGTTATAAAATGTTCCAATCCCAACCCTAGTTAAACTGAGATTAAAAGAAGGATGATGATGATGATGATGATTATGATGATGATGATGATGTTTACTTTATTTATGCTGTGCTTGAAGCTATGTTGTTGCACATTCTGTTTTTCACTATATTTCAGGAGTGTCAGAGTCCATTTCGCTGATACCAGCAGTGTTGCTAAAGCTCTGCGTAGCTCACCAGAAGCATTGAAATTCTGTGGCCAGTGAGCTTACCTTTTCTTTTCTTGTTGATGAATTTTACATTATATTTATTTAATATGTATTATATTTTTGAGTGAATGTGTTCTGTAATATCAATTTCCTTCCTCTTCATTTCCACATATGAGTGGGTCTTTAAATCATCTGACATACTTAATCTCGGCCTGCCCCTGAAGGAAAAAGAGGCAGGGTCAGGCCGAGATTAGGTATGTTGGATTAAAGACCCACTTATATGTGGAAATGAACAGGAAGGCGAAAGACAGAGAAGAGTGGAGGCGTTATATACCATGGACCTTCCAGTAGGCAGTGCACTAAGAGAGAGAGAAGAGAGATATTTTTGAGTAAATGTGTTCTGTAATATCAATTTATCAATAATGGCATCAGAATTCAACTTAGTGATCTTCCAAGCAGTTGGTATAGGGTACATATCCCTACTCGCCCATCGAGTTAATCGCTTCTTCTTGAACGATATAAAGAGGAAGAGAAGCTGGCTTACGAGCGATCATCATCAGCGATCACTGGCTGGAGCCAGTGTCGATGTCGATAAGATATTCGACCGCGAATCAGTAAGTGCGGGGTTCAAATCCTGGGCTCTCCCGTCACTGATATCACTTTTGAGTGAGGAAACTGACTTTAACGTTAGCTTTTTTTATCATCATCTTCCCTCGAATCCCTAGTTTAACTAGGGTCGGGATAACTATTCACAGAATAATAAAAACTATAGCCAACTATTCAAAAAATAATAATTTAGTATTAACAGCTATGTGTACATATATTTTAGGAATATTAAAGTGAGGCCTGTGAGAGCTAAGATGCCAGTGGTTAAACCTACAACTACGGAGGTCATTCAAGTTGCTCCTGTGTTTAAGCTCAATGCAGACGTCATGATGTTCATCATGGATCGTTTGTCTCTCAAGGACCTTGTTAAAATGCAACGCGGTTAGTGAACTGTTAAAATACGGCATATTATCATTTTTTACTACTGAATAATTTTTCACCAAATTTGCAGGATATATGCAGAAATGCCTCTGCTAGAAGTACCAAAATTTATGTTTGAATATTTTAAGTTTTGTCGAAGTTGTTGAGATTTCGCTAGAGGATTTTTTTGCTCCAGTCTGCAGAAGAAGTGAAAAGAGACACAAAGGCCCGTGGACACTAATTTGTGCCCCAAACGTATAGGCCTACAAATAGAGTCCTGGAATCTATTTGACGAATATGTTTACTTAATTAATTTTAGCATCCACTATGATTCCCAAATCTGATTTTCATGTACATTAATAATATCAGTATTATTTACCGTAGTTTTAGACAAACAGTCTTGCAAATGTCCATTGTACAACATCTAGTGACTGAGATGCTCAGTTGCTATAATTTCTCTTAAATTGACAATTTATTCAGAAGATGTTGGAAGTTTTCTATACATGAACGACACTTAACGTGATTATACATTTTTGCATCATCTGAAAAATATTTTGACGTAACTGAATCAGGGAGCAGGCTATTCAACTCATTTACATACATTACAAACAGCACACGACCAAGGACGCTACCCTGAGGTACCCCACTCTTTATTATAACAGATTTCTAGAGCGCATTCTGAAATTGAACTTGCTGAGATCTACTTTTAAGACACGATCTAAACACAGCCAACATTGTGCCGCTGATACCCATATCTGACAACTTATAAATTAATTTGTAGTGGCAAATTGAATCAAAAGCTTTCCCAAAATCAATTCAATCAACTCTTGTATAGTAGCCTCCTTTCATTGACAGTGTCCAGTCTTTGTAAAGGTTGTTGTTAAAACTGCTGAGCTTAAGCCATTTTTCCTTTTTATAAATTTTATTATCGGAATGTAAGTTCAATTGATGTTTAAAGTGAGACCTCTTTTTTGGTTAATCAAACTGTTTAGCATAATTTATTTTGCTCTTCTAATAAATTTTATCGTACTAATGAAAGTTTAACTGATGTTTATGGTTGGATCTGTTTTTCGCTGAGCAAATTTGCCAGTGAGTTTGTGTGGAGGCGACTGAAGAAATTAGAAAGAAGCGGATGGTTTCCAACGGTTTGGATATACAGAGTGCGACTCCTTTGTAAATGTTTATTGCGTCTGCAGTCGTGATACAGTTCTTGCTTCAGAATGATACAGAATGTCCTCATAGCGTAGGGGTAACGTCATGAAGTTTTAAATGACAGATCCTGAGGTGAATTGAACTCTCGTGGGTTCGAATCCCAGCCTTCCTGAACTGAGAATAAAATCCAGGACATTCCCAGGACTGGTTATACGGAGAATGGACTAAATTGCGTAACGGTTTAAACATGTGGTGTTGAAAAGTGATAGATATCAACATAGTTGATCATTTCACTGTAATGCATGTTTACTTTTTGTCTAAAGTATGATTGACTGGCTTTTGGAACCTCTTTCTTGACTTGGGCACTGTTGAGTTGACAATATAGATATTCCTGTGGAATTGTCATTCTCATTATCACCAGTAACACCAACGACATTCCGCCTTTCTTTGTACTTACTATACTAAAATAATATATGGAAATATTTAGTGTTAATCTAAGTAATTGTTAATTATTAATTACACATTTCTATATTATTCTATTGTCGACAATTCGTAATTGATTGTCAATCTTATTAATTGTTAAAATGCTAATTTTATTTATCCATTTTTGTTAATTGTAATTGACAACAATTGACTATTGTACTGTGGATTCGTGCAAAGTTTGCAAATCGTGGAGACAGATGTCAGTGGCTCACTGTTCAAAGAAAACTTCATTCAGCATCGATGACATTGAGATTAGACGCAGTAAGCATTTTACTTTAGTATATGTCAAATTTATAAACTTCAAAAACTGTACTACTCTACTCTACTTTACCCTATCCTATCCTATCGCACTAGGCTAACTTACCTTGTCTTACCTTAGCCTATCCTATCCTACCCTAGCCTGGCGGCCAATCATTCTCTACCATATCCCTTCCCATCTTACCTACCCAGCCTACCTTTTCTAAAAATTGTCCCTATCGCTACAGTGGTTTTTAATTATATATGGATGACAGTAGAGATTAATTTGTCGTTTGGTTCTCTAAAAGACTGCTAATTTGTCGAAGTCTAATCGTATACATTTTGGTCATGAAAACTGAAGCTCTTCATCAGACATGAAGACCGGCAGTGACTAAATACGTGAAGTGTAGCGAACTTATATAGATCTCTTCAACCAGTATTGTTATCATGGATAAACCTAGTGCGCCTTCATGATGTTTAATTAACAAAAGTAATCATAAATAATTATTAAACAAAAATAATTATGAATTCCTTAGGTTGAAATTTTTGTAAGCACTTAAGTTCCTAGTGTCTGTTAGGTTCCTTCTCTCTGAGAATTGAAATCTGTTGAAAGAAGAATAAGGAATAATACGACTTGCCGGATTTGTCCTATTCTAGGCCTAGCACTACTGTAAATGTTACACGAGTCGATGTTTATGACGTTCCTGAATTCTTCCTAATTATTTTGCAGCTGTCATCTTAGACAAAGTGATATATTATATATAATATACATGTATATAGAAATCCCGTCTCTTTCGCCATAGGTCAAAATTTTGAATCGATTGCCTTGGATCTTGGACTTGCACTCTTCTTATGTCGCTTTCTCTTGTGATCTTTGTGAGCTCAGTCGTCATCGTGTGGTGCTTTGGCGCCTGTTTGTGTAGAGTCTGCAAGAAACGTCCCTGACTTTGCCTTATGGCGAGGAACCGGACGTTAAATGCTTATTGATTGATTACTGTAAAACATTTAACTTACATCCTTTGCCTCTTTATCACATCTGACAATGATTGCTTTTATTTTTAGCCTATAAAATTTTACCAGTACATTCTTCTATTTCAACTCCTATTTACTTAGCCTACGATAATGTAAATAGTAAAACATTTAGTTTTTCAAATCTGTTAAATTTAATTGAATAAAGTTTATTTTGTAAATTTTATTTAGGTTAAATGTTTCTACATTTATATTGAGAATATTTTTCGATTTAATTGAACTGAAGATTAATTTAATAATTATTCTTAATTATTCAGTTTATTAATTTAATAATTATCATATTAAGCATTATTGCATTGAAAGGTAGAATTACTGATATTCCTTTTGGTCAAATGGTTAAGAACGAATTTAAAGCAATTTTTATTGCATTTACTATTATTTTGTTATTTTTTGTATATGTATTTATTCTGTGGTATGGCCAGTAATGATGTATGGTTTGGAATGTTGGGCATTAAAAGGTGAACATGGCAGAGTTTGCATGTAACAAAAATGTGAATGTTACATGTGTGGTAAAACTAGGAAGGACAGAATGGAAAATGAATATGTGAGGATGAATTTGAGGGTTGAAGAGATTAGGGATAGATTATCTCAGTTGAGATTGAGATGGTATGGGCATATTGTGAGAAAGGCAGATGAGTATGTAGTAAAGCGAGTGTGGAGATATGAGCTGGATTTAAGCTAGAGAGAGGTAGACCACAACTGACGTTGGATGCGGTGATTAAGAAGGACATAAAAAATAAGAGATTGACTGAAGAAAGGGTGTGGGGACATAGAAGATTGGAGAAGATCTATTCGTATCCCGACTCTTGTTCTTGTAACAGTTTATCTCCTACTCTTATTCCCTCTTCAACGGAAGACATTGAAGAGGGAATAACAGTAGGAGGTAAACTGTTAAAGATGTTAGATTTGCAGATGCTCAAGGAATAGTAGCGGGGAATGAAAATGGACTACAGAATATAATGAATAGTCTGAATGATACGGCATTGAAATAGGGAATAAAGATTAACGTCAAAAAGACAAATTTTATGAGAGTGTCCCAGGAAATAAGTGACTGCAATATTATAATAAATGGTACGAGATTTGAACAGGTAAAGGGTTTCATATATCTAGGTCACACCGTAACATACGATGGGAAATGCAAAACAGAAATTTGAAGTGGGATTGCACCCGATAAACGGGCCTTCGTTATTAGGAAAGAACTCTTTAAAAGGTCCAAAGGAAACCACGAAGACAAAGAAAGTGAAAACTTTGGTGTGGATCACAATATTATATGGATATGAAACGTGGACATGAAGGAAGCGAGATGTCAGGACCTAGAAGCGTTGGAAATGTGATTATGGAGAAGAATGGAAAGAATTAACTGGACCCAAAACGTTACAATTGAAGACGTCTTTAGAGGAGTGGCTACAGATACACAGTTGTGATACACAATGGTGTAGGAAATAAGAAGAAGAATTTGATAGGGCACATACTAAAGAGAGATAGTTTACTATAGGAGGTCATAGAAGGTAGAATGGAAGGAAAGAGAAGCAGAGGTAGACCGAGAATACTAATGTTGAATGAGTTAAAGATCCATTCGTAGATGAAGGGAATGGAGAAGAAGAGGAAAACGGAAGTCAGAAAAGTGGGGGCGTTATATGCCACGGACCTGCCAGTAGGCAGTGCACTATGAGAAAGTGACGTGTAAGAGGCGACATGATTACGGAGGAATTAAATTATGTTTACAAATTAATTCAAAAGTCCAGTCTTAGAAGCCATAAAAAGATTACTTGTTTGAAAATTATCATTCAATAGCCTACATGATATTACTACCAATTAAAAAATAATTTGTCTTTTTCAATTGTTGCTTCTAGTACTAAGGCAGCTGCTTAGATGTTTAGAAAGTATAATTTCTTGCTGAAAATTTATGTTGTATTTTTTAGGAGTTCGTGATGAAGATGTTGCGGCCCTGTTTCAGCGTGGTTGTCCAGGGATGAATGAAATCGACCTATGCCCCAGCATAAGACCCACACTACTTAGCAGCATCACCATAGTGAACGTTGGTATGTTAATGATCTAACAGAAACTAAATAAGGCAATACGAATCCCCTTAGGTATCCTTATTTTGCAAGCTAAAGCAGAAAGCTGTGGCCTTTATGATAAGATCATCTTGTTGCGTAATTTTACTTAACGTGAAAGCAGATGAGTGACTGAGTAGGTATATACATGTATATATTGGACCTGCTAATGGGAAGAACGTCTTGTATCTAGTTAATGGGGCAATGAGATCTTTAAAGTTCTAATTTCTAACGCCGCTTCATATGTAACTACTTGACTCTGATATGGTAATACACTGCCAAAGGACATCGATATATTTTAAGAAATATATTTTGCACATAAGGTCGAAATGCTGCTACTCAAAGTACAGTTAACTATTGTAGTCGAGCAACTCAGTCGCTTCATACCTAATATCTTCTTGTTTCTGAAACAACTCAAAGTGTACAAAATCAATGATATAGGCATCTCAAGAAAGTTTATTCCTGTGCAAGATAGTATCCTACTCAAGTGCTCCACTTCTGTCGATGAGACCAAGCTTTGTATTTTGGTCCAAAGGCCGCATCACCAGTATACCGCCCTTAAACTCGGCTGGATATCATAAATTTTGAGACAGCCCAGGACCTACTAATAGTGGTCCTTAACTATAATCGGCTTTTGGAGTCCTACATTAGAGCAATAGACTGGGCATGACTCGCAGCAGTCTCATCTAAAAGAAGCAGCGGCTGACTTCGCGCTCTGCCTGTGGCTTCTTGCGGTCCTTCTTTGACAACAAGGTCATTCGAATGGCTGTCAGCTGGCTGCTGTTTTGGAGCGAAAGCTTGCGAATCTCACATTTTCCCTTGCGGACAGGGAGTCGATGCTTTAGATCTCCACGGTCTCTCCTTCAAACGCAGTTTAGGGAGAGCGCATGACTCGACATCATTTAAACGCCATAATTAGGCGACCTCTTTCACGAGCGGGCATTTCATCCCAAAATAAATAATACTTAAAATTTATTATTACTATTTTATTGTCGTGGCTAATGCTGTTTTTAGTGTTTTAGTTGTTTTACTTTTAGCGTACAATTGTCCGAATCTGGAGGAACTGGAATTCAGCGTTATGGACGTTTCAGACAGCGCATTAATGTGTCTGGCCACTAATTGTACCAAGCTGGAGGTATTAGTTCAGTCATTGATTTGAATTTATAAAATTAGATTTTAGATTTAGATGTAGATGTCTCTACTAGGTACTGCTTCTTGCAATACGTTCCTGTTAATAAATATAAAATTGTTAAATTTGACTTATACTATTGTACTTTTAGTCACACTGATGCGCTACCGGATTAAACACCAAAACACACATTCGTTCTTTAACATTACTGTCTTTCATTAGTTAACAATAGACATAGTCCTACGTTGTTTTAATATTTTGATGTATTTAGGTAATATTTGTAGATATTTATTGGATTCTTACTAAATAACAATACATAGTATGTTTGATTTATATGTCGATGGACGGGATCGTAAGGAAGAAAGTAAAATTACTATTAACAAGAAAAGTCTTTCTCGATTCCTGCTTTTGTCGTGTTCTTCAGTAGTCTTCTAGAGCCATATTATTACATTAATGCACAGGTCGTCGCAGATACATAGACGCTAAAGCAGATAGCTAACCCTTTCTGACACCATGACCTGTAGTAAGTTTTGTAAATCCAAGAGGCTGTGTATTAGTGTTATTTATTTTTATACAGAGGCTTTCATTTAGTAGTCGCAAGATTACTGAGGCTGGGTAAGTCCTGACTCTTTAAATACATTGGAAATAGGTTAAATGTATGTTAATCACAAGAGGCATCAGCGTTAAAAGCCTGGTTTAGCTTTAGTTTCTGTCGCGTATACAAAGCGTTTGGTGAGCAGACACTGGATTTGAACTCGCACCTGATGATCATTACCGGATACCTAACCAACATTCTACCGGTTTGCTAGTTTGCTCATTCCCAGTATTCTAAATCTCTGGATGGTCTGAGTTCTCTAATAATTTACAATATATTTAATTGCTTTGGTATCTTGCTGCGATTGTGTTCATTTTAATTTAATTGCAACCAACTCTAACGTTTGTGACGATTGAAAAATGGTAAAGCACTAATTGGTTTCCTTCCCTTTCTTTACTAACTTTTCAATATGCTCGTACTTTATCTCGATATCTTCATCGTCCGAGTCTGATATCGGCATATACACTTGCACTACCATCTAAGCTACTGGTTCAGCCTTCGCTCTCACCAACATTAGCCTTTTCTTAAAATGTACCACCTTTGTAACCTTATCTTTCTACATGTGATCCAATATTACCGCTGCTCCTCTTTACTTCTTTTCACCTCCAGAATATAAATTATGTATCTGTCACTCACAAAATCACCCTTCCCTGGCCATCTTACCTCACATAGCCCTAAAACATTTATCTTGTTTCTCTTCATCTCTCTCTTAACATTCTCCAGCTTCCCCTTATTCCTTTTCCTTACGTTCCATACACTTAGTTTCATCATTTCCTGAGAATTTCCATTCTTTGGTATACCAATGGGGCACCCATGGTGCCGTCTGGCCATGGTTGCTCCATGGGTTTGCACCCACTCCCCACTTAAGGGGTGCACGGGACTGAGGGCCATTTCGTAAAGTTATGTGTGCCATTTAAATCATGGGGAAAAATTACAAGTTAAGGTGGGTTCCCTTTTGCCTTCCTCACACCTGCTTTAGTGGCCTCTTACGTACACGCAGCAGTATCCTTGCGGTGCCCAATTCTGCAGTGATCCCATCCATGACGGGTATAACGCGGGGAATATATATATATATATATATATATATATATATATATATATATATATATATATATTGGTGCGGCAATGTCAGGAGACGTCCCTGACATTGCCTTATGGCAATGTCAGGTTAAATTCTTATTAATTGATTGATTGATTATAGATATATATATATATATATATATAAATATATATATATTATATATATAATATATATATAATATATATATCATATATATATATATAGATTTATATATATATATATAGATATATATATATATATATATATAATTATATATAAATATATATATATAATTTTATATATAATTATTAATTATATATATGTGTATGGGGAATAATAATATATCTAAAAGCAAATTCAAATTCAATTTCAGTTAGAATTGACCATTTTCCCTGGCTGTGTGCATTTTTGCCCACACGAGTTTTTTGTAGTATATATTTACTTGTAGCTTCGACTAAAATTTACTGGCAGGGGCGCCATACACTTAGAGAACAATCCTGTTTGCCCAATGTTTGCCTAAATTTGACCCCAGGTTGCAGAACGTATTTAACGCCGCTAAAGAACTGAGGGAGATCTGTATAACAGCTTGCAGAGACTTGAGGGGCTCGGTACGTATTGGCTTTGATGGGCGTTTGCTAAACTTCAAAATAAAATTCTGTTTTGTAATCGTTTTATGTTGTAATATTGAATTAATAGCTGCCAGGAGTTTAAGTGCTATAGGCGTATACTTCAATACACAGTAGATATTACAGTAGGTATTCAATACTTCAATACTTCAATACAGTGTAATCGATTATACAATGTTCGCATTTGGTAACTAACGACGTTCTGAGACAACCAAAGAACATCATACACTTCAACGGATAGCCTAGTCTCTCTAGTCTCTAGCATTAAATTGGCTCATGCAAACCCGTGTGAATATGAGTTTGTAAATGTTGCTTTCTAGTTAGGGATTGTAGTCTGACCTATGCACACTTTCATACTGGGAAAGCGTTTGTTTATACTGTTTTCATAAAATAACTGTTGATTTTGTCAATTTCGACTCTCTGTTGTCAAAAGTGTGAGTTGGCTTTGCAAGTTCGTTCTGCTTTCACTTACTGTATATTTATTGTATCTAACTTAATATACAGTTACTCTTTTATTGTTGATATCATTAAGATCTCTTTTTTGAAACATGGCGACTGATTAAAAGAGGTAATTGTTATACTGTAGTAAAATGTTCATAAATGATTACATCTCTCACTGATAAAACCTCTTGGTTAAACCGTTTAAGAGGTTTGTATTAAATTATCCTTATACTCGGTCCTGCATATCACACACATTTTACTCTCTGATAAACTCACCCCAATACCAAACTCTTGATTTCACGAATAAATATCTCATTCTGTATAGCCCTCTTAATGTTGTTGTTGCTACTATTTTCTTTCAATGATGATGTAGCCCTTGAAATCTTCCATCATATTAGGTGCTCTAAGACTTTAGAAATTGTGAATTAGATGTTGAGCTGTTGCATTCAATCTCAGAACACGTCTTATGCTTAATATTTTGTATATTCATAATATCTTCTACATGTATATCTTAAGTCCGTTACAAAAGTTTCTGCATAAAATTTACTAGCTGGCCTATTTGCGAAACTAAATTGTATATTGCTTAATTGTCTTAATTGTCGTTGTCTGTGACGTGTGCTAAATTTTAACGTATTTATAGCTTCTCTAATTTTAGTTAGATTATGTTTCCAAAATGTATGTTTTGTAGTGCCTGAAGTACCTAGGAGAACATGTCACATTGGTGCGGCTGAGTGATTGCTTTCTGGTAAGCTGATAATTCTATATTGATTTTTAAAAATTGTTAGTGCTCTTACGTTACACTTAGCGTTTTAACATAATATTGTACAGTTATATGACTAATTATAGGTTTTTTCTATAAATTTGAGAAATTAAAGCTAATAATTAATTGAAATTTAAATGAAATTATGAAAAATTAAGAACTGAAAATACTTAATTTGTGCTATTATAAGCTAAATTAATAAATTGAAATAAATTAAATAAATTATATATATATATATATATATATATATATATATATATATATATATATACACACACACACACACACACACACACACACACACACACACACACACACACATATATATATATATATATATATATATATATATATATATATATATATATATATAGACTCTATATATATATAATTTATGCTATTATAAACTGGTGTAATTAAGCAATAGCTTAATTGATATTAGGCCTACTAAGCATGCAATTAATAGCTTTCGATCGATGGAATTATAATGTGGCCTTATGAGAAGTTATTGAAAGTTATGACAGTCATTGATATTCTAGTGAGTATTTTCTCTTTCAAGTACTGTAACAATAAGAAAGTGCTTCACTTCATTTAATATTGCTTGTAAATATGATGACAGCGTAGAGAACTTAATTCTAAATATTTTCCAAAGTGATTACTGTTGGCTCTTGTGCACTACCTGTGTCTGCTAACGACAACGTATCTGTCTTGTTTAGTCATCAAATATAATTATAAGAATAGGCCTATGCATATACGCTACAAAATATGCTATACAATTTAATTAAAATGATTGGAAGAGCTTATAGGATATTGACTGATGATATGGTATGGGCCAAAGAGTAGCGGAGAAGGTCTATTCGTACCCCGATTCTAGTTAGACTAGGATTAAAGAGAAGAAGATGATGATAAGCCTATGTATATTTATTTCGTAGGATGATGTGTGCATATATATAATCATCATCATCATATTCCCTTTAATCCAAATTTAACTAGGATCGTGACATGAATATCACTCCTCTCCGTCTCATACCATACAGTCATTCAATTTCCCATTTTTACATAAGTTTTTGAAAAATTTGTAGCAATTTCTGGAGCCAAGACGCTCACCAACCGAATGCCCTTTCTGACGTTGATTTGGATTTGAGTACTTTAGTCGCCTTGAACTTTTATGCTTAATGGGCAATGGCTTCATTCCTTCATATTATACATATAATATATATATATATATATATATATATATATATATATATATATATATATATATATATATATTTATATATATATATATTTATATACATATATATACACTGTGTTTTTTATAACTGATACCCCACATTATTTTTACAATAAAGTCGTAAGGAGTTGACCGATGGTCTTGAAATTTGCAGTACTTGACCAGCAGCCAATTCTACCAAACATAGTGATATTTCGTTTGAATATCTTAAAATAACGCGACAGTTACAGTTTTGCGAATAGGAGTGGGGTGAGATAAGAAATTTCCAATACAGGATTACGGACATGTTACATGCAGCGCAACATTATCTCCATTAAAATAATAGCGAACATGTAAAATAAAATTTATGCTAATAATATTTTAAATAGCAATAATTTCTTTTCAAAACGACGTAAAATACGTGCTGATATGTTCTTAATTGACAAAGTTATTGAACTTTTAATGCATGCATTAAGTCCTTAGGCCTACGTGTGCTTGGCGAGAGCTCAGCAGCCGTGAGCCGATGAGAGCACAGTACCACTGCAATGCATGCATTAAAAGTTCAATAGCTTTGGCAATTAAGAACATATCAGCACTTATTTTACGTCGTTTTGAAAATAAATGATTGCTTTTCAAATTAGCATTATCAGAAATTTTATATTACTTGTTCGCTACTATTTTTATCAAGATAATTTTACGCTGCATGTAACATACCGTAATCCAATGCTGGAAATTTCTTACCTGACCCCATTCCTATTCGAAAAACTATAACTTTCACGTTATTAAAGATATTCAAACAAAATTTTCAATATGTTTGGTAGAATTGGCTGCTGGTCAAGCTTTGTAAATTTCGAAAACGTCTGTCAACTCATGATGACTTTATTGTAAAAATAATATGGGGTATCAGTTATAAAAAACATAGTGTATATATATATATATATATATATATATATATATATATATATATATATATATATATATATATATATATATATTTCATTAAAATCTATGTTCTTAGCGCTCTTTTTTTGTCACTACAGTTATCAGACAAAGGTATTTTGAACCTGGTCGAGACCTTGCCACATTTGACCGAGCTCCACTTGCTTCGTTGTCCATTGCTATCTCATGGACTGTCGGTTATTGGTCAGGTTTGTTGTACTTGACCAAATTTATTGTATTTTATTTACTTAGATTCTTATTCCGAGCACGTAACAAATGAGAATATTAGGATTAGAACAAATCAACTAATCAAATAATCAAGAAAGGAAGAATGAAATGGGCTGGAAATGTTTTGGGCATAGAAGATAGCATAAAACCCTCGAAAGATATTTAACTATTAAGCAGATGGCAAAGGAACAGTGAGAAGACCTAAAAGAAGATGGAAGGAGGGCCTCGAAGAAGACTTGAAGGCTGCTAGAGTTAGCATTTGTAGGAGAACAGAATGAAGAAAAAGAATGAACATCGTGGAAATGGTGAAGAATAGAGTTTTGTGGAGGAATATGATAGAGAAATCTTTAGCTGGAACCAGTCCCAGGATGATCACTTGACTGGTTAAACTGGAATTCTAGGAAAGATGATGATAATGATGACTTAGTATTTGATTATTTTAGTTATTTTGTTTGGAGTTGTCAATTTCATTTGTATTCTTATATTTATAAATTTGGGTTAAACAGAATAGGAAATATTTTTAAGAATATGGCAAAGAAAATCTGATAACAATTGTCATAAAAAAAACTAAATTTGAACATTTTACACAGTGAAACATTCGAAACATTCAGCGGCAATCTAAAATTAAAAACGCGGAAACTTTCACTTATTGTGTGGTTTGATTTTCTTTGACTCTGTCTTTCTCTGTTATGCCAACGACAGGTTCAAGATACTTATTACTACTCAGATTCTTCTTTTATGCTCTGTAAAAACAGTACGTTGACCAACAAGTTGATTCCAATACGAAGACTACATTTTTCCTATACCTTAAAGTAGCCTTGAGCTTGCGAATGGCTTCTGAAGTGATTTGCCAATTGCTTTTCTCCGTTAACGCCTAGTCAACTTGTGCGTCTCATACATTTATACATGTGTTATTTCTAGATGTTTGCACAACATGTATTTGCTTCTATTTTTGTATTTTGTACCATATTTATTCATAGGGTCTTATTGATATAGGCCCTATAAAGAAAAATTACAAAAATGGCAAACAAGTATTTTATCTCTCAGGAACTGGCTAGCTTAAAACTTACTTGGAGACTGCTTTTAATCAGATACATTTGGATTTTAAACCAGGACTCAATTCGCTACTCCGCACAGGGTTATCGCAAACCAAAAATTCTAGCAATGTAAAGGGATTGTTCTTTGATTATTTTCATAACTATTGATATGAAGAAATTATATTACACTTACATTTAAAAATTGATACTGTGATTTTAAAACAATCTGTTAACCTTGTTTTCAGTGTTGTTAATGAAATACCGATTTGTTTATCTATCATAGATATCCTACTAAGATTTGATTACTATATGGAATTTGAAAATGTTCTATTTACGCTTCTGTGTTTATGCAGTTTCAATTCTTGCAACATCTTGTGCTGCCTGGATTTTTTCCTTCCGGTTTGTTATTCAAATTCCGTTAACTCTTTAATATTTTTACAGTAACTATACACTATTCAGAAAGAGCCAGTCAGACATGCAATTACGCATTCATCCATTTGTATATATGATACTGGGAATCCGCTATATTGGTGAATATATTGAACCTCTGAAATTTCAAAAAGTAAGCGTAAACTGGGTTTCAAGGGAAAATGACGATGATGACGACGACGACGATGACTAGTAGTAAAAAGTTTAAAAACCTCAGAAAATTTCTATAGCGTATATAAATGTCGGTGTTTCAATAGCAGTGTTTGCTGGAGGGCAATTTTTGAGGCTACTTTACAGGTTCCTAGCAGGTTTATCAATCAAATCAATGCTTGTCATGGTTTATCATTTCTTTGATATTACTTAATCAATTAATTAATTAACATCAATTAATTAGCAGCAAGCTCCGACACATGATTAACATTCCATGGGTTCAAGGTTATATCCGTCATTTGTCGACTGACCTGCGTTTCAAACCCAGGCCCACTTGCATCCGAGGCGAACGCCTTAACTGGTACGCGCTATCCCCTTACAAATTATTTGTATTTTACTTATTAGTTTAATTCAGGTATAAAAACTCATACAACACACACGCATCACATATCACACAGCTCAGATACACGCACTCAAATTAGAGACGAACATTCCTGCAGAAAATAACTACAACAAAACAAAAATTCTCAAGAATATATCTATTGAGAAAATAGACGCAGGCATACTAGCAACGGAACTCTACTGAAATGTTTTATAAAAAATGTTTACAAAAACTGAATTACATGTAGCATTTCGTCCTAGAAAGTTGTAAGATATATTTTGCTTGATATACATGTAGTGACAGTCGGAATCTTATCATTTATATTTTAATCGTAGTTTAAATTTAATATTTTGAATTCTGTTACGTTATATATGTTATATTCGCCTAGTATTATTATTATTTTTAAGTGGATAGTAATTGCGTTAGTATAGTTAGTTGTTGTATATATTGGAAACCTGGAATATTTCATTACGGCCATATTTTGTGTTTTAATTTTAGCAAGAACCAGGGATTTTATGAGTATTGCTAACTGTGCGAATCTGAGGCACTTGATCTTGGCAAGAAACAAAGTCGTTGATGAGGACTTGATAATTGCCATCAGTAAAGGTTGTCCAAATCTTGAGTGAGTATATACATGCATTGTTTATCATTGGGACATTCCAGAGACTGGAGATTAAATTAGGCTATTTTTAGTTTTAAAATCGACATTATGAGGTATACCGATTAATGAAGATGGTCTTACTAATAAGTCACAACTACATAAATTAATATCAATATTATTCTCGCTGTGATGAATTCTATGGCTACTTTTGGTCAGGATGTCTGAAGGATTTACCCAGTAATCGAATTACTGCATAGTTAATCTAGTTAATTAATTAATTTAAGTTGTTACTGGTATTACCTTAATTAATTAGTGGGAGGTGTTCGTAATTCTAAACTTTATTGAATTTTTGATTTACTTCCATTTGTTGCTTTAATCTTATAATGTAGCTCTTAACGATTTGCTGTTCTGAGTATCTTCAATCTTCATACCAAATATTGAATAACGTCGAAATTGATTTCAGTTGAGAAAGTGGTTTTTACTAAGCAATGTTAAACTGCAAAATATAAAACAAATTTTTGAAATTAAAATCATTATAGCAATTTTTCCGTTATAGGTAGGTGTAGCCACGGTTGCAGCATACATAATACTACTCTCAAGGATAATTTGTATCAGGATAATATTGGCCTTAGACGTATGGCAACTATTCCAGAATAGAAGCGAATTCGATGTGTTATAAACCGCAAGATGTCGATGACGAAGTTAGCATACACTCCTTTAATTTTAATAATGTTAAGTGCTTGATCAACCCTTCCCCTCTGTTGACGTTACGATATAAACTGATGTACCAACCGAAAGACAGGTTCAGTGTTAATCGTTAGTTCATGCGAAGATTGTAATTTATAGAACTTTCTTAGCGGCGTATTTTGAAGCTTATGAATTCTGTAGATGTATTCTGATGCATTCTCTATTCCTTCTTACATTCTAATTGGACAATATGGAACTAGATAAAATATGTTGATTGGACTGGTTGAAGACATATTATGACAATCTAAACTACATAACAAATATATGTTTTGGATATATACTGTAGATCAGTTGTATTATTTACGAAAACTATCATTAAACTAATAAATGATATTGTGTTTTATTTATGAAAATGTAACCCAAACCCTCTATGCTATGACATCGCTTATAATAGTATTTGTTCATTTAAACGCAATATAGATAAAATTGTTTTTTGTAAATATTTGATTTTATAGCTTAGCATATACATGTATTTTGCTGTAAATATTGTGACCATTGTAATGGTGTAAATGCTTTGATAATGTAATGATGCGTAAATCTTTTATTATTTTATTCACTTATCAGGGCACATGTTAGAGTCTTCGGGCCTTTGTGTCCTTTTCATTTCATGTGAATTGCTGTATTTTGTGAGACTTTTCTATCTCTATTGTGTGAAATGATTGAACCATTTAAATAAAATAAATAAAATAAAATTAGATCTGTGATATTGTTGTTGTGTGTAGAACTCTCAATATTTCGCGACAGATGAATTCATCTTTTGGAATTACTAATAAAGCCGTTATTGCTCTGGCAGATAATTGTCCAAACCTAACAAATCTCAACTTAAATCGATGTCGAATGGTATAATCCTTAATTCTAAAATTCGAAATTATTTCAGAATTAATTTATACTTTAAGCAGTATTTATTATACAATAAGTTTACGCACTGAGTATTAAGCTGCATTGTAAAATCACTATTTCAATAAATGATATGTTTCGGTAAATGTACCAAAACTAATAATATTATATCAGTGTAACAGAATTCACATAGATTAGTAAAGAAATATATATGAATCCTGATATACTATTATCTGGTAGTTCAGCATTGACTCTCATTTAATTAATAACTTTTAATTGTTGCATTTGTATTATCCATTGTGTTGTATCCAGTTGTGTTGTTCAGTGCAATTTTGTGATTATATCCATTGCTTTAAAAGGCTGAGCCGGTGGCTTTTTGGCAAGCTATTCAATAGCGGATCGGTAGGTGGGTGGTTCAAATCCAGTGCTCCCCAGTTACTGATATGCTATTCGAGCAGGAAACTGTCGTTAAACTTGGACTTGGCCATTAGTGAAATAGCTGAAAAAGCAGGCGATTGTTTAATTCTGTACTTAAGAATGTTCATCACGTTTTGTTTCCTTTTATGCGTGCCACCAATGAATGCAACTAATAGTCGCCGTAAGGTTAGAGATAGAGCCCATCCTTTTATGCTCCCTTTTAAAACCGTATCTACTACTAGTGATAATAACTTCATTATGAGGATGCTTTACAAAGACTAGTACTAAATTTATGATAGATATTAATGTACATGTACCTCTATATTTATTTGTGTTCTTTTGTATGTACCTGTATGTGCTTCTCTAACTGAGTATTATTTCTGCGTTGTGTCAGATATCATTGTAATAAAGGAGTAAGAATTATTATTTAGATTTCAATATTTACGTAGCTTTCTATTTCTCTATTTCCCAGTCTCGTTCTGTCTCTCACTTTTTTCTATCTCCCCATCTCTCTCATGCTCTTTCTCATTGATTTCACCACTGACTGATCTAATACATTAATTCTATTTTAAATATTCCTATTCAATCTGTAAATGAGAGTAATCGAGAAAGAAAACTATATTTGAATTTGTTCGTTGAATCTGCCATTTATAAGTTTCTATAGAGAGAACATAAGTCGTCTAAATTCTGAGATTTTGTTTTTCTACTTATGTAAAGTCTGTTAGGTTGTTGTGTCCTCTGTTATCAATCCATCTCTGTTTCTTTTCATTAACGCATATTCCATATTATAACAACTTTCCATGGTTTATGCCATTTAAAATTCCCCTCATCATAAATTTTGTAAATTATCTGATGAGGCTTTAGACATTTGTAGCTAGGGAGATGTCCGAAACTTTCTTTTAACTTATTTCAATCAAGTCTTAACACTTAAAGTAAGAAATAAATATGTTATTTTTCTTGTGTGTTATTTAGATATCAGATGAGGGCATGATTGCTTGCTCACGCATGGAGGCGCTTGAATGTCTCTCCGCTAAAGTAACGAACGTTGGAAACCAAGGCTAGTAACTTCGCTGAATTCCTTATGTTTTTTGTAGAGTGGTAGATCCCCTACAAAAGGCAATTTGAAATTATCGTGCTATAGTCGACTTATGGACATGCTATGTATAAATTTGGGTTATTCTGCGGTGGTCCTGGTCTACGCTGAAAAATAAGTTACCTGTTTAACACAATATAATCAATTTTAGTTCATTATTTTGTATAACGATGACATATTGACTATTTATTCCTCAGGCGTGAGGGCAGTTGCTTATGGATGCATGGAACTTGGTAGCATCGATGTAGTCGGATGCAGTAAAGTCACTAAGGACGTGATATCGCAGTTGTCAAAGTTGTACAAGAAACATCGGCCTCGCAGAACTGAGAGACTAGACGTACATGTGGGCGCCACTCCAGCGTGTATGTATTTCTCGTTAGATTGATAGTCTAAATAAAGCTGATTTGGGCTTTATATTCAGACAGTTTAATTTAATGTCATAGGACAACTATGAACAACTGTAAGCGTGCTTGGTTATAAAAATAACTTATAAGCAATATGAGGAGAGATAACACAAAATATTATAATCTTCGTGAGTTAATACAGTAAATAGTAACTATAGTTAAAGTGAAAATACCAAGTACTACATATCTTTATATCTTTTATATCATATCTTTTATATCATCTCTTTATATCATATCTTTTCTCTATATCATAGATTGATAGTCTAAATAAAGCTGATTTGGGCTTTATATTCAGACAGTTTAATTTAATGTCATAGGACAACTATGAACAACTGTAAGCGTGCTTGGTTATAAAAATAACTTATAAGCAATATGAGGAGAGATAACACAAAATATTATAATCTTCGTGAGTTAATACAGTAAATAGTAACTATAGTTAAAGTGAAAATACCAACAACTGTAAGCGTGCTTGGTTATAAAAATAACTTATAAGCAATATGAGGAGAGATAACACAAAATATTATAATCTTCGTGAGTTAATACAGTAAATAGTAACTATAGTTAAAGTGAAAATACCAAGTACTACATATCTTATAAACTACTGAATACTGTAAAACACCTGGCATTCATACAATTTAACTATTACACAAACGAAGAAGAGTATTACAGAAAATGGCAAAACCAAAGGCGAAATGAAATCGAGACAAAAAAGCGACTGATAAAAATGTTCCTCTTTACTATCAAGACCAGAGACGCTTTACTGTAGGCACGTATTACTATTTTTAAAGTTGTGGAATAATCCATCGGTCTGTCACCGTCTCCTATAGTTCAATATTCATCATCATCATCATCATAATCATCATCATCGTCATCATAATTATCATCATCTTCCCTTAAATCCCAGTTTAACTAGGGTCAGGATACGAATAGACCTTCTCCAATCCTTTGTGTTCCACACCACATCTTCAGTCCCTACTTTTGATGTTCTTCTTAATCACCGCATCACACGTCAGTTGTGGTCTACCTCTCTCTAGCAAAACATCCAGCTCTTCCCTGTACACTCTCTTTATTACATCCTCATCTGCCTTTCTCACAATATGCCCATACAATCTCAAGAATGACTGAGTCAACCTATCCCTAATTCTCTCAATACTCAAATCTGTAGTTACCAACGTCTGTAGTTCAATATTGAAAGTTTAAAATTGAACTAGAAATAGTTGGAATTAATTTTTGTAGTACAGCTAGAAGACTGTAGTACAGCTACCTCGGAATCGGAACGAATTTTGTTAGGAATGCTTGTATGTATTTAATTAATGAATTAATTAATTGAATGTCGATAAAAGTTGATAATCCTTTGATCCTCGTGATGCCATTAGCTGTCTCGCTTCATTTCCTAATCTGGATAGGAAGCCGACATTTGTATTCAAATTCGATAAATTTTCTTTTCTATCTTGTACTCATTATCATAATCACCTGCCCTTCCCAAGGTTTATTCTCCGGCAACCCGGACACAACACGGATAACCCTGTCTCTTAGGTCTCTTTTCTAGCGTGTACTGGCTGCTATTTTCAGTTTTTGCAACATTTTCAATTCGATGACTGCTGTAGTTTCTAGCGTTGCATCTGGGAATATGTCTCTGCTATCAGCGCGACTGGGATTCGAACCCGCGAGGGTTCAATTTACCTCAGGATCTGTCATTTAAAACTTCATGACGTTACACCTTCGCTATTGAGACATTCGAACACAACATTTGAACTCCTGTCATGCTACTTTAAGAACCGTCGATACCATCTAATAACCGAATATGTCGCTAAGCTGTAAATCTTGTGAATTAGGGAGAGATGTGACGAGTGATATTCTCGAGGGTCTACCAGAGGGTCTGGAGATAGACTTGAAGAGCTTCGATCCTGTGGCCAGTATATTGGAGTTGGACTCTGATGATTCTGACACAGACGAAAAGTGTTTGTAAAACTTTCTGTAATGAAAATTGTATAGCTTACTCGGTTGCATGTTGTTTGCAAGTAGTTGGTCTCTTTTGATTTAAACATTATCGGGTAGGCCCCCTAGTTGAAATTTATTTAGCTTTTTAGAACTTGAGCACTGCAGACCAAAATGCGTAATTTCATTTCGTATACTTAATACGTAAGTTCGTGATAGCGACTGCATTAGTAGAAGGATATAGTATGAACCAGGACGACTTTGAACTTTGGCCCTTAAATGCATTAGTGCGTCACGCGCTGACCTAGTTAATCCACCCACACACACACATGCTTGCTCGTACTAATTATCCCGAAGTATTAGTGGATGTATGTGTCACGTGTGTGCACTTAAGTGGATGTTACAAAATAGTAACTTACTTGAATAGCAGCCATGTCGGTTACGTTGAAAACTTTTGTGCGAATGAATGATTGAAGCAAGTTAGCTCGCATTTTTATTCAGTTTTTCTGTAACTTTGACCTAATTAGTGAGGATGAAATAGTTTAATTATTTAGAGTGAATCATCTGGTGAGAAACCCCTTGCTCCTCATAATAACAACGAATCATTTAGTTTGTCAAAAATTGGTTTGACCTACAATTGCTCTTCGGGGCTAATTAGTAACACCCACATAAGAGTTCACATCGGGCTAATTAGTAACATCTGGTTTTCACATGATGTAGTAAGTGAGGACAATCGCTCAACTCGGGCTAATTAGTAACATCCACTTAAGTGCACACACGTGACACATACATCCACTAATACTTCGGGCTAATTAGTACGGGCAAGCATGTGTGTGTGTGGGTGGATTAACTAGGTCAGCGCGTGACGCACTAATGCATTTAAGGGCCAAAGTTCAAAGTCGTCCTGGTTCATACTGTATCCTTCTACTTGCATTATGTTTAAATATCTTATAACATTTGCATACGATTTGTTCATAGAGCATTTTCCTGACGGCTATCGCCGCTCGCCCACTGTTATGACATTGGTCTCAATAATCAAGAAAAAATATCAAATAGTTCCATATCTTAAACTCTCTCAAATACTGCCTGAAACCTGCTTTAGATAGGGATTTATAACCGGTTTAAACCCATGGATTAAGCAGCTCTTGCCCAAAACTTGCCATCCCTCATACTTACAGATTTGACCTATTGCCTAGTGCTCGACTTCTAACCAGGATCTTCCGTCACTGTCATAGCCTACAGGACAGAGAATAGACATTAACTTCTGCCAAGCCTCTATCTGTACATCTTAAATCACCAAATAATGTGTTTATTTCAGTAGGCAAGTAAGTTGAGAATAAATCTGTCCACAATTGAATTCTTAAGAGTCGAGAGAAAAAGAGAGCTATTTGGTATTTCAGTCATTTCTGATATAAGCCCTATATATGACTTCTGATGTGGGTTCCCGTTGCCTTTCTCAGAGGAATTAATTACCATTTAATCCTGGGGGAAAATATTTCATGGTGAGATGGGTCCCCTTTAGCCATCCTCAGCTCCTAACTTAGTCGCCTCTTACTTACACGCAGCAGATTGTTTGCGGTTGCTCTATTCTGCAGTGGTCCAACCACACATAATCCGGGGATATACATATAGAATGAATAACGCAGTATTACGAAGTTGAATATTACACAATTGAATATTTACAAACTATCGCGATTGGATCGAGTTGTAGCACGGGTGCTGTAAAGAGTTGAAGGATATGAGATGAACTACTGAACGGAAAGGAATTTGTAACTTCGTTTAACGTTTGTTAATTTTAAAACCATTCATGTTTAAATAAAGAAGTGACATTGTTTCTTGTTTATTGCAGATTACTATACCATAGCTTCAGATTCGGACTTTTCGGACACCGATGAAGAAGACGCAGAGAAAGACAAAGTTTGCAATAACTACAGCGAAGGCGTCTCTGGTTCTTTCAACCTTAGTCCAAAGCCTAATCGCCAGTTGGTGGTAAATAGATATCTTGGTCTTATGCTGGGATGTAGCCTTGAGACCCTGGATCCTAGATTGTTTGCTCAGGAGTGAATGCAACGTTTGTCGTTTGTACCACGATACTGTACAAACACTCTCTGACTTGTTGCAGACATTCTCCTGCTTACTGTTCATACCTTAAATGTCTTTCATCTCTTTCTAATTCTTTTTGTATCCTATCTTTTCACCATACCTCATATGCATGTATATCTTGAATCTTCCTCTCTTTAAGTGTGTTTGTGTCTATATCAAAACTAAACGAAATAGAATTGGGCACGTCTGTTTACTTTTAGCTGCTAGCTTGTCGAACAATTATCGTGTATCAATGTGCATTAGCTCAGCTGGTTATGGCTATGAGTAAAGTCCAGGCTTATTAAGAGAACGGATTCTGAAATGCATGATGTGCATGAAGTGATAGAGATGTCATCTTACTAGACAGTGAAATTTCTAGAGTAAGTATTCACTACGGACCGGATAAAAGGGAGGAATGAATAACTGAACATCGAACTACCTTCCGACATAGGTAGGTAGGTAGGTTGTAGTGTTGAACACACTACAACCTACCTACTAGTTCCTACCTGAACATCGAAAGAGTTGGTTAGGTGAAGATGAAACTGATCACTTTGATGATTGTATTATTATATAAATTATATAATCATATGTGGTTGTTGTGCAGAATGTGTGTTTAGCCTCTTAACTTTCTCTGTTATTGTATATTATTATTATTATTATTATCATTATTATTATATTATTATAATGACCTACTAACAAAATATCAACTAGTCGAGTCAATCAATCAACTAACTCTAATAATACCGCAGTCAATATAATCTACTTCTGCTGCGCAAGACTTTGATGATATTCTACCATTATTTGCCAGGCTTTAGAGGCCATGAAGCCCTCGGGGGGCGTCTCCCGGCCCTGGCTAGAGCCCTCATTTTCGTACCAGAAATAAAAAGGAAGTCGTCCTTTTTTTTGGGGTCGAAGAATTCCATGGCCTTTTTCTTCAGGTTGTACGCTGCCACCCTGAACGTAACGATTTCCAGCTGTGTGAGACCCGGGGCCATTGTCAGCACCTTGTCGCCGTGTGTAGCGTTGTAGATATCTTCCTTGGTGTCGGGATGGGGCATGCCTGTAGGGTCCCTGTCCACTATGTAGAAGTTTGCGCCAGTCGACATACGAGCCTTGGTGTGCCATTGTACCTCTGTGGGCCCAGCGTACATCATGGGGGAGGGGAAGATAACCGTCACGGTGCTGGCTGTAGGGGTCGAGCCCGCCCTCGTCCAGCAGGGCCTGGTGCTGCTTCATGCGCGCGCAGGGCAGGGGCACATCGGCGTCCTTGGTCCATCCACCCAGGGGGTGAAGAAGGAGGACTGGGATGGAGTAGCCCCTCTCGTTGAGCTTCCTCTTCGTGTCGTGCATGAGCAGAGCGTGACCGTTGTGCACCGGACTACGAAGCTGAAAGGCAAACACTACGTCCGCATTAAGTTGACGGAACTCTGCCATTCATCTCTTGAGGTGTGAGCCTGTACTCATTCAATCCATCGTTCCACCTGATCCTCTCAAACACCTCCAGGTCTCCTCTCACCAACCAATCACCACTGTCGTGTGTCAACTTGATGTAGGGGTGACCCGGGTTGTTCATGCCAGACTGTCTGGTACATCTCTTTTTCTTCCTGTGGTCAAAGAACTCTGGTGTTCTCAGTATGGACACTCTCTTGCTGTTATACCTGAGAGCTATGGCTGAGGACCCCTCAAGTCTCTCTTTATCCTCTGTATGTAGAGACAACACTATCGGTATTGATTGATTCGTGATGCCCCCCAGTAGGGCCCCGAAGTGCTGGCTCTGCAGGTACTGCCGCTCCCTCATGAATCCTGTTAGCGGAGTGGCCCAGCCCTCGCTCAACACCTGCACCCACTGCAGGTCAACCTCAGTATTGTCCTGCGCGTGCAGAGACTCCGCCTCCTCAAGCTTGTCTGCGGGCACGAAGAGCTCATTGAACTGAGTGAGAGCTGACTCTGGCACGATACCTTGTAGCGGTACTCGTGTACTCGTCCTTGTCCAGATCTTAATTATTATTAATCTTTATTATTATTATTATTATTATTATTATTATAGTTAGTAGTTGCAATGGCAGTAGTAGTAGCAGTAGCTGTAGCAGTAGCAGTAGCTATAATATTAGCGGAAGTGGTAGCGATAGTGTTAGTGGCAGTGTTAGTGGCCGTGGTAGTGGTAGCGGTAGCGGTAGTGATAGTCTTAGTGATAGTGTTAGTGGTAGTGTTAGCGGTTATGGTAATGTTAGTGGTCGTGGTAGTGTTAGTGGTCGTGGTAGTGTTAGTGGTCGTGGTAGTGTTAGCGGTCGTGGTAGTGGTAGTGTTAGTGGTAGTGTTAGTGGTCGTGGTAGTGGTACTACTACTAGTAGTACTAGTTCTGATAGTAGTATTCGTAATAATATTAGTATTATTAATGGTTGTAGTATTTTTACTATTAGTATTAGTTGATAAAATCCGGGTAATTTTTGCTTGAATTTTGTTGAACTCTGTTACTGTATGCACTGACGTAGTCTGTATTTTAAACCTTCTATTCTATTGAGAAGTTACTTGGATACTGAATGAACTGATGTAGTCTGTACTGAAAACGTTCTATTCTATTGTGATGTAATCTCTGTTGTGCGAGAATAAACTGCATTCGCTTTGTTATTATTCTAAAACCTGCATTCTTGCTGTTTTATTTCTTTTGCGAATAAGTTTCCGCTGACAAATTTTAACCCAATTAGCTGTTAGCAATAATGCAGTTGCAAATGTTACTGTAATTGTTTTTCTCATAAGTTATTTGTAAGCATTTAGCATTTAATTAACTCGCTAATAACTAATTTTTATAGTCTCTTTCCCTCATTTTCTCTCTATCATGTATTCTTGCTAAACACTTGACTCAGATAAAATTAAAATATGAAGGACTGGGAATCGGGCCTCTCCGTCGCTCCATAGGCAAAACAGTTTACCCCCAAATATTAGCCAATTCGTCAGATAGTAATTCCAACAATTTAATTCTTGTATTAGCTAGAATTACAATTAATCCAAAGAACTCAGGAACATTCGTTAGAAATGTTATTAATAACTTTAGACATGTAACAGCTCAGTGTCCTGTTTTTACTTTTTAATTACTTGGGTCTTTCTGTGTGATATCTGTTGAATGAAAATATTTGCAGTATAAATTGTTGCAAATTTTAAACCTCGAAAATATGATGATGATAACCTATAGGAGATTTTTTAAATGGACACAAGAAACGTTTTACGATACACTGAAACTCCTAAAAAGTTTTGTTATCGATTTTTGGACCAAAATTGTGGACACATTCAGTTGCGACCATTTGCAAATTAATAAAGACCGAATATAGTGTAGGATGATTGTGATATATAATAATAGACTATAAGCTTAGTTTAACGTCAGTTTTCTATCTCGAAAGCACCTCAATAACTGCGAGTCTGCGACTAACACTAAGTTTGAGCCTTTGATTCTATCTGCATTTCATATGCAGTGTATAACTCTCAAATCTGCTATTCTGCATTTGAGAGATAGCATGGCGTGAAAATCTGTTCCGCAGAGTATTAGCAAGATATGATAAACAATGCAAAAACAAGTAACTGATAGACTGCAGGTGAGGAGGCAGAGTATTGTTATTTCCCTGACTTTAATATCCTGAAACTGGATAAAAGCTGAAATTATGTGCTTCAGAAGTACTTGAAATTAATGAAACGTTCCTTAAACATTACTAATGGTAAGTTTGTTAATGTTATAGGCTACCAGTCATCAATTTGTATTTCAAGTAAATTTTTAGATATTTCGTCGAATTTTCGGGCCTACTTTCTCTCATTAGGGCCTATTTCTGCCGTTTTGCAAAAGCCACAATAAGATATTTTACAATAATTAATTAACTTGTTTATTCTGAATATAACATTTAATTTTAGCTTAGAAAATAATTTCTCAGTACTTAAAAATCCTCCTTCGCAAAATTAATATTTTTAGTTTGCTGGTACTGTATTTAAATGTCGTAATCCTCCTTCGCAAAATTAATAATTTTAGTTTGCTGGTACTGTATGTCATAGAATAAATAAATCTCTATACTTAAGTTATAAATGAACGGAGATGCATACATAAGCCTAGAAGTTTCAACAATTATATTCTACGATAAAGCCGTCGAATAGATATTAATAATTTAAAACTATTGATTTCTCTTAATAATATTGAATTAAAGAAAGCAGACTTACGTTAAAAAGGAAACTACTAGAAAGTGCATTGAAAGTGATTTAGCATTTGGTTCAGTTCGGACTGTAATTCATGAATCAGCCATATTAATTCAGTGCCTCCTCCCTCCATCTCTCTCTCTCTCTCTCTCTCTCACTTTTCTACAAAGTTTATCTATCAATCTATCTATCCATCCATCCATCCATCCATCCATCCATCCATCCATCCATCCATCCATCCATCCATCCATCCATCCATCCATCCATCCATCCATCCATCCATCCATCCATCCATCCATCCATCCATCCATCCATCCATCCATCCATCCATCCATCCATCCATCCATCCATCCATCCCTCCATCCATCCATCCATCCATCCATCCATCCATCCATCCATCCATCCATCCATCCATCCATCTATCTCCATCCATCTATCTATCCATCCATCTATCTATCCATATCTATCCTCCATCCATCTATCCATCTAATCCATCCATCTCCATCTATCCATCCATCCATCCATCCATCCATCCATCCATCCATCTATCCATCCATCCATCTATCCATCCATCCATCTATCCATCCATCCATCTATCTATCTATCGGTCCATACATGTACATTAGGGTGATGACTATTATCATTAGTTTTCGCTACAAAACTGAAACCCCAGACATTCGAGGAACAATTGCATTCAAATGACAGTAGCAACATCAATTTTTTTTAAAATTCCCCCACCTTTTACTTTTTCTTCGCACATATACCCCATTTTGACTACCGGTTTCAATTTAACAGAATTTTATATGACGTTCTAGACTGCTTTTAATCACATTACCAGTTAATTTCTCAGTTATTTGATGTCACCAACGCTTAGTGGAGAATGGAAAAGCACGGAGGATAAAGAGCTCTACCAGAGGCAAGTTAAGAGTGAAGGAAAGATTGGCTATTCAACGGTCAAACAAGCCCCTTTGAAATCAATCCATCCCTGAAAACGAATCCGACTATCAACAACTCAACCTCAAGCCAGCTCTTCTCAATCGCAACCCACACAAACACATAGTACTGTCTCAGAATCTGGGGATTCTGCAACCTCTGATTCTACACCGGGGTCGGCAGCCTTTTCTTCCACTTCATTTTCGCCTAAGTGCAAATCGAAGAACCAAAGACAAAGCACTAGAACAGCGGGTTTACTTGTACTTAAAAGAAATATTTCTACACATAAATCACATTACGTTTTGGCAATCGTTGCTGAACCGGGTCATGATGTTTCGGTTCCAAGTCAAACGGGTGTCTGGAGATAAGTAATCTCTGAAGGAAAGAAAATGAAAAACAAAATAATTCAAAAATTTCAAAACAAAGATCCCTATTGTCTATAGTTTGATGGTAAGAGATTTAGCAAGGGGAAGAGTATCAAGTAGCGCTGCTGAAAAATATCACAACTGAAATCAAACTCGGTATTCTTAAATGTGACAGTGGTTCCGCTGCAGCCATTCACAAGCAGCTACATCAGCAACTTGATGAATTTGATGCTTGGGAAAATATTCGCATGATTATCTGCGAAACGACCGCAGTAAATGCTGGTCGTTTTCACGGGATTGTAAAGCTCATAAAGGATGATGTCCTGAGCAAGGGCTTGCAGAAGCCACGGTATATTGGTTGTCAGCATCATGTACTCGACCTCCTTCTGAAGCATGTCATGGATTTTCTTATTCAAGAGCCAACAAGCAAACCAGAACTGAACTATTCCTTCATTGAAAAATTAACAGAAAACTATGAGTCTCTTCAGGCTGATTACTACCTCGTTGCGACCGATGATGTTAACACAGACGAGAACCCTGGATGGCGCGATGATTTCAAGTTCTTATAATAAATTTATGAACTTTGTCAGGCATATCGTCATTACAAAACAACTTCAAATTGGTCTCGAATCAGCTGGAGGAAACTATCGAATTTGCACCAGGCAATATGGAACTCGCGTGCGATATATGCTGCGATAGCATTATTTCTTATACCAGAGTGGCGTAGCATTCTCGCTCCAGCATGCTACGAATGGGCAAATTCTTGGTTCCATTCACTTCTAATCTACAATGAAGCGTCCTTCAATGAGCTGTTTACCTCGCTCACAAAGATAAAGTGCAAGAAGGCAAAATTTTTAAGTGTTTAGAGACAAATGGGTCGGTCCAGGAGTCATTAATTGACATTCCCAGATCAAACCAAAGTGCTAAACGTGCTGTAAAACTAATGGAGGAACTGCATGCAAAATCGAAAAACATGAATTTTTGAATCTAACGTTCATAGGAAAAAATAATTTGTAAACATTTCTTGTACATTTTTTTTGCAGAATACTAACTGTTCTGCGTTATATTTGTTAAGAAAAGTTGCTTACTTATTACTATTACTCTTCTGAATATAGAAATAAACATCATGTCCTTTTCAGGAAAGTATTTTTTCTTAAATTTTTCCTTCGAAGGAGGGGAGAACTTTTTTACAAAAAATCAAAAATACAACTTATATTCTTAAATTACTCATAAAGTTTCCTCGATTTCGAGTGGTTTCATTAAAAAAATTTTGTCATCACCCTAATGTACATCCGTCTATCGTCCTCTATCTACCTATTTCTCTCTATGCATTTTAAAGGTAGTGTACTGGTACTTATAGTGTAATGGGCAACCATGCCAGAAGCCATATTCTCAAACTTTAGGTTACATTAAGGTATGGATATGCCATCGCCATTTGTGAAGGGATTAGCTCGTTAATCGATAGTGTGCTCTTTATGAAGCGTGAAAAGCAGCATGTGAATAGGAATATGTACCTTGAACCTATCGCTTGGCAGAACCCGAGAGAGAGAGAGAGCGAGAGAGAGAGAGACTGGTGCTTATTGGTTTTCAATCCCCTTAAATAATGACCACTGTATGGATGATTGAAATAGTTCTATATTTATCATATCGCAAATGTCATTCCTATGAAACTTGTTTAAAGAAGATTTCTGTTTGGCAAAATCTGAGTTTATATCAATTTTTAATTACTTTCCTAGATTTTAAAGTATGTTTTCAGCGATATAGAAAAATTCAGTTATGCTTGTTCGTTTGGATATTGGGTTTCGTTATTTTCTTCTATATGTCCATGAATCCCAGAGTTCGATTTTCAGAGAGGTAGGGATGAACGTTCTTCTGGTTTTTATTTTATTGGTTGATATAGGCTAGGTTACATGTGGCGATCTTCTAAACCCATCTAGGCTGTAAGAGCACCCCCCACTTCACGGGTTTTGATAAGAGTTAGGGGTCCAGTGAACTTTCTGTTATAATCATCAGTTTGCTTATACAACATATCGATTTTTGAAGCTGTTCTTTCTGAAAGCAATTGTACAATAGCTATATATTGTACAATAATAAAGTAAACATATTTGGATTCAAAGAAATTACTCTATCTATACTCTCACTAGTTGCGAAGTTTTTCTTTTGCGATACTATTGCTAGTAGGCCCCTATATGTAATTCTGATGCGATTGAGGTGAAGGAGTCGCATTACTTGTAAAAATTGATGAAATATAATTATATTTATTCTTAACGAGGAAGAATAAATCGCAAAATATTCTTAATTATAGCATTTAAAAAATATAATTGAAGTATTATTTTTATCCATGGCATATAACTCTTTCAACCAATTCTATCGTCAGCCTTCCTTTTCATCTCTATAAATGAATTTGTTATCGAATCATTCACCAACCAATGCCTGAGTATGCCTCTTTTTCCGAGCATCCTCCATTACATTCTTATGCAAACTATCGCCCCTTGGCCTATATCTGCTTTCCAGCTTTTCTTTCATTTTACGCATCACATTTATTAACTGTCAGTCTGTCTATTTTTATATTGCGTGTAAAGCTCATATTATTATTACATAAAATTTATATCACTCCAGGAGCTACACTTAGTTGGCATGGCGTGGCTTCTTTTGGCACCTTTTTTTCGGGCTTGATGTTAATATTGGTTTAGTGGGGGCAAACTCCCTGCCATCCTATGTTATAGACCCCAAATATTTAAAGTCTGTTACCTTCCTTAGCTTCACCCACTGACTTGTGACTTTCTGTCACCCTCTATTACTTTCTCCCACCGCACACTTATTAGTTCTGTTTAATAAATAATTCAGCTAAAATTAATGGGCTAATAAGTTGAAAACTCTTTCACAACTTTAAACTAGTACTTAATATTTATAATTTCGGGTGTCTTTGCAGAATTAATAAATAATCAATAAATTCGCCGAGACTTTAACTTCTTTGTGAGTTAGATTGCTAGAGATTAGTTCGATGTTAGTTTTATTCATTAAATCAATAGTTCGAAACGATTAATTATGCGCTTTTTTCTGTGATTCTAATTGAGTATTTAAAGCCAAATCGATGGTTAATATTAGTGTAAGCGTATATAAGTTAACGCTCGGGGCTGATGAATTTAGCTCCGTGCTGAGAAATCAGACATCAGAAACTCGCGTTGGAGTATGCGATATAGTATTAACAATGAGAGACTGGCTATCAAAATGTTGTAGATACGTCGCTCTTGTAGGAGCACTGCAATTGGGACTCTGCATTGTTTCTATCATCGCAAATGCTGGTTAGTTATTTTTATTCGTCGAGTAGCCTGGGCGGATGTCATACCCGATTAGCTGTCTCACCGCTGATCATTAAGTGATGGGTTGAAATCCAGTGCTCGACCGTCACTGATATGCTTTATGTTGTAGTTAATAGAGTGATCACAACTTTCCAGACATTGTTTATTCTTTTGCTGCGCTTTTTACAATTAGACAAATACATTCAATTTTAGTGGGCCTTTACTTGTCGAGTCAATTAGTCGAATATTTATTCAATATGCTTCTGTTAAAATTTTATTATTATAATAAATATTGCTCTGATTTTCAATACGTAAATGTAGGCCTACAAGTGTCATAACACACTTGTAGAGTTTTCTGGCAAAGTTGCTGTTTTATAAATTCAATTCTTTTCCCCTATTGTTTCTGATTACTATTAGTAGTCGCTGTTTTTTCAGAGAGTGCATCTAGCACGGGTTTAAAAACAACCCTTCATCAAGATATCCCAAGGGTAAATTTGTTTCTGACTGATCTAGGATTTGAACAGAGGCTTAGCGATTCAAATGGACACACTGTGGCGATACGCTAAATCCATTGTGCTATATCAAGTTCTAAAAAGAAGAGTTGATTGCTTAATCTTTCTCACATGAGACTGCTTAATCTTTCTTTTTCTGAGCAATATTCCTTGACAATTGAAAAAGAATTCTTTGAACGCTGTCGTGGCTTAGTATTGCTACATATATGGCTAGCAGTGTTGTTTAGGACACATTGGACTAAGTTCGAAGAATAGTGGAAAAATTAAATTTTCTATTAATTTAAACAATTTTTGCTAACGTCTATTTAATTAACCTTCATATTAATCTGAATTATCGAATCAATTATGTGACTGATTAGTTTATTGACTTTTTTAGATATTAATGAACCAAAACAATCGTTATAGAAAGTAAAATAAATTTATAAATTTATTTCGTTAAATTATTATTTGCTTCAAAATGATTTAACTATTTGATACAAACAAATTATTAATAAGGAACTTCAATTTAGAAAATAAAGGATTGGTTATCACTTAGAAACGATAGACAATTGTAGGCAGATGTTCAAATTTTATATTTAAATTAATCCACCACTCTCAAGAGACGGGCTTAGTAGGCCTGCATAAGTAACCACCCGCTATAAGCAACAGTGCTTAGACTTTCTCAGTGTCTACCCGTTTAATCTGTACTAGTTTATCGGTGCCTGTATCACTGTCAGTGTTAAAGATCTTTATATATATTATATTATAAATTAAAAAATTATATTATTAATTAGTATTATATATATATATATATATACAATGTGAGTAATGAAATGTAGGCTAATGTGTTGTATGAAGTATAAAGCGGTTGAGAAAGGTTCAAGAGCAACAAATGTGATTTTAGGAAAAAAGACGTTATTGCTTCAGTAAATTTAAATGAAACATAGTAAACATTATTAAATAGACGAAAACGAAGGCGGTACAACGTAAACATATGAAATAAAGCTGTTCAAAACAGATATGGTGCGCCCTCTTTTGAGTGACAAATTTCCTGGTAGCATACTGCATGTGTGTTGGAAAATAGACATGATGCGACGCCGCTTGAGTGACGACAATTAAATCTTGAGCGTGAGGGACACACAGAGAGGAAGCGAGAGAGAGAGAGAGAGAGAGAGAGAGAGAGAGAGATAAATTCGCACTAGGGTTTTGTATTATATGATAGCTTCTTGTATTATCAGTGAAATTTGAATATACCGCAACTAAAACTACAAAATATTTCGTGAGATTTGATATAAACGGATGTTTGAGACGTTCACGGAAACAATTCTAGTCCATAATTGGTTGAATTTATCATAACAATTTACACCCAGTACGTTTCTGAAACACATCCATAGGCCTATATCTCTTGAATGCTCATCCGTACTAAATTTAATCACAATAGAATTGTTAGAGCAGTAATGCTCAGATTCTAGTTGGAATTTCCGGAAGACTGCACCTACTAAGCTACTATGTCTAGTGTTCCGTTATATTATTGCTAATTGACTTAATACTTACATGTATTTGTTGTGAAAATGTTTTAGTTCAACTTTCTCACAGTCGTTTAAGAGATATACCGTATCACTTTGTTAAATGTTATGCATTATATTGTATTACAACACTCATTACTTGTATATATTGTAGAATGCTTCCCAAAGTCTGTGTGCTTATGTCCAAATCTTTAAGTTATATGTCATGGCATTGCAGTTCTATATAACTAACAGTCGCATTTTTAAACTTTGGGAGACAATTGAACCTTTAGACTCGACAGCTCTTTTAGTATCGTTTGTCTTGAGCACGATTCCTTAATATCCGTATACATTTATTCCATGTCTACTGCATAAAACTATGCAGCCGCCGCATTATAGTAATCAAATAAACTTTCGAGCTATGATTATGTGTATTATATATGCATGTTAACAGATAAGTCTGCCATCTGTCAAATTTGGGGTGATCCGCACTATACGACGTTGGATGGATTTAAGTATGATTATCAAGGCACTTGCAAGATGATCGTCTCTCAAAGCAAAGCCACCTGCAAGAGCCCAGCATTCACCATCTACTCGAGGAACTATAAAACTTCTAAAAAAGCAACCGTTTCAATGGTTCAATCACTGGAAATAATTTACAACAAAACCACCATCAGGTGACACTTCGAAATAGCGGAATCTCTCACTATCTCTATCTATTCCTCTCTCTCGCTCTCTCTCTTTCTCTCTCTCTCTTTCTCTCTCTCTCGCTCTTGCTCTCTATCTCTCTCTGCCTTTCTCTCGAACTCTCTCTCTCGCTCTAGCATTATGTCAAGTGATAGACCAAGGATTCCTATTCTCATTCCTATTCCTATTCACATTTTGCTTCCACGCTACATAAAGAACACAACTACTAATAAATAGTTCTTCCCTTGGCAAAAGGCTAAACTCTATTTATACCTTAATGTAGATTGGAAAAATGTGGCTTAATAACGGAATATAAATGTCAAAATGTAATCTACTTATGTTAACCGTCACTGCGTAACTGAGTGAAACAGATCTGACATCTAATACAGATGTTCTAAACAGATCTGACATCTGAAAAGACGCTTACAATTTATAAAAGAGCACTCAATCTTTTATTTTCGTCTTCATTAAAGACTTCTAGATATACATATTATTTATCTAGGGGCCTTTGAGTCAGTTTAGGTAATATTTCTTTGGACTGGTGTTCTGGATTTTTCTTTAGACTGTTTTTGTATTTTTCTTTGGACTGGTTTGTGGATTTTTCTTTGGACTAGTTTTCTGGATCTTGGAATTTGCAGCGTTTTGCGCCTTCTTTTTACTCACAGGCTTGGATTTACTCACAGATTTGTCTCAACAGTGCTCGATATTACCATGTACGACAGTAACGCTCTAATTGTTTCTTAATTATTATAACATAGATGAAAAGACGTTTTTTGCGTTTTTTATATCTGTTAAAAAAACGCGTTTTTTACGTTTTTTATTTTTTATAAAATAAAAAACGTAAAAAAAGGTTTGTTAAACTTCGTTAGGCAGATGTTCTAATTTTTAAGACATTGTCTATTCTTAATTTCTTACGGATTTAAATTTTCTTGTATTGATAATTATGAACAACTGACAGTGTGGCTGTATGTGACCTGAAAGTATTTGTTTATATTTGTATGGAGTCTATGGACATACTTTGGAACTTTAGAACTTTAGATCAGGTCTAGTTGTAATAAAATTGTTTAGTGTTATGGAATGAAGGCATGGTAATATATGTGCAAGCCTACGTGTACGCTACTAACGCCTTTTTCAACGTTTTTTTACGTTGTTTATTTTTTTGAGAAAAAACGCGTTTTTTAACGTTTTTAATTTTTGGTAAGAACGTTTTTTTCATCTATGTATTATAATATTTCATTCTTCTTTATAACAACGTTTTGATTGTTTAAAATCTCATAATACATATAGGTATAGAACCTACTTAGATTCTATCCCTCAAGTCACTAATTATAGTATTGTGGTCTTATTTAAAATACCTGCTGTTGGTATCTTCAAATAACATGGGACTTCTTTCTATCCATCACTTGGCTTTCCTTAAGAATAAAATGTTACTTGACATGATCCGTCTTTAAGGTTCGATTTAAAATAGCAATTTTCCTAACTTTGCATAATAATATACATTAAGTTTTCATGCTAATACAATCAAAGACTAGGATAAGATTTATATGGAGATGTTTGCATATTTCATCGTCGTAAATTCAGAAAACGTTTAGATAAGGACTAGTTTCATGGGTAACAGTCTTATAACTTGACTTTGCAGAATGGATTTATCTCAGTGATAGTGATAATAACATTTGTTACATTATTTGTTATGACATTTTCACCTAATTTTTACTGTTATTCGTATTTTATTTTTAAGGTTGGAGCGAGTTGGCAACGTGGCAGATCCTGAGTCAGGAAAGGTTGAAGTGTGGGTAGCGCTGAGAGATGATAATACTGACATTAAGGTTTGCGTTACTTATGTCTATTTCACAAAGATTGATTTATCTCTCTTGGTTCGATTACAGCTGATTCATAGAGTAAAAAATGTGTTACTGAAAGTTAGATATACATACAAGGTATTTATCAGTAATTTATGTATTTATTTATGTTATTTATGTTTTAACTATTTCTGATATCTACACTGTATAGATGATCTACACATCCGTATCCAATAATCTGCACGCGTAGGCTTGCCAGACGAACTTAATAATCATGAGAATGTGAACAATTATTATACGTTGTACATCACGGTTCTTTAACCTTTCTATTGCTGTTGTCACTCAAAAAATTAATGGCCTTAAAGAAAATACTAAACAGGTAATTTAATCCGTATGAGAATTATCCTGCAAGTTTACAGCAACCACATTTCGCATGCATTAATTAACATTCCATAGAACTATAAGAAGATCTCCATATTCGGCAATTATCATCATCACTACACGTAGTTATTCTCAGATATAAAACTTTCATAGTACTTACAAATATGGCAGAGATAAGAAAAAGATCATGCAACTAATTCAAACCTAAAAATTCAATGACGTATGTTTGCGAAGAACACTTCCAATTAATCAATATATTATTTGACACAAGATCAAACAAACTAATTCTATAGTTACGCAATATTGCAGAGCCTATTTTCAAACCTATGAAGTAAACGTTTCTTGTTGTAACCTTTAGCTTTAGTATTTTATTACTGATGAGTGTGTCTATTGCCGGTGTTGGGGACTACAGTCATTTATTAGTCGATTGACTGCTAAAATAACTGTCGCTTTCGGTTGCAACAGCATGTAAAGTTACCAATCTGTACTGCGCGGTGCATATTATCGTATGTAAATATGCGCGTGCCTACTTAACGTCTGGGCTGGAGAATTCGATTACGTACATGTATATCACCTCGTTATTAACTCATACATTAGTAAATAAAGAATGTAAAACCGCAAAACAATCTCAACTTTATTTGCTAGGTTATGGAGACGACAGCTTAAAACTCACTTATTATACCAATTTATACTATTTTATAATACTAGCCTTGCAAAATGCTTGCTTTGGAGCTTGGACTTACACTGTTTTGATCTCGCTTTCTATTGTGGTCTCTATGTACTCTGTCGTCATCGTGTGGTGCTTTGGCGCCTGTTTGTATAGAGTCTGCAAGAGACGTCCCTGACATTGCCTTATGGCAAGGAACCGGACGTTAAATTCTTATTGATAGATTGATTGACTATTACAATTTTCAAGAAATCCGGTTCAAAGAGATCGCTTCCTCTGGAGTTGAATGGACTGGCTGTCACGCAGACAGGCCCACTGGTGATTCTGCGAGCCTCAAATGACGTCACGATGAGCTATGACGGTGTATATTCAGGCAAAGTTCACGTTCCTCCAGCCTATAGTGTAAGCTATCTATCTCTGTCAATGTATTTGCTAACAGAAACCTGTTGTAATGAACTTGAAAGCTTGCAATTAATTCTATGCTTTGTGCTTCATTTCTAAGCATTCATGATCAAAGCATACTATATTCCATGTATCGGTTTACTTTAGTGTCATTCCGATTCATTATTCTTACTCTGAATTATTTCCATTTCATTCTTTAATTTTTTTATACGGAAACAGACGTTAAATTTACGTTTGATGTCTGATAGCGACCAGTAAGCGCTATAACAACAACAAATATAACAGTCTTCTCGGCTCTTACTAACATCAATCTCTTGTGTTTGACCTCTTATACTCTTTAAATTGCCTCAATGTCTTAGCCAAGTGTTATAGTCGAAGCTTTTTCCTCTACTCCAGAGAAGTTAACCATATCCTCTCGCTCACAAAATTCTCCTTCCCTTTCCGTACGTGGTAATGCGCATATACGAATAATTATTTTGCTTCTCCAATCTCTCGATTCATATTTTACTACTTCTATTTCCTTCTCCAGTTTTATGTTCAACGTCTTTATAGTCTAAGTTGATTTAGACTGATGATGATGATGTTGAATTAAACTTCATTGCTTCGATTCTGTAAATTTAGGTGAGAATTTGAATATTAATTTTAACTGTAAGATTCCCAAACCAAAAGCATCATCAAAGAGTCTCAGCATTGAAATTGAATCTTGCTTTAACTTGTAATAATTAATATGAATTTTTTCGACAAATCGTTTCGTAGTAGTAGAGTTAATTTAAATCCGTTTGTTACTAGGAGATGGTTTGCAGTATGGAACTGTGAAATATAGGTGTCTTATCTTGACATCTTTAAAAAAGTAATTACTTTTCTATTCTTAAAAATTATTCGCTGCAGGGGCAAGTTGTTGGATTATGTGGAAATTTCGATGGAAATAAGGATAATGACTTCACGAAGGTAGATGGCACTATACTGCCTAAGACTGCAATAAACACTTTTGGAGACAGTCTTATAGTTCCCGACGCTGAATCGCCCGATCAAAGGTGAACATCTTATAAATCTAGCATTCGTCAATTAATAATTAATATAGCCTACAAGTATTGAACATGGACCACATGCGCTGAATTTAGTTGTGCACGTAAATCAATTATATAATCAATATCTACATGTATATAATTTAGCAATATGATGGTATCCTGATTATAATAATTGAAAGCTCAATATTTATTAAAATCTCTTGTATTCATCAAATTGAATTCATTTGGTTGGTCTCCAGATATGGGGCACATGGCTGTATTTGTCATGATGCACAGCATGACAGAAAACTATACTCATTATATTTCCTCTAATTGGAATTCCAAATGTTATTGATTTATTTAGTATTGTTTAATTTAGTAATCGCAACATGGTAAAAGAATTTTCACCAAAAACCAGCACACGCGGTTGAAGAAGTTTGCAAGTTGTGAAATGCCATTAGCCAGCAACGCATTCTGAACAACAACACCTCTTGAAACCTTGAGTATTTTAGCTATCTCAAGTTATGAGTCAACTTTTATATTATATATATATATATATATATATATATATATATATATATATATATATATATGTATATGTTTATATATATATATCATACACATAGGCCTACATGTATATTATTATATATAAATATATAATGCACACACACACACACACACACACACACACACACACACACACACACACACACACACACACATATATATATATATATATATATATATATATATATATATATATATATATATATATATATATATATATATATATATATGTACATGTATATATACACTGCGAGTCATAAAAAAACATGTGCGTAGTATTTCGTCCACAACTTTGACAATTGTGAACCGATTTTGAAAATATTTTCAGAATTATAAAGAAGAAGAAAAGTATTAATCTTAAATCTAGTTTTTGTGACAATTTCGGTTTATTTTAAACAATAACAGACGACTTTACAAACATAGTCTGTTTTTGTTGAAATTTTAAAATGGTGTTTACTAATGAAGATAAAGCGCTCATAAACAAATTGTATCTATTAAAGGGTTATGGCGTACATTGGTTAATTGCCGAATTTCCAAGAAAAAACTGGACGATGAGAGGGCTAGATTGCTTATTAAAGAAATTACGCCGAAAAGAAGAAAATAAATAACGTGGACTGGTTGAAGCTACGTCTGGTGGACGTTTGGCAAGACAAGCATCAATCTGTCATTGACAACGCCATAGAAGAGTGGCGCAAGCTTCTCCGAGCTTCAAAGGAGGACATTTTGAGCATATGCTTTGACAGTTGACAGTAGTTGTATAACACTGTTTATATCGTGTGTTTCGTTGTAAGTTAAGCCACAGATTTGTAAACATTCTGTAGCGATTGATTTACTTAAAATGAATATTTTCAGTCGCGCATATTTTAATGTACTGCTTCAACGCAAAAACAATAATTAACAGAGTCACTTAACGTTATTTTATAGCAAATGTTATCCTGATTGTACCTATGCAAGAAGTTCACTAATACCAAAGTTATGGGCGAGAGACTGCGCACATGTTTTTTTTACTCACAGTGTATGTGTATATATATATTCTATATCTATTTTTAGCCAATGTAAGAAGCATACCGCAATAGACAACAGCGACAATAGACAGAGTGAACTAGCCAATAAGGCCTGCCATGTATTGTTGGACACAAATGGCATATTTGCTAAGTGCATCAATGTGATAGCGAAAGATAAACTGCAGCAACTGCACGACTCATGCGTGTACGACGTCCTAGTTGTTGGCTACTCAGCGGTACTAGAGGCACTGAAAGCAGCTGTGACGTTATGTATAGCCGCAGGAGGAACGACAACTAACGATATCTTCCCTCCTAGCAGCTACTACGGTGAGTAGTTGTCATTTAGCGAGTCCTAGTCTATAGTTTATAAGATCTAATAGTTGTGTTGTCATTGATGATAATTCGTTATGAGATCTAATAATCGTAATACCCTTGATAATAATTTATTTCTATATTAGGTCATAGCCTAAGCGTTATATAGTATATAATAATTCTCTTTTAAAGTCTAGTACGAGTTATAACCTAAGTAATAATAACGAAAACTACAATAACAGCAACCAAGAAAGGGAAATAAGTAAACACATGCGGTTTGTGATGTGTGTAACTATACGAACAAAATAAATAAATAAATTAATAAGTCCTCTAGCTTATCTGCTGGACTGTAGTGTACTTGTTTTCTAAGCTAACTGAGATTAACGCGACCGAGATTTTAACCTATAAATGTTCGATTTTCGATTTGGAGATACAACTTACAGAATAACGTAACGACACATTCCACCATTCCTTTTTGAGGACGGGATTTAGTGGACTTGAAGCGCTTCGAATACCAAAATTATTCTAGATCGGGCCAGGCTTGAGGTAATTAGAAATAAAGGGTAGTTCACAGTGTGGCTTCCGAAAAGTCTGTGGTACTTGAGAAGCAATAGGAGTTATGATAGTGATATGTGAACGTAGCTTGGAACATGGAAATGATGTCTTCATGTATTTTGTAGATATTGAAACGACTTTTCATAGAATAGACTGGATAATGATGTTAAACATCTAGAGGAGGATTGGAGTTGACTAGAGAGATAGAAGATTGATTTTAAATTTATACTTGAATCAGAAAGCAATAGTCAAAATACAGCAAGAGTTCTCTGAGGAGGGTGAAATACAACGGGGAGTGTAAGACAGGGGTGTTGTATTTCACCATTATTGTTTAATCTCTATGCCGAGGCGATAGAGGTTTGCAGATGATCAAGCTATGCTTGCTAAAAGTGAAGTAAGATTGTAAAGTTTTATGGATGGTCTGAATGACACATTATTGAGACATGGTATGAAGATTAGTATAAAGAAGAAAAAAGTTGTGAGAGTGTCTAGGAATCACATGGATGTAAATATTACATTGAATAATACGAGATTTGGAACATGTACGAAGAAGATTCTTCAAGTATTTGGGCCACACCATCACGGATGATGGAAAGTGTGAAACGAAAACAAAATGTAGAATTGCACAGGCGAAAGAGGTTTTCGGAAAGAGAAAGAACAACTAACAAAAGGCATTGGGAAAAACACAGAGATAAAGATTGTGAAAACGTCGGTGTGGTCGAACTTCTGCACGGATGTGAAAGGTGGACATTAAAGAAAGAGTATATCAGGAAACTAGAGGCATTGGATATGTGGTTATATAGAACGATGGAAAAGCTTATTTGGACTGACAAAATTACCAATGAAGAAGTTCTTGAAAGAGTCGGCACAGATAGGCAGTTAATAAATATGATAAGAAATAGAAAGAACAGCTGGATAGGACTTATTATGAGGGGGAAGGGAGTGGTTTGCTAAAGGTTATGGTAGAAGGAAGAATACAATGGAAAAGAGTTACAGGAAGACCGAGACATGGGAGGTTTAATGAGCCGATAAAAAATTCATATGCAGAAATGACGAGGAAGGCTGAGGATAGTATTGGCTGGAAGAGTTACATACCCTGGACCTGCCATTATGCAGTGCATTAAAAGAAGAAGACATCACTAATTATTCTAAATATTTATTCTACGTTCTTAACTTTTAATTCATGTATTTTGAAATTTAAAAACATTTCGTATATAAATATATAACTGCATGTATTCCTTTTGTTCTAAATAGCTTCTATTAAAACGGCAGTAGTTTTTTTAGAGCTACTGATATCATTATACAACTTAAGCCCATTTGTTTAGAAAATAATAGAAAGTAGCTACATATTGCAGAAACATAAGATAAAAAAATTCTGTATGACTCCAGTACCTAGTGTGTAAGTACTGGAGTCATTGAGTGTGTACGTACTGGATTCATTTAGTGTGTAAGTACTGGAGTCATTGAGTGTGTAAGTACTGGAGTCATTAGTGTGTAAGTACCGGAGTCATTGAGTGTGTAAGTACTGGAGTCATTTAAGTACTGGAGTCATTGAGTGTGTAAGTACTGGAGTTCTTTAGTAAGTACTGGAGTCATTTAGTGTGCAAGTACTGGAGTCATTTAAGTACTGGAGTCATTGTGTGTGTAAGTACTGGAGTTATTTAGTGTGTAAGTACTGGAGTCATTTAGTGTGTAAGTACTGGAGTCATTGAGTGTGTAACTACTGGAGTCATTGAGTGTGTAAGTACTGGAGTCATTGAGTGTGTAAGTACTGGAGTCATTGAGTGTGTAAGTACTGGAGTCATTTAAGTACTGGAGTCATTGAGTGTGTAAGTACTGGAGTTATTTAGTAAGTACTGGAGTCATTTAGTGTGCAAGTACTGGAGTCATTTAAGTACTGGAGTCATTGAGTGTGTAAGTACTGGAGTTCTTTAGTAAGTACTGGAGTCATTTAGTGTGCAAGTACTGGAGTCATTTAAGTACTGGAGTTATTTAGTGTGTAAGTACTGGAGTCATTTAGTGTGTAAGTACTGGAGTCATTTAGTGTGTAAGTACTGGAGTCATTGAGTGTGTAACTACTGGAGTCATTGAGTGTGTAAGTACTGGAGTTATTTAGTATGTAAGTACTGGAGTCATTTAGTGTAAGTACTGGAGTCATTTAGTGTGTAAGTACTGGAGTCATTTAAGTACTGGAGTCATTGAGTGTGTAAGTACTGGAGTTATTTAGTAAGTACTGGAGTCATTTAGTGTGCAAGTACTGGAGTCATTTAAGTACTGGAGTCATTGTGTGTGTAAGTACTGGAGTTATTTAGTGTGTAAGTACTGGAGTCATTTAGTGTGTAAGTACTGGAGTCATTGAGTGTGTAACTACTGGAGTCATTGAGTGTGTAAGTACTGGAGTCATTGAGTGTGTAAGTACTGGAGTCATTGAGTGTGTAAGTACTGGAGTCATTTAAGTACTGGAGTCATTTAGTGTGTAAGTACTGGAGTCATGTAAGTACTGGAGTCATTGAGTGTGTAAGTACTGGAGTTATTCAGTATGTAAGTACTGGAGTCATTTAGTGTAAGTACTGGAGTCATTGAGTGTGTAAGTACTGGAGTCATTAAGTGTGTAAGTACTGGAGTCATTTAAGTACTGGAGTCATTGAGTGTGTACATGTAGGTACTGAAATCATTGGGCACTACGGAAAATCTGGAGATTTAGTGTTTGATCTAATATGTGCAATTTCTAAACAACTACATGGGTATTTAAAGCACAAATATTTGCCAACTTACCTAGTATATTTCGTATTACTTCACTTAGAGGTAAAACTACTACGATACAAACTTAGTGGATTAATATCCAAATCCGGGTTGGATTCGGTATTTTAAATGAAGAATTAATATCTATGATCTGATGTTTTACAGATTCATTCGCTTCAATCCTTGAGGGTTCAGTATATATCACATTTGACAGCTACCCGATATTCTTTGAATATCCTGCTAGAGTCATACTTAGTAAACCGACTCCCGAGTGCAAACTGCCTTATTTTGAAATTCGCTCGGATACTAGATGGGTTCAGAACGGGGGAAGAGTTCAACACTACATGATAGAATTTCTCTATGAAAACGAGAGGGTTCAGATAGTGCGTAATAACGGTGACATGCCAAGTTTTGATGCATACATCAGCACTACGACCCCTGCAGATCTGGTACCAACGACCACGACGTGCACAGCACAAGTAGGTTATAAGCCAACGGGATTGAATAATGAGGTAAGTATCTGACGGTTATTTAGAGTTTTATTCATTAGCAAATGCAACAGGGTATGATAGCTTTGCTCACATAACTTGAACCCCTCCATCCATAGATATCAAGAGCTTTTGAATGGTTGAACCTTTTGAATGGTTGAATATTTGGATTTAATTTTTGGTATATATGCCTGTTCATTCCCGTCGCACTTTAAATTGTAATACTTTTGCATTGGGCAGTTTGCACAAGACCAACGATTTTGTAATGGATCTATATGTTGCATTATTATGCTTTGCTTGTTTTCTAGCTGTAGCAATAGTAAATAAATTATACTGACGCATAAATATTCTAAGAACAGAACAATGCTTGATATAATCTCTTCTCACTAAAGATACTGAGATCAGAGTAACGTAAACCTACTTACACTGTCCTCCCTAATTTCCAGATTATTATTATATATATTGTCATGAATAACGGTAGCATTCTAATCAAGTTGTTGTCACTCTGTGATGAATTTTATGCAATGAAATGGACGATAGGAAGCTGAGGATGAAATTATTCAACAAAACTCTCTGTAGTAATTGCCCTCTCTCACTCTCTCTCTATATATCTCTCTCTTTCTCTCTCTCTCTCTCTCTCGCTATTGTTCTGCCAAGTTGCAGGTCTCACGTACATATTACTACTTACATTCATCGATCCTCCTTTTCACGTTCCATAAAGCGCACTCCATTGCTAAAGGAGCTAATTCCTGCATAACAGTTTTGCCGCAGCCTATGCCTTAACCTACGTTTTCCCATCTTTACCTAAATGTAGCTTATAGCGTGGGAATAAGAGGACTTCCGAGATGGTTTCCTTCTGCCGTCCATAGCCCTTGCCAGTAGCTTCTTACAACACGTGCTGTTATAGTTGGTTTATTCTTCAGGGATCTGAACGAAACACGGGAAGTTATTACTTAGTGTTAATTGTAATAACGTAAAAATTAAACTTTTCAGTATTTCGTTTGATTATATTGCAGGGACTTGGGACCAAGGTATCTTTACCATATTTCAACAAGAACATACGTGCAGTCGTTTCAGGATATTCAGTGACACTCACTTCGCGCAACGGTGTAAAGATCGTAGTTGATAAGTTGTTCACCAACATTTTCATTCCAAAAGAGTACAGAGGACAACTGATAGGTTTGCTGGGTGACTACAATGGTAACTCAAACAACGACAATAAACTGCCTGGAGGCGGGGCCTGCCAGTCTAACACACAGCTCGTTCAGGCATATCTCACCTGCGACTGCTACAACAAGAATCAGTGAGTTCTTGTTAAATTTTTAATGAGTCAATTAATTAGTTAATCAATAAAAGAATTAGCGTTGCGCACAATGGCGTAGGTTTTTCTGTGGCGTTGCTTGCAATGGAAATTTTTTATACGTTAAAGGCTCATTGGAAGCTTTAATGTCTTTCTCTCTCATTCTCTCTATCACTCACATTCTCTTTTGCTATGGACGCGGACTTTGTAGACATGAGCTGATCCAGTTGGTTTTTGAAAAGTTGTTCGGCGTCGGATCAGTTGGTGTTGGGTTCAAGTCTAGTGCCCTTCCTTCACTGATGCTATCGAACATAAAATCGATATCTTGACTTTGACCTTTTGATATGTGGCAGGTTCAATGCTCATATTTTTGCTAACAGTCGGCATTCACACTCGGTACGAGCACTCCATTGACCAAAAATATATCTTCTGAAGTGCCTTCCCGTTGCCTACGTAAAACGAGAACCATCCAATTATGTTATTTAATTTAATTTATCACAATTACAGATAAAGCATGGAATATCTTAATTTGTTACTCTTTCTAACCATAAATGAGAGACATTATTTTTTGGCCATCCAATGATGCGCTTCATTTAAAAATAAATCGAACAATCAATACTGACACTCGTCAATCAATTCTAAAAATTATTGTTACCAAATATTGTTATGTTTGGATTACGCTTTGGTAGTGAGTAAAGTAACGAAAGCGTCTATTCTTAGTATCAGTTTATCAAGCTGATTTCTCGGTATATAATTAGAGCAGGGACAAATTAGTTCAGTTGGTGCAGGGTTCAAGTCGGACCAGAATTTACGTGACTGTTGCAATAGGTATAATATCATTGAAAAACGTGAAAATAAATCACCATCATCATTTATTCAGACATGTAAATTAGGGAATCAATTCGTCAACTTCATTAGCATCTTCCCTTTAATCTCAGTTTAACCAGGGTCGGGATACAAATAGACCTTCTCCATGCCTCTTTGTCACATACCGTATCATCAGTTAATATCCAATTGCCATTCGTTTTAGAAAATTTTGTAGCAATTTCTGGAGCCTAGGCGCTCACCAATCGAATACCGTTTCTGACGTTGGTTTAGATCTTAGTGCTTTAGTCGTATTCTACACGACTTGATTTTTATTCGCCCCTCGCAAGAGAAAAACCCACGGCGCAACACAGTCTCGAACCCGCGACCTCTCGTTCAAGAAGCGGGCTCTCTACCCACTGCGCCACGGGCGCTTAATATATATATATATATATATATATATATATATATATATATATATATACATACATGTATATATATATATATATATATATATATATATATATATATAATAGATAGTTCAATATACGTTCACACACACTTTGGAAACGAAAACGACGATACATTTTGGTTGTAACTTTCAGCCACAGTAAACGTATAATTATGATTAAATTATTCTGTTATTTTCAGAGATGCTCAGAAGCCGACTACTGATAAACCATTGCCACCAATGCAAGACGATCCTATGTGCCATAAAATTGAAGATATCAATGGTGCCTTTAAGCCTTGCCTAACCGTCAAACCATTGAGAGACAAGGTCACAGTGTATGCTCTCGCCTGTAAATATAGGTCGACCTTATACGGACTTCCTGGTAAGCAAATAAGTGTAGCGAGCTTCGGAGCTCTATGCGCTCAATTTGGTTACCCCGTCGATTGGCAAACGCACTGTGGATGTAAATCACCTGTGAGTGATACCCAATATCCATTCTTCATACCACCACTTCCAGAAATACCGTATTCTTTCCCAGAAATTCCCAGACTACCTCCCCTGCCCCCAATGCCGAACATTCCGCCTCTACCAACACTTCCTAGTCTACCCTCTATTGGTACTCTACCCCCCATAAAACCTCTACCACCCATACAACCTCTACCACCCATACAACCTCTACCTCCCATAAATCCTCTACCCCCCATAAAACCTTTTGATCCCATACAACCTCTTGCTCCCATACAACCTTTTGCTCCCATACAACCTCTTGCTCTCATACAACCTTTTGCTCCCATACAACCTTTCCCTCCTCTAAGCCCCTTTCCATCCTCTGGCTTTATTCCATTTCCCTCTATTAACTTCCCAAGTGTTCCGTCTCCCAAAAAACCGTATTGTAAGAATAAATAACATGATGGAAGCTTCATATAGAGAACGATCAGATGGTAATTACAATTATAATCGGCTTTACATATACATTATTGTTTGGCGCCCTTTAACTGTGTATCGTAAAATAATATAGGTGATGATAGTCTATTAAAATTGTGGGCAATAGCAGAATATTTTGCAGTACTGCCGCTGAGCCAGTGAGTATGCATCAATTGTGCGCAAGAGTGACAGATAGCATCATGAACTCTTCAATGACCTATTGGATGTTGAATCGGATTCTAGATGGTTTCATCTCCTTGGAGAGCTGATCAGAATGTAAGATCTCCGGCATTCACAAGACTAAAAAATGAAGTAAACTAGATAAACTCTCTTTACTGTGGTACACGTATATGTGCAGTCCGAGAAATAAACATTGTTTAGTCGTAATCCATCTAAAAGGAGTTTTGAACAATTGAAACAGAGTGAATAATGTCCCATAAAGCTAAATGCGTGCCTTCTGAAGAGATTACTATATCTCAGGCTTGTACCAGGCTAAACAAAACCACTTAATCGACTGCTTTTTCCTGTGCAACGCGAAAACTGACAGCGACGCTCCAGCTGTGATTCGAGCCGGTGGCTTATGGCTTATTAAACATATAGGGTACCAACTTACCAACTGATTGGGAAATTCAAAAAGGTACAAATTGAAGCCAAATCAGTTTAGACACAACAAGGGAGCCGCCAGAGACAGCTCGACAAAGTTTCAAAGCCATAACCTACTACTGATTAAACTATTGTTACCGACTTAGTAGCCCAGTCGATTTTTGCAGTTGCAGAAGATTTTAAAACTTCTGCAACTTATTGAAATTTAGAAATTCTTGTTCCAAAGATCTTTTAAACGTTTAAACAGCAAGTGGCCATTTATTCTCAAATCTACCCCAAGATTCATACATAATTTTTTTGAATTTGTAGTAAATTTCTACTAACCACTTAATTTGAAGCAATAGCAATTATTGGTGTATACATGCGTATTTTAATAAGATTAAAGTATTTTACTGGAATGTTATCCGCAATGGCTCTCAAATTTACTCCAAATGGTAAGTCCAAGACCTATAGCTCCGGTTTTGTAATAAATATAAAGATATCTATCTAAATGACGTACTGCAATTAAAGCAATGACATGATTATTTGCCGGTTTAAATAAAGAACTCGGATTCAATTTGTATGCATTGTAGACAGAGTCATAAATTCATAACAGCCTACTGACATTTAACATGTCTTCAACCTTATAGGAAAGTAAACGTGTTATAGTATCATACCCAGAAATCATGTAGAATGTATAAACTCAATATCCTACTCTGATATTTATACCTAAATAACATTATCTTCAAAACGTTGTCTTTAAACTGTTTCACTATGAAAGAAATTTATTTCAAATAAGACTACAAAAAAAACATTACCACTTTCATATGATAGAACAAATATAGCTACTTATTTAAATTTGCAACGGTCGAAATAAAAACAACGACTGTAATGATATAAACTAAAAATAACGGAGGTCCTAAAACAGAGCCCTGTGGCACACCACTCTTCACTGGCCCATTCCGAAAACTCGTCTTCTACACACACCCTTTGTTTTCAATTGTTTATATCGGCCACCTAATCAAAAATTAGTCCTTTAAATAGTAACTGGTAAAAGTTTGATTTGAAAATATTAACAATAGCCTGACATATTCAAACTTTTTGCAGGTGTTATCACTTTTTTTACTCACCCTGTAAATTATATAAATATATATATATATATATATATATATATATAATATACTGTATATATATATACCGTATAATGTATATATATATATAAATAATATATATATATAATATATGTATATATATGTACATATATACATGTATATATATATATATATATATATATATATATATATATATATATATATATATATATATATAATTAAATACGAGGTATGCCTTGTGCATAAAAACGAATTATAAAAATCATTGTACATAGTATTACTTATATCCCTTAAAATAGAAGTATTTATAAGTACTTATAACACTTATATGTCTTAAGTTACATCAAATATATGTTATTTCATAAAGCATTTTTAAGTACTTTTCTATTTTCGTAATAGCATTTGTTTTGCAAATCCATGCAAGCTAAAACACAAAAGAATGCGTGTGAATCTTGCAGTTACTGTATAGACCGTAGATATACATTTATATACATATAGGTCTGTATATATACATGTACGCCCTAGTCAATTATTTCTCGAAGGTATAAGTATCGGCAGGCATAACCATGGAAAAACCTCTGTATAAAAATAAATGTGTTGTAGAAAACATGGCTGGCATACAGCGCTGTTCAGACAATCGATTTCACCGAGTCGTAGCTGCGCATAAAACTCAGTGGATCAGTTGATAGTACCTGCAGAACATGCAACTTCATATAATTGAATGCAATAAGGGTTCATTTAATGCAGGAAGAAGATTGTATTTTACTATTTCGATATTGTAGAAATCTAAAATCTATCGAATTGCCGAAAGTATAGCGAATTTGTAACGTAAAGAGGACAAAGCGATAATTTTAGCGTTATTACAATAACGAATTGTCAATTTGTAAATTAATCTATCAATAACAATATATGAGATATATAAAAAATGTGGTTAATATAATTAAATTAAATCAATGATTAGGAATTTAGAATTGACCGTACCTTCTAAATAAATGTTTAAATTGCGTTTGGGCGTCAGCATTATAAACCAAAGGTATCGTGAGCTTGACAACAGAAGCAACTGACTAAGAATTGAAAGTACCACTGGGAATTAATTAAACCACTTTAATAGTCATACGTGATAAACAAGGTAAAGGCTTATATAATTTTGATTAAAGTAAGATCTTTTTGCGGTGGGATCAATGGGTTGATCGATGGAGTGTTCTTTCTTGCGCGAGAAGATCACACGGTGAGTAGAAATCTAGGATCTGCAATTTATCAGAACACTGGATAGACAGGTAGACATAAATGCCATATGATATAAGATGTGAAGTAGTATTGTGCTCCCACCAAATGCGTCACAGCTTTATACCCTAATATAGAGAGTCTCAGTTATGAATAATCAAAATTTTATAGTGTACATGTACAATAGACCTGCTGGCTGTTAACACACAACAAATGACAATGCCAAATCTTAAATAAGCATGAGTGTAGAACCGTGGGCTTTAGCACTTGCAATGACAATGTTAAGTACATGTATTGGGAGACAATAGCTTGTGTAGTTAATACCTGCATTACAAGTTTAAAACCAGTAAGCATTAAAACTGTATAGTTAGCTAGTACAGTTACTAGTTATGTAATATACTTGATGCATGCATTAAAACAAGTCAGATTAAAACATTAACAGCTATAAACATTAATAGATAGAAACATTAAGGCTCCTAAGATCTGAATTTAGCGATGGTATGTAATATCCATGTATCTATTGCTTATTATGGTTAACTGGTCCTACAGTATACAGTAGACTAATTACTAATTAAGATATACATAACGGCACACTGAGTCAGGAAGCACAGATGCTTATTTAAGACCCATTTCCTCCTTCCTCTCCATGGTTATTAGTAATCGATGCCTTTTGATGGCGCATCAATAGCAGCCGGCGCGGATTTAAGAATAACCTTTCATCACCCTGGGATTTTTCCTTCCTAAGCTTTTACCAACACTCGGTCTTCTAAGGTGGTGGCCCACAAAGTACTAACCGAGGTCGATGCAGCCTAACTTCGACAATTGACGCGCAACTAAACCAAGTGCGCTAATTCCGCCGTCCTAATAATAATATACATGCATATTATATAGACTATAATAATTATAGTAATAATAATAATAATAATAATAATAATATTATATAAATAATAATATATAGTATATATTATATATATATACATGTATATATATATATATATATATATATATATATATATATATATATATATATGATATTATGCAGTCTGCTTCAGCAATTCTTTTAAGCCGCTAGATGACCTCGAGTAGCCGTGCGGCTATTCAACACATTGCATCGTTTTTATCAAACCTCTGGTTCTTTAACGCGGGTAAAAAATTATAGCAATAAAGACGAAGGTAAAGATAAAGATAAAGGTAATGTTAATGAAAGTTTTAAAGGTAAAGTTGCTAATATGTAAAGACAATTATTGACAGAGGTAAGGAATTTGTGTTTGAGTTAAACCGTTCAAAAGTGCTAAATCATCTCATCTGACAGCAAACCTTCGGTCAACTACGTTTTGTCATCTTTTGAGCCGGAGGGCATCTACCATAGAACTCTATTTGGTGCACCTTTATCGCATGGAAAAGCTTTGCCTACGTCTCTATCTATTCGTTTGGAGGACCTCAAACCTGCTGCAACACGCCTCAAGTCTAGCCGCTCACGATGCTCTGACCACTCTACACTTCTCCTCGAGTGCTTTAAAACTTATGCATACTCTGCGCGGTAGTCCGAGCTTCTCTCATCCGCCGCTGTTAAACTACGACGAAGCTCTGATGAAATTTTTGTGTTCCATTATCAATGCAGATTTGTCAAATTCACAGTAGCAGTAAGCCAGACTACCGGTGAACAAAGGTGCTCTTGGAACTTGTCTTTCTTCTGGTATCGCACCTTCAGCCTTCTTTGCCTCAGCCATGGGAACAAGACAGCTGCAAGATGCCATCCTTCTCAAGCGCCTCACGTCGTCCTATGCATCCGTTGACGAAGCTTGGTCAGTTTGGTTCTGAGGCCACACCACCAGTGCTCCGCCCTCTATCTCAGGTAGTAACTAGAAACCCTGGGACCATCCTATTGTGGATCTGAACTATAATGGACTTTTAAGGTCCATTCTAGCGCAATAGATACAGCACGACTCCTAGCTGTGCCATCTAAAAGAAGCGTCGTCTTGCTTCTCGCTCTTCCTGTTGCTTATTTCGACTTTTTAATAGATACTGAGACAATTCGAGTGGCAGTAAACGACTTCCTAAGAGCGAAAACTTGCGAACCCTACGTTTGCCCCTACGACCATGAAGTCGATGCCTTAAGTCTCCAAGGTCTTTCCTATAAACGTAGCTACGGTAGAAAGTCTCGCCATCACTATTTAAACAGCATAATATGCGGGTCTTTTCACGAGCGGGCATTGATCCTTCCTTGCTGGAACCAAGCGGGTTGTCCAAGTCAGATAGCAAGCGCCCTGACGGCATAACTTTGGTGCCCTGGTGCAGTGGTTAATGTGCTGTATGGGACGTCATGGTCATTACCACTAAGGCAAACTCTTACCTTCAGTGAACACAACTTCAGTCACTGAGGCGGAACTGCTGAATTAGCCGCCCTTAATGAATTTGATAATACCCTGAACTGTCCTTACGGTATGAGGTTGTACCAATGGCCATTGAAACCATGGGCCCCATGAATCCCGAAGAAGTTGACTGCATTAATGGAATAGACAGACGTACATGTATCACACAGCAAACCAGCGATAACCGACAGACCTCTTTTCTTTAGCAAAGACTTTTTATTAGTTTGCAAAGTTTAATGCCGTCGGCTTCTGCAATTCTTTTATATAAAAAACGGATAGATGATCTCAAGTAGCCGGGTGGCAATTCAGCACTCTTTGTTGGAATCTTCTATTTTACTAAAACCCCGGGTTAATATATCTTAGTTTATATATGCATGTATGACATTATATGTGCATGTATGTGTAAATGTATGGGCATGTTTATAAACCTTATATGTTCAGTATATACATGTATGTGCAGTTGTGCATATTGCGTATATTCTTCGAACCGATAGATACATCTGTATATGGTTTGCTTTTTCATTTTTAGTTTGGATATTTTTAGTTGGTATTATTTTTTCGAATGCATGATGGGTGGTCAACTAGATATGTTTTTATAACCTCTTTGACTGCCTATTGTGTGCTATTGCATATTTGAGTGGTTTTTCAAATAAACATAGTTCTCTCTCTCTCTCTCTCTCTCTGTCTCTCTTTACTCCAGGGGCAAGAATATAAGTAATAAAAAAATATAGTAATTGTAATTTTAATAATACAATCATTATGCTCATAATTTTGCAATCTGCTCTATCTATCACTAAGGAGCAATGCATCGATCAATTATTTGATACTTGTAGTGTTTGTTACCCATCACAAAATCGTTGCCTTTGAATTCCGTAGCTAAAAATTGTTATTGTATTTTAACATTATTTCTCTACTTAATCCTTTCCTGTAAGCGTGCAGCACATATTTCATCTATCCCATAGTGGCCATGCAATTTAACGGACAAATATTCTATCAATAAATTGCTAGTAATTTGCCGCTCTATGCACTTACATTAATACTGAGTAACAGGTATTAACCGCTGGTATAAAATATAATCTACACTGTGGATATTAAGACTCCACGAATAACTATAGTAGGAGCTGGCTTGAGAAATGGGTAAGCCTCTTGCATATCAAATCTCTCTATTTTTCGTTAACTTTCTAATTTTCTCCGACTTTCATATTTCTCTCTCGCTCTGTGTTTCTCTGTCTTTCTCTTCTCCATCTTTTTCTCACTTACATGTATTGACTCATGTTTTCTCTCCTTGTCTCTTTTTCACTCTAGAATGTGCTAATCTACTCGTGTTAACATCAGTACAATAGCATGTTCACATCAGTACAATAGCATGCTCACATCAGTATAATAGCATGCTCGCATCAGTACAATAGCATGCTCACGTCAGTACAATAGTATGTTCACATCCAGTACAATAGCATGTTCACATCAGTACAATAGAATGTTCACATCAGTACAATAATTCACTGAAAAACACATGGTAGATATCCGGTAAACCATATGGTTATTCTTATGTAGTTTTTTGCGCTGATTTCAAATATGTCAAACATTTAGTTCTATCACGTCAAGTTTTGGAGATATCCACAAAAATAGATTTTGACTTTAATTACTTTACTGCGATGGCCACAGTGATGGCAATAAAAACAGTCTGGTAGTGGTATCACTGCACAGTCTGCACTGTTTACAGAATTTGTTTGTTATTTATTATATTTTACTCAAAATTAAATAAATTGCATAAATTTAATAAAATAACTTTTCAAAGACTGTCTCAAAAATGGAACATTATAAATTTTAATTATTCAGCTGAATATAAAATAATGGCTTCTAGGCGTTGTGTTAACTCACCAGATTTATTTTGTTATGTGTGTGGATACTTAACAAACGCATCTCATCGTAAAACTTTCTCACCATTCCTATGCCTTTTGGTGTGCCTATGATATGGCGGGAACCAACGAATCATGTCACAGATTGCTACTTTTATATGACTAATATGCATGGATTCTCCAACAAAACTCGAAAATCAGTGATATATGCAACAGTAGCCTCTGCTTCAAAGCCAATTCCACACGATATTAACTGTCCGGTGCCAACAGCCCCTGAAGAATACACAACTGATGAGGCAAATGAAGAGCAAAGTAACGAGTCCTCTTCTGCCAATGACTCTGATTCCGACTATGATGCAAGAGGAGGGATCCATCCTATTAACACCGCTGAGCTCAATGATCTTGTGAGAGACCTGGCGTTAACAAAAGGTCAAGCCGAATTGCTTGGTTCACGCCTTAAGGAATTCAATTTACTAACTCCAGGCCCTGTGACAACAAGTTTTCGCCACAGGCAACGAGATCTCGTTCAGTACTTTGGCATGAATGATGACATCTACTACTGTAGAGATGTTGACAGTTTGCCATCAAGCCTTGGAATAAAGCACAGAGTCGAAGAATGGCGATTGATTATAGACTCTAAATAAGACCAGTCCTAAAGCAGTGCTATTGCACAATGGTAACAATTATGCTTCTGTGCCCATTGATTATTCAGTGAGTAGGAAAGAGACATACGAAATTATGTCATTGCTTCTAGATAAATTAGGCTACAGTCAGTACAACTGGAGTATTTTTTATGATTTGAAGGTGATCAGAATCCTTATGGGTATGCAGACAGGGTACACTAAGTACTGTTGCTTTATATATGAGTGGGACAGTATTGATAGGGCACTTCATTACATACAGAAAAACTGGCCAGTTAGAGATAGAATGCAGCCAGGAATTAAGAATGTCCTTCATCCCCCCTTAGTTGAGAGAGACAGAATTCTAATGCCCCCACTTCACATAAAGTTGGGTCTGATGAAGAATTTTGTTAAGGCTTAGGATAACAACTCTGAAGCCTTTCTGTATTTGCGCAGCATATTACCAGCAGTTAGCGATGCAAAAATTAAGGGAGGCGTATTCATAGGCCCCCAAATCGGGAAAGTCATGACCGACAATCACTTCGAAAGCAAGCTGACTGGTATTGAAAGAAATGCATGTGTGGCTTTTAAGTCCGTGGTGGTGAATTTCCTAGGGAATAACAAGTCCAGTGATTATGTGAATATTGTTGAGAAATGTATTCACGCGTATCGATGTATGTGCTGCAACATGTCATTGAAAATTCACCTCCTAGACTCATACTTGGATTTCTTTCCAGAGAACCTTGGAGCAATAAGTGACGAACATGGTGAACGGTTTCACCAAGACATCTCTGTGATGGAATCAAGATATCACGGGAGATGGAGCGCCGCGATGTTAGCTGACTACTGCTGGTTGCTTCAAAGAGATATGCCACACGCTCAGTATAAAAGAAAGTCATCTTCAAAGAAATTCAAGCCAAACACACCATAAGAATATAAGGTGTCCTTTCAAATTTTTAAGAAACTAATTTCGAACTTCTTTATGTTTTGGCAACTAATATTATAAAATTATATTGATTTAAATATTTCAATAGTATTCTATATAGCAAAAGAGAGCTGGTTTTAAGCTTCCATCATTACTTTGTGTTCTTGTGCAACAGTGCATGTTCCTTCATGTAGTAAAAACTATAAAAAATTAAAATCACGATATCTCCAAAACTATACGTGATAAAGAAAAACGGATTGCATATTTGAAATCAGCGCGTCGAGTTTCATGATAAACATTTATTGGATTATCAGATATCCAACAAAAAATATTTTGTCAATCAGTGAATTAGCATGTTCACATTAGTACAATAAAATACCCACATCGAGAGTTACAAAATTACAAATATCTTAGCAGTCAGCCAATGGTGTTTATTTCCGTGATATTTATTTCTATAATTTGTAGTCATTTTAAATCATCAATTCGTCTGGGCCCCTATTGGTGCAGTCATATTGAATTTTTCACATAAACCTGTTTATCAAGTAGATGCTAGCCTAAATTTAATTTATCTATAACACTTATTCCTTGTTACAAAAATGTGCTAAATTGCAGTGAGCATAGAAGACCAAAGTTAACACAAGAACAAACCAATAAAATCAAAAACTACTGCTAATACATCAGCCTAATTATCAAACAATGCGAATTTAAGACATCAATTGTCTTGCTCAGATAATCTTATATTGCACTCATCATTCCGTCACACTATGTGTACAAAATTATCGTTCAAACTTCGTGACAAATATTGGTGCAGATAAATAATTTTCCTGCTCCACCATGAGATAATGAGTTCTGAATCTCGGTGGAATCCACATCGATATAGGCCTACAATGCAGCTCAATAAAAATTTACCTTTCTATTATTCACCCGAAGGGTATTTGCAGATCACTGAATCATGTAGATAGCCTAGGATATTAATTGCTTAACTTTACTGCTTCAGCTGGAGGTCAAAGAGATGGGCCACCGCTTTTGATTTGCTCTAATCGACCAGAACGCTATCGACCGCGTATGGTCTACGAGTCACCCGTCAAGATTGGCGAATTCTCTCTCAGCGAAAACCGAACATTCACTCCAGATAAATCTGAGCTCCGCTACTACGTGGGACCCGCTGGACATGATCCCCCAGTCTTTGATGGGCCGGTGGATTTGAATCTCAATGATGGAATGGATAAAGCAATTTTTCATGAACGTACTGAAAAGCTGGATAATATACTCAATTGGATTCAAACCGACAATAATCGAGCCAGGTTTAACAGGACCTTCACTGATTTTTGTAATCTGTGTCGAATTTCCCTTTAAGAATGCAGTCTTGGCTTTTTATACTTATCCGTTACTATTAATTTAATCTATATTTTGCTGCTGGTTTTAGTTTCGAGATATCTCGAATTTAAAGTGATTAATATTCACATAACTAGCAACGGATTAGAAATCCGTGAGAATAATGTCCTCGCATGACATTAATTTAAACACATAAAATATTCTCTACGGTTGTGAAAGATTAAATTTAAGAAAAAGTTCTTCAAATCGGCGATTCTAAAAATGTAAATTCACCGTATCTCTTAAACCACCGTTTTCTCCATTTAGTTCTTCTTGAATCTCTCTTTCACTATTAGTTTTAGGTTCTTCATTGCTCTAGATTAATTATAATATATAACTCAGATATAAACAATCTATCACCTGTTCAAGAGGTTCACAGTTGAAAAGCCTTAGAATTAGACGTTCACTATCGCTCGTATTAGCCAATAGGCTATATTCTACTCGAAATTTCACCTAGTGGCAGTTATATTACACACCAAGACTGAATTTAGAATTTGAATTTAGTAATTGAATACTGAACTTTGAGTGTAGCTCCAATAATCAGAGCAAATCTACTATTCTTGTTGCAGATGAAAGCGTTAGATAATAGTAGCAATTTTGACCGGTGTTTTATCTCTCTTGCTTTTCATTCTTTTAAAATTATACAACCAGAGGTTTTGAACTGTTGGATATTTCTTTATCAGCTTGTGAAATATGTATGTTTCTAAGTGTCGTTTTATTGTATTTTTGTGATAATTTTTACTTCAGTAAATATGGCTGCTGAAACTCTCAATGAAATAATTAGACATACATAGTAACATGTATAATGACATTTGCATATTTTGCATGAGTTTAGTTTATATATTATGTTTTATTTGTATGTTTATGTGTTGTGCTCTGACCGTTGAAGGTTTCTAACATATAATGGCTTAACTTATTAAGATCCCATTGACAGGGTGAAATCCATTTCATCCATTCTGATCACTCCCTTGTGGTACGGACAAGAACTTTAATCTTATCTTACTTTTCTTTCAGCATCGACGCAGTGGATTTTATTTGTCGCAGAGGTTTATTGACTGACATCATGATGACCCCGTTTTCCTGGACTAATCCTTGGAAAATTGCAGCTGCTAAGTTTCAAGGAAAGATCTACATGTGTCAGATGAAGACGGCTGAAGAATTGGCTAGGAATGAGTATGAAGAAGACCAACGTGCTAGCACTTTTCCAGGGTTTAAGTTTGAGCAGTGCGTCACTAGTGGTAAGAATATTGTTTAATAGTTGTTTAATAGCATTCATAACGTTAATTAATTTTTTGGTAACAAAAATAACTCTTTTGCTTGATTAATGAGTACAGAGAAATACATAATCTAAGCGTATTGTGTTTTAACAACCTGTGCAAAAATTGATAAGGACCGATAAGTCCTTCCGTTAATGTCCCTGACATTTTCCCTGAATGAGGAAACGGACGTTAAACTTTTATTATTATTATTATTATTATTATTCCGTTCTGCCATCTATTATCTCTTTTATTACAATTGTCTCCCGCACTCCGTTTGAATGTGTCCTACCTATTTCTTCTTCCTATTTCCTAAAGCACTTATCAACTGCCTATCTGTACCAACTCTCTCTCGTACTTCTTCATTTGTAACTTTTGAGTTCAGCCAGTCCTTTCCATTCTTCTCCATATCCATATTCACAGCGCTTCTATTGCATAATATCTTCCCTCTTTCAGGTCCATGTTTCTCATCTATATAATAGCTTGATCCATAATATTTTCACTATATTTATCCTTATGTCATTTTTTAGACTTTTTGTTAAAAGTTTTTTCGATTGCCGAAGTCCTCATTGTGCAATCGTACGGCATATTTCAGTCTCACACTTAGCATCATCTGTGTTATTATTACACAAATATTTGAAAACTCCTTACCTATTCCAATTTAGTACCATTTATTGCAATATTGATATAACCGCATTTATGTGACACTCTTATCACTTTTAATGAATGTGCCCCGCAAGGATAATTTTTTATTTTAATCTTCATACTATATTTTAATGTCTTATCATTATCTTCTGCAGTACATTCTCACTTCCAGATATCATTCCTTGATCATCTGTAAATCTCACATTTTGCAGCAATTTAGCTTCTAATTTTGTTATTCAATGTCTTCCGTGACCTTATTAATTATTGCTTTGTGTAAATGTTAAATAACTCTGGCGAAATAGTACAATTTTGTTTTACTCCTCGTCCTATTTCACCTTCTTCTGAGTATTCTTTTTAGATCTTGTTTGCAGCTCTTTGATTCATATACAAGTTTACATGTAGTATTAACCTTCGACCTCCCCAGTCAATTCCGATTCTTCTAAAGATATTCAGCATCGCTATCCAATCAACCCTGTCAATGGTCTTCTCAAAATCCACAAAACATACAAAGACGTCATTCCCAGACTAGCTTCGATAACTGAAGACCCGCACTACACCTATTGCTTCTCATTTGCCGCGGCTAAAAGCAAATTGAGTCTTGCCAAATATCGTACCCATTCTCGATTGAATGCGATTATTTAGCATCTTTAATAAAATCATCGATACATGAGGTATTATGCTAAACTGATTATTCTGTAATCAGAACAATCCACAGCAGTGGCTTTTTAGAAATTAGAATCATCAATGATTTTTTAAAGTCCATGCCCTATGCAGGGGCAGATCCAGGAATTTTTAAGGGGGGGCCCGAAATTTTTTTTTGAGAGTGTACACATTTTTTGCTTTCGCATCACCTTCTTCGGAACATTTGATGCAACCAGACAAATTGCTGTAGGGGGGGGGCTCAAAATTTGTTCACTACTTCATTCGGCTCATAGAGTGAGTGTATCTCCATATCTTACACCCCCCCCCCGCTCATACCCGTACTAAAGTCAGGGGAAACCTAAAATTCTGCGTACATTTGTTTTGGAAAACGTAGGTTAATTTTTTCACCTCTGAAGAAACTCTGCAGATCTCGAAAAAATTGCAAAAGTGACCTGTTTCTGGCGGTGGGGGGGGGCCTTAAGTACCTTCCAGCCAAAGCTCTTTGCACCACTGCTACGGGACAGAGTTCACATTTTTACATTTTTACCCTCTTTCCTCTAATGCAGAGGTTCAAGTGAAAATTGAGAGCTAGTGAAACGATCAACATTTCGGGCCCCCTTCCACTATACAGGGCTCCTAGTATATCCTAGAAAAAAATCGAGCTGTTGGAACTGAGTTCCCTCTCGTACCCCCCCCCCCCTAACAACTGCCATTACACTTCGAAAATGCCATAGAAACAATGAAAATATAGTTTAAGATTTGTTAACGGCGGATTTATGGGGGGGGCCCAGGCCCCCTGGGCCCCCTGGGCCCCCCTGGATCCGCCACTGGCCCTATGTATATTGGCTGTATTAAAATTAGCCATGTATACTAATATTTGTTGTTTAACTTTAAATTTAGATTCTTTCCATTTACCTATACAATTTAATTAGCGTTATCATTATTACCTTAGGTAAATTAACTGACAGTGTGTCACTAATATTTGCATACGCATTTTCTGACTAAATATACTATCGGATAATTATTTTTCAACGATGCATATGCACAGATGGTTTGAGCTCTTATAGTGGAATATTGTTCCTTCACATCTATTTGCTTGTTTTATTTTAAATGTACATATTTTCCTATATTGGAGAAAGTAAAATGTAGTACCTAAATTGTAAAGTAGACTTAAGTTAATTTTAAAAAATTTAAAAGTAAATTAAAAACTTATTAATTTAAGTTAATTTTTGACTCAATTTCTTGTCAATAAAGTCGAATATTGTTGTATAGATACACCAGACGGCGTTCCCGACACAGCTGAACCAGTGAACACTAACAAAGCTTACTACGCTGTAGTTAAGTCTCGTCTGAATGAGCATCGCTTGTGTAAGTAGAATAGTGATGCTGATAATATAATCCTGTAAAACTGATCCATTGGGTGACCTTTATCTAACTATATACAGTAGTATTCTAGACCTTCATCATCAGTTCCTTGCGTTCTGAAGAGAACATAGGGCGGCAGCATTCCTCCATTCTTTCTGTCTTTAGCAACCCTCACAGCATCTTCCCATGAAATGTTCAAAGTTTTAAAATCTTTGTTTATCGTGTTGAACGGAGTACTTCTAGGTCTTCCTCTTTTCCTTTTTCTTTGACTTGGCTTCCATATCATTGCAGTCTTTGCGTATCTGTCATCGTTCTAGACCTTAGAGTTCCATAAGTGCATTTTCTCATGAGATCAATTGGAACCGCAGTTACTTCCAGTTGTGTAATTGCTACAAATATGAAAAGTGGAAAGTTTGGAAAATATTTGTAAGTTACGCACTTATGTTCTCTTGATTAAACCACAGACTCGTTCATAGCGCAGTGCATACATACCTCATTTGTACTATTAATAAATCAATAATGATTTAACGCCCAATTTCTCATCAAAAGGCGACGTCAAGGACTAAGGTCTCAACGTATTGAGATTGAGCTAAATAGCTAGGCTAGGTTAGTGTATTTATTATCAATATTCAATTATTCCAATAGTGTACGTGCAGTATTTAGCAAATTTACTAAAAGATATTAGTTTTTAATGTAACTTATACTATATTAATTTCATGTTCATTAAATTATCAGAAAATATTTAAATTGTAAAACTTGCTTATAATTGTATAATCGGCAATATTCAGCAAAGCTAAGTCTATCAAATCGTCACACCCTTACCTTATTCGTAAACTCAAATATGTTTATTTTTTCACTAACATGTATATGTTTATTACGATACGGTAAATATTTATGTCTAATTGATTGCAGTGTTTTCAGGCGAAGTAGATTGCGTGGATAGAGATGACAGTGATCGCCTCATTGAGCTGATATCATGTAATGATCCTCGCACAGAGAAGCAAAAAGTCACGTTCAAAAGTTATGAAATCTTACGGCCTTCTAACTCTGCTGATAATTATAATAGCAATTAATAATATTGATAATATTAATTTTACTACAATAATTAATCATAATTATTATAGTAATAATAATATAATACTACTACCACTACCATATCATTATTATATAAGAAAATAAATATAAATCATAATATTCTTAAAGTTATTTTTATAGGATGTTAATCTAAACTGCTACTTCTACATGCATAAATGTTTCTTCGTAACATTTTTTCCTCTCTCTCTCTCTCTCTTTCTCTCTCTCTCTCTCTCTCTCTAGCGCTCTCTCTCTCTCATTGCCTTTAAATGTTAGTGCATAATAATTACGAAGTACATGAACATATTCCAAGACTTAATTTTACTATACAGGTTTAAGCTGGCTCGAGCCTGGGCTCAATCCTTTCTGCTCGGAATTGATCGCATTGTGTACGGATTCAAGGATGGAGATGGGAACGTCAAAAAACTAGAAACATTTAAGGTAGACAATATTCCGGACTACTGTGCGGTAAGTTTCTCAATACTTAGCATTGCTTCTTTATTTAGTTCTTGTCTAATGTCTTACTAATATTCGCAAATCCATTAAATTCTGTGTATATGAACAGAGAAAAGATTGTAAAATAATTTGAGTAGTGAATGTACGGTCTATGTCAAAATTTTTCTTTTGAATTTCGATGTCCCGCATTCGTCAAGCCAGTATAAACATTCTCCTGTGCTGATTTGTTGTAGTTTACTTATTTTATCCTCTTGTGTTATATAATGTGAATAACAATAAGTCATTGATGACAATAGAATAGTAACTACAAGTCATTGAGAGCTAATCTTATGCTCTAATATCAGAACCACACGAGAGAGAGAGAGAGAGAGAGAGAGAGAGAGAGAGAGGAAAATGGAGAAGGACAGAAAGGGTGAACGAGAAAGAGTGAAAAAGAGACACATATACTTCGGACAAGTCATATAATGCATAATTGCATATAGCGCATCAGACACTGACATCCAATGTTGTGTAGACTTACAACAATAACAACATTTAGAGTGCTACAGTCATCAATGACAACATCGAGCACTATTACGACAAAATAAAGCCGTCGATCTGAAGTGTAGAATTTCCTACTTTCATATTTAACATTCATTAATAATGTAGATTAATTAATTTCTAAGGTCGTCAAATTTTGGTCCAAGGAAGTTGCTCTCTACTTTTGTGATCAGTTTCTACACTACGTGAAGAGAACTATCAAAGACGACTCGGAAAGGTTTCAGCTTAGATTTCTTGTATGAAACAATTGTAAACTAATCAAATGCATCGAAATCCCTACGCATACTATGCGTAACTTGTAGGTGCTACAATTTGCTACAACAGAATGTCTCAAGAAGCACAATTACATAATAAAACTTTATTTTAGAATCGCCTTACTATGTAGGCCTACAATTGTATTTTCAGTTCTATACGGGAACCGGAAAACTAATTGTCAAAACAACGTGTCCAGGATTAGTACCCATGGTAGCCTTCTTACTGGTTAAGTCGAATTCCAACTAGACCATTAAATCTCTACAAATACGCAATTAATTTAACTAGATTTACCTTACGGACGTCACGTAGGGGAGACCTGGGCTGGTTGTAACAAAAATGAGTCTTACTTATTTTTCAAGAAGCTTACACAATTCAGAAGAATGTGTAGACCAATTTGTACAATATATTATTCATCTATGTACTAATATAAACTAGGTGTGCCTAGTGCCAGTACTTTTTGAGTAATTCACATTCAAAGTGATCAACCCAAACGTTACAACCAGCCCCTACCCTGGGGCAGGTTGTAACGAAGTCCGGGGTAGGTTGTAACGCAATTACAGTTTAAAAATATTAAAGTAGCTCCCCTCCATCCTCTGAATTATTAATATGCTTTGATTTAAATCATGTTTATATCAAAGTTTAAATCATTTTTCACTGTTTAGGAACATACATTTGCCGAGTCTAATCTGAGACACAGTTATGCCTCAGATAGGGCCTAAGGAAATTCACCAATTGTACACCATTCATGCGACCACATCTTACAGTCTACATACTGCACCCATTTATCAAGACTATTGCTGTTGCTGTAGGGTTCACAATGTATGAGAGAAAAATAATATTGAATAAAATAATTATACCAGTTGTATTAATATCCCCGGGTGCACGCCTTGCCTTGACTTGCTAAATGTAACGAAAATAATGTAATATGACAGATTCCCATTTCTACTGCAGTGGATCTGATGGATTGTCTACTATCTAGCACTCTTTCAACTGCACTTCCCGTGGCATCTTTTGAAACGCTACAACGAGAAGATTTCCTCTTAAAATTCCTCATTCCAAAATCATAGGCATACATAATAAGCTTATATATTATTTTACTAATAATTAATTGTCCAATACAGGCTTAACTAACAAATATCCATTCAAGTAGGGGCCTATAACGTAGTAGGACTATGTATATGACCATAAACCACTGCATCAAGCCGCCTAAGTTGCACGGGGAAAGATATAGCTGTGTTACAACCTTCCCCGCGTGAAATGTTACAACCTGCCCCGTAATAAAATGAGTTTATAAAATGATTACGTAGCCAAAATGAGTCAACTTCAACTTCAACTTCAAAAAAAGTCAACTTCAAAGTAAATATTTTTAAAGACATTTGAACGGTATACCTTATACCAAAGTCTTACTTGTTAAAACCTTAAACTGAGTCATCTAGTCAAAATGAAACATCAAATGGCAAAATTTACTTTTGGTAGCAACAAACATACAAATTGAAATAACACCCCACCTGTTTGAACGATTGCTTTCAGATTAGGCTTGTTTATGAACAATGAAGCAATGAACAATATCAGGTGATAAGTTTTTGCACTCCTCTTTTATTCAGTGAAAAAATTGGCATGTTACAACCATCCCCGTGTTACAACCTACCCCGTGTTACAACCTACCCCGTGTTACAACCTACCCCGTGTTACAACCTACCCCGTGTTACAACCTACCCCGTGTTACAACCTACCCCGTGTTACAACCTACCCCGTGTTACAACCTACCCCGGTCTCCCCTACTTAACGTACATGTTAATGTTATTAATATTATTGTTATTAACATTATGAACTGGATATTTTAGGATAATTGAGATATTGTAGCAAGGTTCTACGTTACTTAAGTCAGAGTGATTGCCAGCTAAGCTAACTACTTCTAATAAAAAATCAGGTTTATCCCATCGTTCAGATTGTAACGTTCTAAATCTTTTTTTCTAAGATCCGTATTCAATTATCAGCCTAAGCAAACAGATGACATTGAAAATATCAAGTTGTCAAATCAAACCATCCACTAAAATTTTGAGGATAATTAGTGATTTGTAATTGTAGCAACAAAAATGATGTCCCTGAAGAACAACAATGAGCTGTCGCGGTGTCAAGTTACAATTATGAACAATTACATCATCTGAGTCTTTATCATCATCATCATCTTCCCTTAAATCCCAGTTTAACCAGGGTCGGGATACGAATAGACTTTCTTGACGTTTATCCATTATCTGAGTCTTTATGCCAGATGATAAAGTAAAAAGGCTCAAATATATTCACAATATGCAATTCTTTATCCTATCACTCGAAATTTCAGCTATCTAATTATTAGTATAAGTGTCAGTATACATTAATCTAATTATCAGTATATGGGCTGAGCCAGGTGGCTTTTGGAAAGTTCGACTGCGGATCAGTAGGTGCAGGGTTTAAATCCAGTGCTCTCCCAGAAACTGTCATGCTATTCGAGCACATAAAATTGACCTTAAACTGGGCCCTAGCCGTAACACACACACACACACACACAAATATAAATACATGTATATATATATATATATATATATATATATATATATATATATATATGTAAAGCTAAAAGCAAAGCTAAGGTTGACGTCAGTTTCCTCACTCGAAAGCGATGTCAGTGACGGGCGAGCCCAGGGTTTGAACCCGCATCTACTGATCCGCGGTCGAGTATCTTACCGACTTCGCCATTGGCTCCAGCCAGCGGCGACGTAGTAAGATACTCGATATATATATATATATATATATATATATATATATATATATATATATATTTACACCGATATATATATATATATATATATATATATACATGTATATATATATATATATACATATATATATACATACATATATTTACACGTAGGGCCTATATATATATATATATATATATATATATATATACACTGTATGCATATTTACATAAATAGCTACACATATTGTCTTACTATATATATAAGGGTATCTTAAAATAGATACCCTTATTATCCGTATCTAGTAGCAATATTGACCTGTAGTTTGTCGTCGAGTTTTCAATGCCGTTGTGTAAATTTAAGTAGAATTAGTTTTCTGATAGCGTCTCTAGTTAAGGAAAATTAACTTGTTTATTTTATTCTTTTTATACAGCCTTGTATACGTGTTCGATAGAAGACCAAAAGCTGAATACATAGAGTGTAGTATTAAAGAATCTGCAACTTCAGAATATTCCGTTATACCTGCTTCGTACATTGAAGCCATAAATAATCCGGGAAAGAAAGACAGCAAGAAAGAAAGTGACGATGGAGTCAATGAAACCAGCGAGTCTCATTGTGCGGACCCTGACAACACCAGCCCGTAAATTAAACGCCCAAGATTCTCCTCTAATTGTCTGTCTCAGTTTACAAACGCTAGCTTAATTACACAAATTTTCAAGTAAAGTGCGCTAATACTGTGATAGGAACATAATAATTACAAAAAGGTTTAATCCAACTACTGAAAAAATGTTACTGAAACTAAATGAAGCTACTATGGGAATATAGCAATCAATTAGAGCAATTATGTTTACTAAAGGGTTACTCTTAGTTTCAAATTTTAATCCTTCTGCGACAACAGATTTAATTAGAGTAAGTTATTATTTTGATTGGAACATTACAATTCCAGAAAGGTTTTTATTTTCCTCATTTGATCAACTTACCGAACGGGATATGAAAACTCGACTTACTCAAAATAAATGTTCAACTCATTATTCAACCCAATGCTTGTACTTCCATATTCGCGCAAAATATGGTATCTGTACAAGTAGAATGAATATTAATTTAAACTGTCTTGAGATAGAATGCATGTATGCTTTTATACTGTTGATGCATTTTATTTATTTACTTATCAATTTAGATGCATATTATTCATATATTTAACGCTTGCTTCAGTTATAGGCGATATTTTAAAGTGATGTTATTTATTTGACAGTATTATAGTGCATATTTTAAATGTAATTGACTTATTGCTTTTATATAAGCAATTGGACTATATCATTCTTCATTTTTAAGTGAAGCTGATGTTTTTTCTTTATTTTAATGTTATTCATAAAATTGGTCATTCAAATTTTATAAATTTAATCTATGAATTGTCTACATATTGACGCTATAAAGCTTAATTAATATTCATTTTATTTACTTCTCATTCTCTCAATCTGTTGTCTTACCCAATTCAGTTATTTTCTCTTCATTTGTCGCTACGTCGCTTCCTTCCTCCCGACCTGATTTCGTAACTTTCTTTCTCAATTGTTTCTTTTCTGAGCGAAGCCAAACCAGGTTCAGGGTTTAAATTAACTGTTCATAATAATATATTCTATTTCATCTCTTTTCCAAGTTGATGCGTCTCAGTGTAATCCGCGAATCGAACAATTTAAATAAAAATAAATAATCAAGCAAGTTGTCCAACTACTGTCAGATAACTGCACACGTGATCTATGTTAATCAACGCTAATTTACATATAATTTCACAAGACAAAAATTATTACGGATTGCATTTTTAGTGTATACAAGTATATAGGCCTACATATGCATGAATTCAACATCGTAATCTTCCCTTGAATCCAAGGTTAACTAGGGCAGAAATATGAATAGTCCTTCTCAACTTCTTTCTGTCTCAAACCATATCATCAGTCAACCACTATTTATTTCATTCGCTAAAATTTGTGTAGAATTTTCTGGAGCCTATGCGTTCACCAACCGAATGCCCTTTCTGACGTTGGTTTGGATCTTATTTCTTTAATCGCCATCTACGACGCGTGCAGCCACCAGTATATATATATATATATATATATATATATATATATATATATATATATATATATATATATATATATATAGCTGTGTGTATATGTGTGTTTGTGGCATCGTTCGAGTGAAATTAAACATCGAATAGATTAAATATGCGTGTAAACTCAAATTTTATGATTCAAGTTACTATTATAATCTTCATTGCTTGTAATGTTTATTCACATAAATGTGAGATATTAGTAAAAAAATATTTTAGATACTTTCTCTCTTTATTGATTAGTTTTTAGAAGTACAGGAATTTGCATCTAATTACAATTAATGTTTACTTTGAATTTAAAAAACTAACCACTTGCATAGTTGATTTCAAATAAGACAAGAATACACACACACACACACACACACACACACACACACACACACACACACACACACACACATATATATATATATATATATATATATATATATATAGTGGCTTCAGAAGTTAGTGGCATGTTTTTTTAAATAAATATTACAGCGGTAGCTTTAATAACTAGCGAAGTCCGGCTCAAAAATTTCAAGTGAATGAAGAAAACTTCATGCTAAGTGTGGCAGATAAATGTTCAGGTTATTGTTGAACCAAACATTTCAGAATCTGATCAATTAGACTTGATCGTATTGTCAGCTCTGACGACGATTGTTCAAAGCAACTATGTATCTCTGCTTGGATCTATGAGGGCAACGTCCTAGAAGTTTAAAGCTACTATAGGATGGATGGTTTTTTCCATTTTTTAAATCACGAAAGCGTTCTTTTTTAAACCAGGACACATGGATAAGATGGAACTGATGGAAGATTTCAACATGTAGCAGAAATGTTATATCCTGTCGATAGCATATTATGGAACTATAAAAGACATAGAACTATAATAGAACTATAAAATACCGTAGAATTATAAACGACAAAATGAGTGAAAACATATAACTGCGAAAGTAGGGTGATGCCAACTACATGTACCTCTCTTTCAAAATGTAAATGTTTAACGGCTGCTTCCGTAGGCTACGGCAGGGAATCTGCCAGTAACGGTATGGCTGAGTTATTAGTCACATGTACTGCGCCGATTCTTTCTATTCATGAATTGTGTAAACTGTTGATAGGCACTTAAGATGATAGGAAAGTCCATTATTAACATCACAATAAAAAAGCATATTAGAGCCAATGCGGGAATAATCCCCAATGCTTGAGCACCATCAGCTTCCTTTACTGGTAGTTCTATTCCAAATTTTAGAAATTCATCTGCCAAATTAAAAATGAAAATGAAAATAAAATAATCGATACTAAAAATATTATTACCTTTAAAATCACAAAAAATTAAAATACATATAATAATTAAAATATAAATCATATTTTCAATGAATTAAAGCCATATAAAAATTACACATTTCTGCTAAGTAATAACTATTTAAATTCGGTAATTTATATTTCACAATAAGGCAATGCACATTTACTTCAGAACCAGAAGCTTCAATATACATTTTAGTTCATGCTTTATGAATTCATTTTACCAAATCAATTGTAGATAGGCCTATCCTTAAATATATAATATACAATAGGTCCTACTGGTTTGTCTTATTTAAATCTTATTTACATGTATCTGTTTAACATCAATAAAATATTATTTACAAAATAATCAATAAGCCGAGAAGCACCGGAAGATAATTCAAGAGACAATAAAAAGTTAACTCATTTTCCGACGATTCTAACAGACGGCCTGTAAACACTAAAATGTCCGCCTTCCCTTCCGTTCAGGTTTTAAAAATTTGAGATGTTTTCTCAAAAGTTTCTTGCCTAGAATTTCTGGTCTCATACCATCAAGTTGCATTTAATACAGCTTGATACACTTTCTTGATTGAGATTATATAAGATAATAATGTAGCTACAGAAGAGTTGTTGGAAATCTTCCTGATTATGCATACATATAAGGCTTGACAATTTAACCTTAAAAACGTTATGGCCTTAAGATAGGTCCTAAATACTTATTTAAATGGCTATGAGTTGTGTGCATATTCCGATTGTAAAGTAAATATTTTAAGCGCTATGATTAATTGAAGCTATATTAAAATTCTAATTTAATTCTAATTCGTTATATTTGAAATATATGAAAAGTAACATGTTTTTATTGTATTCATTGAAAAGCGAATTTTTACAGAAATTGGTTGAAAAGATTCTTGGCTTATGAGCGCAAATTGCAAGTTAGTCGATTTTATAAACAAAAATTAAGTCACGATACTTATTCAAAACGCTAACTCATTTCTAGAAGAAATCCGTCAATGTAAACAATAAATATAGGCCTACCAGTAACGCTCCTGTTTACTACATTCATACTTACGAGAATCTTTTAGTTAGAGAGACCTCTTTGAGATTTATAAAGTAATATACTTTTTAATCACCAAACTATATTATAGTTATAAAGATGCTGCTTCGATATTTCAAGTAAAATTTTATATTATTCAATTTTCAGTGTGTTGCAAAATTACATTAATTAAAACAAAGCTTTTACTAGTATAGGCCTATTCCTATATTTCGGAAATCTCATCTGCTTCCCATAAGCTGGTTTTCACAAGGTTTTTACAAATTGGTGACTGACCTTTTACAAATGTTCTACGAATTTATTTGACAAATATGCACATCCAGAAATTTTTCATGAAATGCAGTGATGTAGGAATGATAAAACTCCTATAATATAATTAAAATATTTTGTCCTAGTGTTTCGGTGGTCACGAGAACAACTTTCAATATGTTTAGTCTTCAAGTATGCTTTGGTGACCGCTAAAGAATAATTTTCAAATCTTAAAATTAAAACATGAACTATGTGTAAATAGAGTATAAACACAAAATCAATAAAACAGAAGAAAACTTCATAGAAAATAGCATTATTCTAATTTTCCATACTTTATCTGAATGAGTTACTTTCTTTGAACTCTTTCTGTACTAGATTACAGAAAGAAGTTAGTTTCTACTGTAACTAGCTTAAATTTAACTAATTGCATATATAACTATACATGTACATGTATATTAATTTAAGTTACATTAATTTCATTTCTAATTTATATTAATTTCATATCTAATGTATTTGCGCGATTCATTAGATATCAAGTATAATTTACTGAACTTTAGTTCAGTAAATTATACTTGAATAGGATAAGTTCTCATCAAAAATGAATTAGAAATATCTAGTGTCTCTTTACCAAGACAAGCCTGTCACTTATTATTTTTAAAAGACTTGAAATTGGTGAAAATTCGGCATTTTAAAGTAAAACCAGGAGACATTTAAAACCTATATGCCTCTGTTAAATAACACAAGCCTCTACTCGATTAAGAAATTCACTGAATGCTGCATGATGCTATATAATAAATTCCTTTTGAAAGCCTTACCAATGCAGTCTGGAATTTGCGGTTCCCACCTTCCAAACCTATTGCAGATAGATCGAATACTTGACCAATCTTTAGCCGGACGTAGATCCTCGGATGACATGTGGTAATCAAAACGTTGCCCCTGAGCACAGGAGGCATTTACAACACTGTGAAGAAGAACTAAAGTGGAGTTCACTGTTTGTGAAATTAGCGGAGGACACCGAACAGCTGAAAAAAATTCAAAAGTTACATGTATGCCCATTTCGCTATTTTCTGATTAATTTTTTTGCATTTGCTTGCATAATCATATTCCGACAACTGTTGACTAATAAAGTGACCTTATATCAAACTGAAAATGTGCTATAATTTTGACATGAACTTTATTTATAGTGGACTGGAACAGAAAACATGATAAAATTAATATTTAATATGCAACATTGATTTAATTAGTGTTTTATTTTCAAGTGAATTAATATACCGCGGCATATTAATGATAATCGAACCACAGGTTAAGACTGGAATTTATGTACATTCTAGTGTAAAGATAATAACTAACGTTCGCAATCATTCGATATTTCAGAAATCCACTTCATTTCTTCGCTGCAGCGAACAGTTCTACTAAAGACTTCCGTTGAGAAGTAATAACCAGGTGGACAGGCGAAAGTTAACTCTGCACCGAGTGACGTTTCGTTCAGAGATCCACTGATCAGGAAAGCTATTTGTAATTGTTTGTGAGTCGGGCAATTCACCGCTAGACATGGAATAGAAGCATACTAATAACACGTTGATAACATTATAGTATATAGAAGCTGACAAAAAGAGTATTACAAACAAACTAATCTACTGTAATTTCGAAACCATCGATTAGGCCTACAGGTGTACCAAAATTTTCGAAATAGTAGACAGATCAATTTTACATATCTCAGAAAAGTTTAATCGCATAATGCTAATAGATGTCGCAGTAAATAGAACTCTTGTGAATCTACCAAACAATTTTCTTATGAACCTATCAATCAAATTTTAGTCCCATTTATGCATACACATGGGTATCTCTCTTTTGCGTATATTTACAATTAGAGATAAAGTAAATTATTCTGAATCCGAAACGAGAATTATTTACTTTGAAGTTTAAACCATAGCCCCTTTCTAAATGCTAGCTGTCTTGTTTAGACTACACAATGGTCAGATTAGAAGCACGAGTAATTCAGTGTAGTTTAACTTCATGATTCTTAAAGATGACGGCTCTTAATTGAAAATGATGCAGCATAATATTTATTGCATCGAGTATACTAAAATAATACGGTGCGATAGATACAATACAAATTAATTTAGTCCATTAATCAGTCAAATTAACATTCAACTATGATATTTGCCTGAGATGTTCCTTCAATGAAGAAGACGGCGTCAAACCTTTATTTATAGTATTATAACTAATATTGAACATTTGGACTTTCGATAAATTTATTCAATGAAAACTGTTCATAACTGTTCTTTCATTTTGTAGGAAAATTCCAAATTCTTAATAGTAAATGCATGATTTGTAAATTAAAATCCTCAGTGCGATGGAAGGTTATTCTTACATCCGCGACGGTTGCCATCGGCCATCTAAGGCAACAATTTGTCCATGAAAAAGAAGGAGAAAGTAACGAAAACAAGAAAAGCATGAAGAAGAAGAAGGAAGTAACGAAAACAAAAAAGCAACCAAGAAAGGAAACTTTGTAAATACACGGACAATATATGTGCAGTTGCCACGTGTGTACTCATAGGACAATAAATCTGATTCTATAGATTTACAATTAGATAATATTACCATGGCAAGAAATCGACTGCAGGGAATTGCTATCGGTACAGCGTACAACTGCTGACATTTCCTCTTTGGTATATTCAACGCCAGCAATCGTTGATGTAATAGTATAACCATTATCGCATGTAACATTTAACTCAGATCCGTACTCTAAGTACCCATCAACAAATCTGCTACTGCTTTTTACATGTACGCTTCCGTGAGAAATTTCCGGCAATTTGCAACGTATAGCTGAAAAAAATCATCCATAAACAATATTAGTATTTAGGATTTAGGAAATCATATTGACGCTTTAGAAAATAGTAATAGACACCGTGTCCTACTAGTAACTTAGAGAATGAGCTATTTTTGATTGACTTAAAATTAAACACGCATTATAATGAAATGATCATCTATATGTACATGTATGTTGATATACTGTATATCACTTTTAATACCACTTGTTTAAACCGTTAGGCAATTTAGACCATTTTCCGTATTATCAATTTAGTGAATGTCTGAGATAATACTCTCAGATCAGCGCTGCTGGGATTCGAAAACACGAGGGTTCAATTCACCTCAGAATCTGTCATTTACAACTACTCAACCTTCTCATAAGCTTCGTTCATCCGATGCCCAACTCAAAATTCCTAATATTCTCGCTTCGTTAGGTAGACGTTCATTTTCTTTCTGCGCGCCTACTGTTTGGAACTCTCTGTCTCCTGATCTTCCTTCATGTTCTACTACTTTCACTTTTCATTGTAGATTGAAAATACATCTCTTCCCACCATAGACTTCTTCATATTGCCTGACTGTTTTTTGATCACCGTATCGGCACAGTTTAGGATCTTTTTCTTACTCTTCAGTACATGTCTTTTCAGATCGTTTGGGGTGAATCGATCTGTAGTGACATGAGATGGGGGAGGGGCATCCCTGACATCCTAGTATGAGGAAACAGACATTAAACCTTTCTTATTATTAATTAATCTAGATTTTGAAGAGAACACCTGCACATTTTCCAGAGCTCACTTTCCAAGATCGTCCATCACAATAAGCCCACATCGTCCGATATTCTGTATTTGATATGCTGTTGTTATCTCTAAGATAGAAAAATCCAGAATCGCAGCTGTAATTCACCAGTGATCCTTCCAAGGCACATATTCCGTCGACTGTGGCTGCTGCTGGTAGGACTGGAACGGGAGGACATCGATTTCCTACAACAATAGTTTTCATATATTCTTACCTTTTATGTTTGAAAAGTCTGACATACACTTTTATGGGTCTGAAGTTAGATGTTATGTTCAAATTCAGTTTGAAGCTATACAGGTACAGTACAGTGTATTAGTCGATATACATGTATATACATGAAAACATATATACAGTACACACGCATATATTATATATATATATATATATATATATATATATATATATACATATGTATGACTTGCATGTACATACATTATATAACCACTGGACAGAGCAATATATATAATGCATACATATGTACAATTGCGCATGTGTATACATACACACTTGCATATAGTTAACTGACTTGTATATAGGACGATAATTTAAATATTCTATTAAATAGGCAACAAGCGAAATGACCTCCTATATTATTTATGCCAAGCACTAAAAATACCCGTATTTAATATAGTGTGCAAATAGCAAGAAGCAATTTAAAATATAGTTTGTTATAAGGGAGCAAAATAATCAGAGTTGAAATTTAAGGGAGTTTTGCACTTAATATAAAGCTAAGTCCTCCAAATTACTTTACTAAGTGTCACGCTTCGAAACACTAATTGCGCTTTTATTAATATACTGCACATTATATAAATATATACTACGTGTATATATTTATTAATATATAAATATATACTACGTGTATATATTTATTAATATATACACGTAGTAACTAATCCCAGTTATATTAGAGTTATATACTTGTATACACATGTCGAAGCTTTGTATATGTAGCTAATGCTGAATGAATCAAAGTACGTGTACAGTATGCTGTTTTTGTCTTATAAGTCAGTAAGCAGGAGCTGAGGAAGGCAATGCTAAACAGTCTTACAATCCAATTTGTCCACTATTGTAAAATAACTACTTTAGAACATGATTAAGACAAACAAAATCAATAGGATTCATTAGTCAACGATGTACAGTAGTAGTTCATTAACTATTATTAGATTGAAACTAGTTATCTTGAAATAACACTACTGTATTAGTCATCCGTAAATGTAAACACATCCATCAATCAGTATCCAGTGCTCTCCCCGTCGTTGAGACGTCGACATACTGTAGAGAAAATGACTGACGTTAAAGTCAAAGCTTTCTTTGACCTAATTGTAATAATGTAAGGGTACACTGCAATGCAAGTCGCTTCTTAGAATGATATTGTTCACAGCAATTTGTTTTAATAATTATTAATCTTTTTCCAAAATTGATTGCCTAATTACAATAGCAGTGCGTGCAGGGATTTCTAACACGTTTAGAGTTCTAAAGAAATTAAATACGTATAGATTGAAGAAGTGAAAATAAACATAAAGCTGATACTGCACTTCACTTACGCCCACAAGATATCAGTGTATCATTCCACACCCCGTCGACACAACAAACTGTTTTATCGAAATTCCCATCAGCAAACCTTTGTCCATTGGTACAAGAATAGCGTATACAGGAGCCGATTTGATACATATACTTCATGTACACTGCTGAGTAGATCTTTGTGGATGAAATCTCTTCAATTAGAGTGTTGCTTGGATATTCAGGCATGCCACATAGCGTTACTGTTGTTTAAAATATATTTATGGAAATTTTTGTGATGCTTTACGAATTTTGAAATTAGCTTGCAGCATGAAAATTAAACATAGTAGACACACATGTATTAACAATAAATTGTGTAAGATAATACGCCATGTTGAGCTGCGCATCCAATATATTTAACAATACTTAGATCCAATTTAATCTCAGAAAGCAATTTTACATTTCGCCGCACATTCAATAGCACTGGCATTTCCGGTTTTGAAGAGACTTTAAGAAATACTCTTGTAATATTCACGTGTGTCCTTGAAGTTCAAAATGCGTAACTACATGTATAATAGGATATAATAGAATTGGACAGTTCGGTAAAACGTCAATTTGCTGTTCGATCGAAGAAGAAAAGTATTCTATTTTCATACGCAATATATGAATTTCTGACTATCTACTGTATACGATAACTATAAATGATCCTTGCATATCTCATATTTGTAATATGTATGTGCCGCACTAAGGCTTATAAAATATTTAAATGCAAATCATTGAAAAGACTGCTTTGCGAAATCAAAGTACTAGCATATGTTATATATTAATTAAATATCAGGTTAACTAATTCTATTGAAAGCAGGCTAATGTAACGAATCTAACGACAAACATTACAATGATCTTTTACGAATCCATTCATTTTGAGGGTTTAACAATCTACTGATTAAAATTTTTCGTCCCTTCTCGTTATAGTTTTGACTCTTAGTTTGTCATAAAGTGAAACAAATACAGGAAATATTTCTTGACGCCATTCAAGCCTTCTGGGCTCGATCATTTAAAGCCAAACTTTAACCTGAGCTTGGCTAAGGCTTAACATTAACTATAGTTTTCTGACTTTAAAGCATATCAGTGATGAAAGGATGAACTCAATCTCTCAACCCTCTCGTAGTATTCGCTCCTCCAGTAAAAGTCTTCTTACTGTACCAGACATTAGATCTGCTATTGGCAGACACTCCTTCATGTTTTCTGCTCCGGTAATATGGGACTTTCTGCCACAAGATCATCGATCTTGTAACTGTATTAGTACTTTCCTGGGTAAACTAAAAACCTATTTCTTTCTGTCAAAGGTCTATATTTTGACACTTTTACATTGAATTTTGGCCTTGCACTGTTTTGATCTCGCTTTCTATTATAGTCTTTGTATTCTCAGTCGTCATTGCCTGTTGTTTTGGCGTCAGTTTGTGCATGGTCTGCAAGGAACGTCCCTCACATTGCTTTACTGCAAAGAACCTGACGTTAAATTCTTATTGATTGATTAAATGTTCGATGAACCCGCTGAACCCCTCACCTAGTGTTCCGTAATAGATCGTCATACCCATTGTATATATTTAATTATTAATTTAATCGATTAAATATTATCTTATCATTTTGAGTCTGACACGCTATTAAATATATCGAGTCACTGCAATAGTCCGACAATCTCTAAGCTTGTCATTGGAAGAAATATTAATATTTATCTTTCTCGCGATTACTTCTGAGGTGAGTTATGAAATAACTCCGAAGAAACAGAAATAGTTTACCTGAGCATGATTCCATTTTTATCCAGTCTCTGTTAGAGGTACATCTAAAATATTTCTCGTTGTATCCATCCGAGAAGTAGTGACCTGGCAAACAGGTCACTGTCACTGAACGGTTTGCTGGCTGCAGAACCGCTGTGGCGTTCAGGACCCAAGGTGGCGGAGTACAGTGCCAATCTACTAATGTGAAACAAATCCAATTCATATGTACAAGTAGATTACGTCTATATTATATGTATATGACGTCCCTAACATCATCCCTGGATGAGGAAAAGGACGTTAAACCTTTATTATTATTATTATTATTATTATTATATTATGATAGTGCACAATTAATCCAATTTGTGAATGCCTGTACATATTGCGGTTTCATTTTTGCAGAAATAGTGCGATATCAATTTTTCGAAATCTAATAAATATACTTTATAATTTGCAAATATAACAGAGGAAAGCGTAAGACAGAAAAGAGTGGAGGCTCTACATGCCATGGACCTGCCAGTAGGCAGTGCACTAAGAGAGAGATAGAGAGAGACGGCCTAATGCAGGATTTTTTGTAAATGATAAGTAGTCTATTACATTAATTTATTGAGTGTATTCCCCTCTATCGTCTTATTTATACATTGTTTTGATTTTTGTCATCTTCAATTTGCTATATATTCATTTTACAATGTCAACACGTAAGTATACTTTTTCATGAGTAGTCTAATGTTTTGCAACGTAGAATTTAAAAGAAAGCCAATGACTCATTATGGGATTGCAATTTAAAAAACAGAACTTTTCAAGATTTCTAGATAAACTTAAAGTGCGATTGTTTTAATGCGCCATGCATAAGGCGAACTTGAAATACATGTATATTAGAACTTCATTTTGTTATAGCTATGGTCAATTTGACATAATTGCTTGCTTACAGCAATAGTAATCTAGAAGAATATAGGAGAAATTTCTCTACTCTGAGTCAAGATTAAATTCATTATATATATACCCATCTATATAAATCTATAGAGAACGATTGTTTGTTTCTTTGAAACCATTAATTTTTTTATGGAAATGGCATGGTCAATGTCCGTCCTTCAATGCTTCTTTGCATGTTCTTGATGATCTTTTATTGTTTTCATGATTAATAATATTGACTCATTAATATAGTGTCTACCAAAGAAAGATTTTAAGATAGAGAACGCCACATCGCTTATTCTAAGTAATAAATTGAAAACATAACAAAATATTGTTTACATCTGACAACAAAACGTTTGACTAATATGGGGGTGGTGGTATTTCCTTTGTCTGTTAGTTTCAGAGTACAGACCTACAATTAATCACACTGGAGAAACTAGCTCCATTCGTCTTTAGCAATTAAGAAATGAGCTATGCTTAATCTAAAATATAATATTATGCAATTAAAATCGGTATAAAGAAACAAAGAAGGTATTGAAGTAATACACTATATTTAGGGCAATTCATGGATAAATATAAAACCTGAGCAGAAAGATTGGTTTAGGTGTAAAATTCCGCTGGATTGTCTTAGAGTGCATTTTCTAATTTCCATTGACAGGCCTTCGTCAAACAGCAAGTTTTCAGAACAAAAATCGAAACTGAGATCAGACTGCATAATGCTTCGTACGCTGTGGTTTACATTAATTCCATATTCGCCTACCGAACATGATATCGCTGAAATAATTTAATTGTAGAATTTGTAGTATGTAACAGACATGATAATAGGCCTATTATATTGTAGAGGCTGTATGTCCACGTTCCCATCATCTTATCCAAGAAACCAAGGACTTCTGGATTTATAACATGATATATATATGTATATATATATATATTTATATATATATAATTCTATATACATATATATATATAACTATATATATAATATATATGATATACATGTATATATATATAATTAATTATCTAGAAGTCCTTAGAAAGCACATGCTCACATGTTCGAAACCCAACAGTAGGCCGGTCTCTTTTACTACACACGTAATACACTATAGAAGTGTCAACTTTTCTTTATACATACATGTAGAATAATGCATTGTTTACGACAAATTTAGATTTATCATTGTAAATTGATAGGAATATTCTGTTGCAGAATTACATTTGTAGCAAAGCCCAGTTAGGCATTTATTTCGTAGCATTTGCCAGTAACTAAAAGCTTCCATCGATGTGACGAAACTAAACTATTTCATTATATTGCAGAAGTGCTATCTATTGACACAATAATAACTATAATTTTGGATAATTTAGTAACATACTTATATATGATCTATATTAGGTTATATAATTAGTAGATTTATATTAGGTTATATAATTATAATTGAGGAAGTCCTGGAGAGAGTTGGCACAGATAGACAGTTGATAAGTGTATTAAGAAATAGGAAGAAGAGATGGATAGGACACATTCTAAGGGGGGAAGGTCTATTAAAAGAGGTCATAGAAGGTAGAATGGAAGGAAAAAGAGTCAGGGGCAGGCCGAGATTAGGTATGTTAGATGATTTAAAGACCCACTCATATGTGGAAATGAAGAGGAAGGCGGACGACAGAGAAGAGTGGAGGCGTTATGTACCATGGACCTGCCACTAGGCAGTGCACTAAGAGACTAAGAGATATAATTTATATTCAGCACTGCAGTAAAAAGCAATGCTATCTATTAACCCATATATACTAATAATGATTTTAGATATATTTTAAGATATTTATTTATAACCTACATTATAATGTATACATACAAGTTTCACACAATATATACGTGTACAGTAAGTGAAAGTGCAATCAGGAGTTGCATGTATCATGCACGCATTTCAATCCGTTATCCATATATATTGTATAATATTCCTCTAAATTCCTGCACAAGAAGGCAAAGTATTTATAGAACTTTTCTGTTTTCATGTATATATATATATATATATATATATATATATATATATATATATATATATATATATATATATATATATAATATATATTTATTTGAGAGATGTTTGTCAAATTATTTTTGTACATTTTCATTTGCGTAGCTATTTAGTGTGAATACATGTCATCAATCAAGAATTTAATGATTTAAAATCTTAAATCCAGATATCATTAGTATTAATTATAAGTGAAGGCGTTAATTATGATTAACAAAATGTCTAGTTAGATCAAATTAGGAGTGAAGATTTACGTCTACAATCCTCAACAGTCGCAGTCCAACGTCCTTGGATGCAGATCAACGATCGACTTCTCTCGCCGCTACTAAACCTATATCCCTCGAGGCAAGAGTAGATTGCCACAGTGCCATAGGTGTCGTAGTACATGCTGTAGACTGCGTGTTGAACTTCGTTCGGTAAATATAGACATGGATGCAGAGCTCCTGCAGAAGTAGTAGGCCCTACGTATCATACACATTTTTAAAATGTTATTTGTAATTTTAATGTTGAGGGCAAAAATCGAGTATAATGTCAATTTCTTGTAATATAAACAGATAAATATAATGATAAACAGATAAATATAATGGTATAAAAAGATTACTCCAGCTATCCGTAATTATAACTGAATTTGAATTCAATTTTGTAACAATTAATGATATCATGGTATCTGATATCTATGATATCTTCATTTATTTTATTTTATTTCAATTTCAGTTAATTTTATTCAATTAATGATACTATGATATCTACGATATCTTCCTGTGCGAAAAAAGCTTAGAATATGGAAATGACGTTTTGTATGCTTTGAGGACTTTGAAAAGGCCTTTGACTGGATTGATTGGATAACGATGATGAATATCTTTAAAAGAATAGATAGGAATTGACTGGAGTGAAAGAAGTCTAATTTTAAACTTGTGCATGAATCAAAGAGCAGTATCCAAAATCCAACAATACTCAGAAGAAGGTGAAATAGGACGTTGAGCAAGACAAGGTTGTAGCATTTCCTCGCTGCTGTTTAACATTTACGCTAAGACAATAATAGAGGAAGCCATGGAAAACATGGAAAAAGGAATAAAAGTAGGAGGAAAATTGTTATAAGATGTAAGATTTGCAGATGATCAAGGAATGGTAGCGGGCAGCAAGACTGGACTGCAGAAGATAATGAATAGGCTGAATGATAAGGAATTCAGATATGACATCAAGATTAATATCAAAAAGATCTAGTGACGAGAGTGTCCGATAGTAAAGGTGAAGTTAATATCACAATAAATGGTACGAAATTGGAACAGGTTAGGAGTTTCAAATATTTTGGTCATGTTACAACCGATGATGGGAAATGGGAGACCACAATATGTAGTAGGAGTGCACAAGCAAAAGTGGCCTTCGGTAATAGGAAAGAACCTTTATTAAAAAGTGTCAAGAAAGACAAAAAAAACGACAGTGAAAATCTTGGTTTGAACCACGCTATTGTATGGATGTGAAACATTGACCTTAAGGATGGAAGATATTTGGAAACCAGAGCTTTGAAAATGTGGCTAAGAAGAAGAATGGAATGGATTAGCTGGACTCAAAAGGTTAGAAATAATGAAATTCTGGAGAGAGTTGGTAGAGATAGACATTTGATATATGTATTTAGAAATATGAAGAAGATATGCAGAGGATACATTCTAAAAGGGGGAAAGTCTATAAAAAGAGGCCATAGAAGGTAGAATGAAAGCAAATAGAGGCAGAGGCAGGCCGAAATTAGGTATATTAGATAAAGACCAACTCATATGTGGGCATGATGAGAAAAGCAGAGGACAGAGTGGGAGCGCTATATACCATGGACCTGCTAGTAGGCAGTTCACTTAGTGAGAGAGCTATCTTAATTCGAATAGTATAAATAAACGATAATAGCGATTAATATAGATATTGATTACTAGCGATTAAGATAGATATTTAAAAACTCAAATTGACCTGTTCCTTTTTTCACAGAGAAGGAAATATAATGAAATTATATTTCCTTCTTACTTAATTACTGACTTTTTGAATGTGACAAATGACATTATATTAGTTCACATTCAAAAAGTCAGTAATTCACAAGTAGATAACGAATCTGAGTGAAAATTGAAACTGTACTAGAGTAGTTACCGGGAAAACGAGCAGCTTTAATGTCTATCCAAAAGAACTCTTTAAAATTTAAATTTGTATCTTTCAGACTAACGTTTTAGTTTAAAGGTCTAAGTTAGTTCCTAAATAGAAATGGAGGATGATGCTCAGCACAATGTAGTCTAAATTAAATTAAGTGTATTTATTAGGCTAATTATTTTATTGGCTTAATCTTATAGACAGAGTAGCTGTCTTATACATTACTTATTTAAATGAAAGTACGACCTTACGATTTCATTACGCTTTAATAATTGGTCATTTTCAGTGTTTGACTAGATAAATTTAAAGACTTTTATATAACTTATCCAGTCGATATGCTCAGCAATTTAAGTAAACATTGGAATTTAGCTGCAATAATCGCCCCGTGTTGTGCTCGGGTGTGGTTGGACCACTGCAGAATAGGGCAATCGCAATCTACCGCGTGTAAGTAAGAGGCGACTAAAGGCAGGAGCTGACGATGGCAAGAGGGAACCCACCTCACCATAAAATATTTTCCCCCAGGATTAAATGGTAATTAATCCACCTAACTAGGAAGGCAACGGGAAACCACCTCAGAAGCCATATTTTTCCCTATCTATAGGCTACATAAGGTATGGATAAGGCATAGACTTTGTGAGGGGATTAACTTGTTGAACTAAGGAGTGCTCTTATGGAGCGAGAAAACAGACTTTGAGTATGAATATGTACCTTGAACCTGCCACTTGGCAGTGCACTGAAGAGAGAATCGCAAAAGCGATATCAAACTAAAATTAATAACTGATATAATTATGTAAAATTTAAATGTTGTTCATTGTATATTCTTTAACAAGTAATTCGTATACAAATCTGCACGTATATGATCATTAGCTACTACGTAAATTATTCTTTTAACATCATGAACAGGCGAGATAGTACCTGATTCCATCCGAGAGAAAGTTTTGCTGCGAACTGACAAAATATCGTGGATCGTCGAAGAATAGTCGTTTGTCGACGACCCTTCAACTGTATTGTCAGAACCAGTCAATCCGGTCGATGCTTCAAAGTCAGATGTAGATAAGTGTAGTAGACCACTGTAATTTCCCTCGTGCGTATTTGTTAAGAATTTATTTGTTGTAAATGTACGAATATGCTCAGTTGCATTCATAATTTGGCTTAGAAAAAGTGTAGAATACGTAAGATTTATTTTCTCTTCACTCATTTCAATATTACTTAAAGTTGTAAGCTCATTAATTGATGTTGTTTCAGAATTGTCTGATTTGCTGATATTTACTGTCCTTTGTGTCGCCATTGTCGACGTTTCAAATTGTGTAGTTTCTCCATAGGAAATATCCGATGTGCTGAAATTTAAAGGCTCGCCTCTATTCGTAGAAATTGTTCCCAGTTTGAAAGTTACCGAATCAAAAACTGTAGCAGTAATAATATCTGAAGTCTCATTTGTATTCATAAACGTTATGAGCTTCATAGTTGAAGTTTCGTAGAAATGTGCTGAACTTGGTTCAGTTGTTCCGACCTCAGTTGTTAGTTTAGGTGAGGAAATATGTGTTGTGTAATCTTCTGTTGTACTTGAATATGTGGAATATAATTCTAAAACAATCAAATGAAATTAATTTTAGGCATTTCCGTATTAGAAATTTCTGCAAATAAATCACTTTCAAGATATTGCAGTAATTTAAATAATATGACCTTTTACATAAAAAATTATATTCATGAATAATCCACATCAACTGCGATACATGTAGCTGGCCAGTCATTTTCTTCTCGCTGCTCTACCTAGTGGAAAAGATTTACATTAGAATTGCTCAAAGATTGGCTGTCGTCTGGTTGCTTCAGCATACCTATTTACATGAGGTATCAACATCCGTGCCAGGGGCTTTTTTAACTTTATTTCTATAATATGTTCATGTTTTGTTTGATTTGTGTTTCATACTACGATGATTTCCCCCTGTTGTGCTCGGGTGTGGTTAGACCACTGCAGAACTGGGCAACCGCAAACAATCTGCCGCGTGTACATAAGAGGCGACTAAAGGCAGGAGCTGAGGAAGGCAATGAGGGGACCCATCTCGCCATGAAATATTTTCCCCCAGGATTAAATGGTAATTAATCCACCTAACTGAGGAAGGCAACGGCAAACCACCTCGGAAGCCATATTTTTTCCAAGCTATAGGCTACATAAGGTATGGATAAGGCAGAGACTTTGTGAAGTGATTAACTTCTTGATCTAAGGAGTGCTCATATGGAGCGAGAAGGTAGACTTTGAGTATGAATATGTACCTTGAACTTACCACTTGACAGTGCACTGAAGGTTTGCGATGGATTTGATGACATAAAGATTGTCAAATATTTTTAGCACTACTTTCAGACAGTTAACGCCCCCTTGAAATATGCCTATCTTCAATTTCACATATTAGCAATTTTGAAATAAGTTATAATGGTTATCAAAAATTCGCCAGAGTGATTCACACTTCATTTGCACAGACATGACCTTCCTGATTTTGTTTATGAGTTTCTTCTGTCTTGAGGTAATTTTGTACGCTCAATTGTACACTTTATGGGCATACTTACTAATCATTTGCATGTATTATTCATGGGTATGACCACATATTTCTTCCTTCTTAATGACATTCATTATAAGAAGTCCCTAAAATTGTCCCTTCCAGTACTAAGCAGAGGAACTAAAATAAGCTATATAGGTTTTTATATTAAAGAGATAATATAGTTACGAGTAAGATTTTCTGAGCTATGATATAGGCTAGCAAGGCATTTAAACTTGAATGGAAAAAGATCATAATTATGTTTTCAACAATCTCTAAGAAATTTGATAAAGTAAAAGAAAATGATTGTATAAACTTTGGCATAACTTCAAATATCTAACCGTCATGAAAATAATTACAGGATATATTCCACGAAGCTATTGATTGAGATTGCACTCCGCTGGCTGATAAGTACTTAACCAGCCGATAAACCGAATCGATGTAAGTAAACAGCGTCGTTCTGAGTGATCCTATCTGATCCCCATCACCGTAACCCATCTTTATGGTGCCGTTAATCCATGATATCCAGAAGGGCGAGTAGAGAGCTGAAGTGAGGAGGTCGGGTACGACCACTTCGGCTGAACTTATCCCACGAACGCTACACAAGCAATGACTTAAGTGACAATGACAAAGTGACAATGAGGATGCGACATAGCTCACACAAATAAGCACAAAACTTTCAATTAGTACATGACAACAAATAAGCACAAAACAATAACTAAGCACAGAATATTAAATAAACACAGGATATCAAATAAACACAGGACAACAAATACATGTAAGCACAGAACATTAAATAAACACAGGATAACAAATAAACCCAGGACAACAAATAAGCAGAGGACAACAAATAAGCAAGGACAACAAATAAGCACAGGACAGCATATAACCACAGGACAACATATAAGCACAGAACAACAGATAAGCACAGCACGACAAATAAATAAAGGTCAACAAAGCTGAACAGGACAACAAATAAGTGCCAGACAACAAATAAGAACAGGACAACAAATAAGTACCAGACAACAAACAAGCACAGGGCAACACATAAGCACAGGACAACAAATAAGCACAGGACATCAAATAAGCCCAGGACATAAAATAAGCGCAGGACAGCAACTAAGCACAGGACATTTTGCATTTATGAAAATGCGAATTAGAACCATTCCTTTACACGCTTTCATAATTGCAACTAGAATGCTAAGTTCTACTTTGTAGATACATATACTAAAGTGTGATAGGAATGTAAAATCTAATTGCAGAAGTTTAGTAATTGCAATGAAAAAACTTTAGTTACCCAATGTCTATTTCAAAAAGTGAATACAAATATTTAATTCTTAACTATCTGTTAAACGTAGTGGTTTTTTCTTTCCAAGTCACTTGCCTAAATTATAGGGTTTAAATTTGTATTAATTATACGTTTTATAAGATATTTTAAGAAGCACTATTTTATCAAGACTACATTTTTAGAATTTTTAATTTTTAAAATTTTTTGAATTTTATTTAGACTACATGAAGGTGTGTGTTGGCATAGCCTTTTGTGATGAATTAACTCGATAATTGATGGAGTGCTCTCTATGACTTGTGGGAGCAGAAAGTACGTAGGGATGTGTAGCTTCCACTTGACAGAACACAGAGAGAGATCTTAAGATACTACGTCTTCTAGAAAATTCAATAAAAGGGACTCTAAAAAACTAACCAAATAATAGAATGAGACATTGAAATATGACACCTAAAACGATGATATTACTTCATTTAAAAAAGAGTTATCACCGTTGAAATAGCAACATTACATAAACATGTTGTATACAGAAACGCTACTAAAATGTGTTAGTGAATCCATAGTCTACATACTAAAGATAAACGGTGGCAGTTGAACCGGCTGCAGTAGCATTTTGAACTACAAAATTATAATCTGAGCAGTTTGCTTGACCGGTAAGCATCTTTCCGCCAAGACACAAAGAAGCCGCCATGTTTCCCTTCGTGTAAAATTTTATCCACGTTATCTGACTGAGATCAATGCCAGTATCATAATATCCAGCGCCATTTCTCTCGACGACCAGTTCTAAATATTGCAATACAGTCACTGCAAGTCATCCAAAATGAACTTGAACAATATTTCATCAATATCGATCTCATCAATTCAAAATTTAAATAACAAAGCCTATTAGAGTTAAAATTCTTTGAACACTCTTTGGATATATTGGGGCTTAATTATGACATGTTGCATAAATCATCTCTTTACACCATTTCCGGGCATCAGCGAACAAATAGAATGGCTGTAATTATGTACTAGACTTAATTTAAACATGATTTAGAAGCTATGTACAATAAAACGAAGTTTATTCATACTAAAGCTAAGGCGACTGTGTTTAAAAATTTAATAAGAGAAGAGTGATGCTTAATTACCTGAAGAGTTGCAAATGCTTCCGTTTTGTGGATTTAAACGGTCTACAAAGAAATCAAGTGCATTATAGGTTTTTCAATAAAGCTTGTTTTATATGAAATAATATTATACTGTAAGGTAAAGTTACTCTCTAAAAATATATACTTACATATATTAATCCAATAATATGTAAAATATATACATGCAGTGATGTAATTCGTCACAAATTAGTCTTTTACAAACACATCGGGCAGAATCGACATCAATTGAAATATATGATGAATAGTGTGTCTATAATAGATAAATAGATAGATAGATAGATATTTTATATTCACGAAAATCATAATGACAATGTACACTATGTATAGAACGAAGTTAGAAATGGACATACAGGCCCGAAAACTCTTACGCATGCTCAAAAAGGCTACCAGTAAATTAAAACCAGTTCATGGTACAAAAATTGCAATTAGATTTATTCATTTGTTAAATTGTGATAAATATGAAATTAATAGATTTGGTAGTAAGTAAAACACGGATATATATATATATATATATATATATATATAGTTATTTTTATATATACGTGTATATATAGTTATTTTTATATATATAGTTATATATATATATATATATATATATATATATATATATATATATATATATATATATATATATAGTTATTTCACAAAGTCACATAGGCAACTATCGTTAGAATACAACATCAGCTACACTCAGAAAATTATCATCCATCCATGAACACTGGTGAATATACTGCTATTGATTAACTGGACTGGGAATATATTAAGGATTATTCATTCTCTTTATCACAAGATTTCTCCCACGCTCAATTAATTCTATGTACTAAATGATTGCATATCCTTCAACATACCTGGGTCAGTAATAAGTGCTTCCAATGACACTGACGAATCTAAAAAGCAATGAAATTGTAATGATAGTAGATGTTAATTTTTAATGGCATGTAGAATTTTATATAGTTTGTTTTGGCAAAACTACTTCTACTGAATAGCTAATGATAATAACAAAATATGTTCGTTTTGATATCATTTACCTGTCTTTACCGGTCTGCACTTTTAAACACATTTTGCTAAGTGAAACCCAATGAAGCTCAATTCATTTCCAATCAAATGAAGATCGGGCTAATCAAATATGAACGAATATGAATATGAATCAAATGCTCAACAAGATTTATGATCTTGAAACGGGAGAAATTCAACATAAAATCTTCATCGCCGATGATTACTGCTAGTGTTTTCAATTAAATGTAAAATATCCAGCTGTCGAACCAAGTCGCATCAACAGTGTGCTTAGTTCCAACAATTAAACTAGGCTCAAATTGCGATTCATCTAATGATCAGGTATAATTAAAGTGCTATATTATATTACAGATCATTAGGATACAATTATAAGGACCAATGAGTAATAATATAATGAATTTGATTTTGGAGCATGAGGTATTGTATTCAAGTATTACCTATAGTAAATAATGCTCATATTTAGTAATTTTAGAATGTCTGTACGGCCGTGTCCAATCCTTTATGATTCACACTTAGCACTACAAAGCACACTTGCATATGAATAGTCTTATGATATGTACAATATATTCCTATAGCGACATTAATGGAGCTATCTCAGAACAGTTAACATTTGGATTTTGTCAAGAGAATTTGTATAGATTTCGTTTAATGAGACTCGAAATAATTAGCGAAGTCCTCGAATTTTCCTCAGTCTCCAAGATATACTTTGTTGGAGAGTAGGCGATCAGTATCACGCGATATAGGTATTTAAGTTCCGCAAAAATCAAGACAAAGATTCCTGTGGAAGATGGCATCTCTTTTATCTCTTTCGTGCTCTCCAAAGGCACTGCCTACTCGCAGGTCCAGGGTATATTACGCCTCCTCTCATCTCTGTCTACGTTTTCCTCTTCATCTCCATAAACGAGTAGATCTTTAAGTAATCTATAACATTCCCTTTGATATACCATTATTCTTAGTGGATTCATCTTATGACAAGGTGGGACCCCTATACCTTCCTCAGCTTCGACTAACATTTCCTGGACAGGAGCGTCATTCCCTGCGAAATCATTCCCATTTACCCGTGCATGGATTAAAAAGTTCAAATTTTGCCCTATATTTTTATTATGATGCTAAACTCCTGTAATAAGAAGCTACTATAATATTTCTTAAATTTTAAAAATATTTCAGATTCATTTATATCCATTCCAAACACAAGTTATTCATATTTTGCTTAGTACGTAGACAACACTGCTCTACCATAAAGCATAACCGTTTGCGCTGGCTTAAACGGGAAAATTAAGTGTTCTAGGTCACATTGGCGGAACTGTTAATTTTTGCTTGCATAAAAATATCGGAAATCAAAATAAAACTAGACTTTATAAAAGCTGGTAAAGCTAAGGTTAACGTCAGTTTTCTCACTCGAAAGCGATGTCAGTGACGGGCGAGCCCAGGATTTGAACCCGCATCATCAGATCCGCGTTCGAGTATCAGCCAGTGGCGAAGTCGGTAAGATACAAAATTAAAAGAGCTATTTGTAGAAAAATTCCCCTTGCACTAATGTTACTATATAAAAACGGGTGAAAATTAAAATAAAATTTCAAAAATGAGGTTAAAAAAGACGTAATTAATATTAAATGGCAAATAAAAGAGAAACCTTCTAATTTCAACAAATAGGAATTTTAAAATCAAATTAATTTACTAAAATTAAACATTCTTAGCCCGATTAATGTAATGAAATTTTAAATGAATACTAGTTACCAATTTTAATTTGATAACATTTTAACAAAAATGTCCACTAATGTAACCAAAAGTGAAATCCGAATGTTATTCGACGGCCTCTTATAATGTCATACATTTTTTAAATTATCAAAAGTAAGCTTAGCTAAACGTAAAAGTTATCGACATACTATAACCGATAGGAAAGCTTATGTTCCAGTCAGCTGCAGTCTGCCAATTTCCAATTGAGAGATTTGTTCTTGGCAAAGGTTGGAGATCATTATAGGACAATATCACATTCTGACCAAGGACATTTCCGCGCCCCAGAAGGATGAGGGTGTCGTCGTAAGCAAACCAGTATGATTTGTATTCGCTACAGTTAAGCTCAGATGGAGTCGGAGTTGAAATCAGGTTAGTGGTATATCCTGGTGCTTTCCTGCAAATTGTCGCAGTTAACGTCTTTTAAATATCTGCATCAGACTAATATTCTTGTTACACAAAGTTTGCTAAGATATACGCATTATGAGCACCAATTATTTTGTTAATTTCGTTGTTGATATCATGATCCCTGTTGGACGGTTTATTCTTTGACTCTGGTCTTCAAAAAACTGACTGTGACAATAAAAATTCTCGCTCGATGTCTTCATAAATTAATAACGTGATTTGCATATAACTCGATAATGCATGCAATTTGCATATTATTTGCGTATCTTATAATTACAAAATATGGCAGGTGCTACATTGGCAATACGAACGAAACCCAAGCAGCCCGCTGTCAGATAAAGATCGAAGGTGAAAGTCACAAGTTTAAAGATTTATAATTTAAAGGGCGACCTACCCTTAAAACTCCACCAGGAAGAAATGCTGTAAATGTATTTTCCGTTCAGCTTAATAACAATGGCAACATAGATTTTTTTAAATATATGTAAAGAATTAAAACTGGTCTTCTAAGATCAACCATTAATTTTGTTCTGACAGTCTAAAAGTATTCTTAACTAAAGATAATCCAATGATTTCGTTTAGGTTGCAAAAAGTAAATAATTTCAACTTCTTATGAAGTAGTTTTAAAGTATATTACTTATAGAAGGCTTCTGATCTAGTCTAGTGACTAAATTATTCAACTAGTTCGAAGGGCTTAGTCCTCTTCAGCCTGCGGAAGAACACTTGATGTAAAATTGATGATGTAAAATTTTACAGAATAAAATTTCAATATTAAAGACCTTCGCTAAACAAATTAAAATTTTATAAACAAAGAATAATAATTTTATTTAAAGTCAATCCTATTGTATTTATCAACAATACAAATGCCATGCGCAATTTATATAGTGTTCCACAATCTCCCGCGATAATGAAAACATTATAATAACAATTTATTATAAATATCAATATAATATAATAGGCCTATAGACTCTAATATCAAGGCCGTTGGCGGGATTTGTATAAACAGGCCGTTTGGCGGGATTTAGCGCACTTGCTTTAGTTGCGCGTCAATTATCGAAGTTAAGCTACAGCGACCTTGTGAGTGACCACCTTGAAAGACCGAGTGTTGACAGCTTAGGAAGAAAAAAATCCCAGGGTGATGGAAGGTTATTCTTAAATCCGCGCCGGCTGCAATTAATGCGGCACCAAAAGTAAACGATTACTAATAACCATGGAGAAGAAGGAGGAAATGGGCATTAAAAAAACATCTGTGCTTCCTGACTCAGTGTGCCTTTATGTTATGTTATGTTATATATAGGCCCACATTTAATAAACTTTACCTAATCGAGTATGCAGAAATATGAACTAAATAGTGACGATGATGCTGAATACTTAATGATGCAGAATACCTACTATGTGGGAGTACAGACTATAACTAGTATTATATTATAATGTTGTATTGATAGTGAATTATTGGGTGAATTTGGCGTAACGGTTAGAGTGTTCGCCTCGCATGCAATTGGCCTGGATTCAAACGCGCAATCCACTGAAAAACACAGACTAAATGTGATCTACATGAATGGTGAACGTAAATAAAACTACTGATAATAGTTGAACTTGTGCATACAAAATAGGCAGGGGTATAATTTTAAATTGAGATTAAATAATAAAATAATAAAAATGAACCTATTAAATCATTAAAGCTGGTAAAGCTAAGATTAACGTCAGTTTCCTCCTTCGACAGCGATGTCAGTGACGGGCGAACCCAGTATTTGAACCCCGCACCTACCGATCCGCAGTCGAGTATCTTACCGACTTCGCCACTGGCTCCAGTCAGAAATGATACTTCCATCATTTGGACAGCCACCATCAATCAGGGGATGGGTAGCTCTCAAATTAGTAGTTTAAATAGCTCAAAAATATATTGATTGACTGTAGCAATAACAACGCCAGTCACGTGCGCTGCAGTCTGGAAATGATTGACAGCTAATTAGCATAACTGATCAGATATCTGAACAGATAAATTTGACCGTGTGTGGACGAATCAAATTTATCTGAACAGATATCTGATCAGATATCTGTTCAGATATCTGTTCAGAGATCTGTCAGTTAAATTTGACCGTTTGTGGGCTCCGTCAAATTTATCTGAACAGATATATGTTCAGATAAATTTGATCGTGTGTGATCACTTATAAGATATGAAATTTAATATGAACATAGAGCTAAATTACTTTTTGAACTCCAACTTTACGGCTAAATTTCTTTCTGACCTCCAAAATTATGATTATAATTAATAGCTAGGGTGTAATTAGACTTAAATTGTCGTGTTGTATCTTGTTTTTTGATATAATGGTAAATTTAATGATAAAGCTAATGATAATGATAATAATTGATCATGTTAATAAATTAAATTACTGTGTAAACAGTTTTCAACGAAACATAAAGCACTTCGAGTTGAAGAATGCACTATAAATTAATATTCTATTCATTGAGTGGCTGTTGACTCAAAGTCTGCCGGAAATGCTAGCCGTAAATTAGCAGAAAATCCAACAGAAAATATTTCAGCTGTTAGAAACTTAGTCCTAGACTAATTTTTAATGCCATAATTCTTAATCTTAAATCCCAGCCATAAGCCGGCTCATGCCCCCGACACCCCCTCATCCCCGGGTACTCCTGGGCACCATTGGGCACTTACCGATCCCCTGGGCACATCTGAGCACCCCCTGGAACCTCAGGCACTCCCGAGGGCGCCGGGCACCCCGAGGACCCCGAGGACCCCGGGCATCAGGGTTCCCCCGGGCATGCCCATAATGTATTTCCCTATTTAACGAGCCGAAGCTCGTACCATCTATCTCGGACAAGAACGACTCGAGATCGACGGTCAGGCAGAGACGAGACTGTCTGTGGTCAGCCCTTGTCTACCGCCTCAAGGCGTAAGAGAGACTTGCGTCCTTCTTACCGTCACAGTAAACTGATGACAAGTGTGACTGATCTCTCGCCTTTTTTTCTGTCTGCCTCAGAAGCGCGGCGAATTCTGAGGCAGACAGAATAAAAAAATTTCATGAAATCTTGTAATCTAGACTTTTGATTCTGGACCTAAGGCTGTAGCTTTGTGTATCACATGTAGAAACTCCCCCCCCCCCATTGCTATGATTGCTTTTTTCTTTAATAAAATATATAATATACCAGCGCGTCTAAATATATAAGCGGATTGAGATATTATCTGCATTCATATTATGTGGATAGAGATGAAGATGGCGATAGAGATGTTTTCTCTATCCATATCGGTCTTGAGACGCGCTAGTAATTAGGCCTACATGTTATTAATTGTAAACAAGACGATTGAAATGCACACCAATCATTTTAGACGGATTTCAATGTCGATAATAAGAGCAAAACAAGTAATCATCAAGCTCAGATCATTGATCGGTAGCTTTGACTTTGAAGATCGATCATATCAGACTATGCTTAATGCCATCAATTCTTCTATACTTAATATTAAAATATTAAGAAGAAATTGAATTTGTTATTTCACATAATTTGGTGGCCTTCTCAGAATCTGCTTAAGAGAAGTTATTTTTTCAGAATCTTCTAATTATCAAACTTCTCTTCAGAATATCTATTTGGTCCTATGAAATAAAATTGCAGTTCTCAATTCAGCATACCTGAATATAAATTTTGCGTTGTTATAGGCTCCAATGCTCAGCTGATAATTGAAGGGTTTTGCAGACGGACAGGCAAACGTGTTGAAGAAGATTTTAGCATTGTCACAAGTTCGCACTTGAAAGTAAAAAGCTCGGTTTACTGTTGCATCGATTGGAGGATAGATACAAGAATACCGAACCTCAATGTGCTGCACCAACGTCGATTCTATACAAAGAATAATTGTTAGTCATAAATAACACAAAATACAACACATTGTGCTGATAGTGTAGAACTATTGGTAATTTCATGTTCTGCTTCAGGCGTCACTTACATCCCTCGGGTGAAGGTCCGGACGTTAAATCTTCATGATATTCATTAAATGAATCATCAGTGTATTTTATTGCACAACGTTATTAAAAATTTGTGATCATTTTCAAGCATCACATTTTAAAATTAACAATTGCATAGCGATTAAGAAGCTGTCCCATGGTCAACTTAAGAAATAAATCGATGTGAATAAGGTAAATATGATTGAGCCATCTACTATCTGCTAAGTTTTCTACCCGATGGCAGGTCTAATAAACTTCTCAGATATACCTGTAACCTTGTGTAATGGCTTCAGACTAGTTATGCCATATTCTTAATTACAAGCCGCAGACTTTCTCTAAGTAGTAATCATAATTTCGTTATTTGATTTTGTTTTAAATTTTGAGAATATAATCAAACTTGCAACACCGCTGCCGACAATGGCAATGTTTCGAGTAAGTAAAATGTACAAAATGTACAAAATTATCATGAGGGCTCTAGACTCTAGACTGTGTCTAGTAATATACGCTAAAATTTGTAAAAATTGAACGTAAGACCTATCTAAGATAATCGACAATTTAATGTAGTGTGTTTCTGAGGTCGTTTTACATTGCTTTCCACAGCTAACGCACTACTTTATTAAAGCATATACGCCAAATAAACGCGCATTGTCATGCGATTGCTTATCGTGCAGTGGCTAGGGTAAATTGCGGGTAAACACAGCGATTATCACATAAAAGTAGCGATGGAAATCGAACCGAACCATAAAAGCTGGAATTTTGACCGAACCGAACCCGAACCCAGACTCTGGCCGAACCCGAACAGAACCCGAACCCAGACTCTGGCCGAACCGAACCCGAACCCTGACTCTGGCCGAACCCGAACCGAACCCGAACCCTGACTTTGTCCAAACCGAACCCAACCGAACTCTTTAAGTTCCTTTCTCCTTCGCCAGCCTCAGAAGTAAAGAACACTTTTCTTTTCAGCTATTTTGCAAAGTCTGCATTAAGATATTATGGAGAATGTTTGACATTATAAAGATAGTAACAACAATACAACTATATAATAGTTTTCGCATTTACATGTCTTACAGTATCTAACAGCATATATTCAAGTAAGGCTGGTTCCGACACAACTTTGACAATAACAGATAGCGATACAAAGGAACGGTAGCATTACAGAGGTAGCGGGAAGCGAGACTGGTCTACTGAAGATAATGGATAGTCTGAATGATACGGCATTGAAATATGGAATTATTAACATCAAAAAGATAAAAGTGATGAGAGTGTCCCATAAAAATTTGAAATTGTTTGACTCAATCTAGGTGGATCTGTTCTTATAAAATTCAAGTTATGAAATTTGTGTAACTTTAGTGCGCCATGTTAATATTTTTGCAGCCTGATTTACAAAGATTTATATATGACATTATATATGTGTTAAGGCTATCTAGAGTAAATAATTTTGCACCATGGCAATGCATTAATTTTCATAACTATTTTCGTAACTTCATAATTGACCTAAGAGTTTCAAATTTGAAACCCTCAGGTAAATTCTTAAGTTTATTACTGGTTCAGTTGATAGCGAACGGTATATATTATGATCATTTTTTGTGAAAGCACACTTGTTTACCAAATCGTCCTTATTTGACATTTTTATGTTAATAAATTGCACTTTGTCTCTGAAATATTGAATAAAATTTTAGCCTAGACATTTCCATTTAAACGTTTCTAATAAATAGGCCTAGTGACCAAATTTATTTTTAAATTGATGAAGATTTCTGTTTGTTGGCTATAATCAAAGAGAATATTTCATAAATAAGAAATATACAGAAATAAAGATACAGTAATAAAGCTAAATATCTGTTTTATGAACATTTGTTGGTTAAATTACAATATTCTAAGAAATGAACAGGAATAAATACCACTTCTCTCCTTTTTTCATTGTAATATTTTTACTCAGGTAAGAATGTGGCAATTATTATGATTATAATTAATTAGAATTTGGCATTTATTATTTTAAACATTTTTATCATAACCTTGATTATTATAAGTAAGGTAAACATTTCCAACATTATCTAAACCAAACCATTTTGAACTTGAATCGAACTCTTGTGAGGTGGAAAGCAAGCCGAACGCGAACCGAACCCGAACCCTTGTTCAAACCGAACCCGAACCGAACCGAACTTTCATTTTCAACAAACCGAACCGAACCGAAATCTCAAATTGTCAATTACTAACCGAACCCGAACCGAACCGAACTTTCATTTTCAACGAACCGAACCCGAACTCTAGAAATTCATAAAATTTCCATCTCTACAAAAAAGCTAAAAAAAGCTAATGTTAACGTCTGTTTCCACAGTCGAAAGCGATGTCAGTGTCGGACGAGTCCAGGATTTGAATCTCGCACATACTGATCCGCGGTCGACTATCTTACCGACATCACCACTGGTTTCAGCCAGTTAAAACTAAAATATAAATTAATTTAATACTTACCAGTGTGTGAAACAAGTAAACAGAATATTGCAATAATTTTCATATTGTCTTTTCTCCAGTGTAAATAGACTTTACTCTAAATGCTGTAAAATATTGACACAATAAGAATATATCATTTAGCGTTTATAAATATCAACTTATAGCCATTCCTAGCTTTAAATTCATGCTAAATAGTTCTTTGTCCGTCAATTTATACTCTTGGATAACTCTTTATATACAGTACATGAATATAGTTTTCAGGTTAGCTAAGCTAAACATATTTTAATAAAATAATGTCCTTCTCAGTAAGGACACAGTTTATTAAATAAGTGTACTTTAACTTTTTGAAGAGAATCTACATAAGATAATTATATGACTCGGTATTTAAAATCTTAACACACACACGCATATACATGTATATACTATATATATATATATATATATATATATATATATATATATATATATATATATATACATGTATACATGTATATATATACATATATATATATATATATATATACATGTATATATATATCTCCGTGTTGGTCCCGAGTGTGATTGGAACCACTGCGGAACAGGGCAACCGCTAACTAACTGCCACATGTACGTAAAGTAGACTAAGGCAGAAATGGAGGAAGGCAGAGGGACCCACCTGACCATGAATTTTTCCCCCAGGATTAAACCGCAGTTCAGTCATTGAAAAACTGAGGACGGGAACGGGAAACTACCTCAGAAGCCATAGTATTCTCAAGCTATATAGGCTACATGATGATATGGATAAGGCATTGCCATTTGTGAAGAGATTAACTCGTTAATCAATGGTGTGCTTTGTTTGGGGCGTGAAAGCAACATGTGAGTAGGAATATGTACCTTGGACCTACTACTTGGCAGAACACTATATATATATATATATATATATATATATATATATATATATATATATATATATATATAAAAGTAAAAGGAGTATTCATTATCTAAAGCATTTAAAGCTTTTACGTCTACATCAACTAAAATGCTTGTCTTAAAGCAATAAGCCTATTACATTAAATCATTTCTTAAATTAATATCGGAGTCAAGCACGTACACACTGGTGATAGAAATGAAGGCGATTATAACTAGAAATTAATTTCCCAACAATATCTTTTTAATCTTAACGTCAATAGGCATTACATCACTATTCTACACAATAATATGATAATTGAATGCAACCATATAATGCAACTAAATAGAATTGAAGTAGTTTAAACAATTACATGAATCGATTTGCAGAGGTAAGAAAAATCGATAGCACTAATTTTATCAGATTCTTTCATTTCTTTCAGCTATTTTAACTGTAATTTCTCATCATTAAATGCTACGTTTTCATACACAGGTTGACTTTAAAAGAAGGGTTTTCAATACAGAAGTCATTTATACATGTAATTCGGAGTTAAGTTTTATTAGAAATTTTCCATCTCGAACAAACACTATCCCTTATGAAGAATAACATCCGGCCCTAGATCGCCTTCTAGTGTATCACGGAATATGACATTTACTGCTTTTCAATTAACTAAAATATCTTTAGGCCTACTAATGTAATTTGGAGTGATATCAACAGCACAATTGTTTCAACACTAAAATCGTTCAGGAATTCCCTAAGAAAATACTTCATTATTTGATACCAGATTTGACTTGAAACCGTGATATGATTACACTAATCAGCCAAAAATAGCAATTAAGCCTAGATCCATGTCAATATCTCATTATCCTGCTACTAAATATATCACTAGCAATGCGCTACACATCAATTGCCACTAAGAGCAATGTGCCATTGGTTTGTCTTTATCTAGACGGTATATAACGAGTCTCATACCTAAGATACTTAGCAAATATCTAGGAGTCACAATTTATTAGAAGTTTTCTTTTCACATGTCCAGTTTTAATCCTCAGGCTCTAGTAAAATTTGTGCAGTATACTTTTTGCGGACGAATGGTCTATCCAATGATGTCTACCAGAGAGTGTTGCAGGCTCTCACTCTCGAGAAGCTGCAGTATAATTTTGCGTGGGGCGTTGCTAATGCTGATAAAAGAAACCGCCTAGAAGCAATATTGTGATGTGCTGAAACAACAGGTTCCTAAACCATTGAATCCACCTTTAAAGATTTCTGCTCGTCAAAAGATAAAAACTTTATTGAAAGCAATTACTTTTCATCCTAATCAATAATGATTAAATTACTATTGGGGCGGAATTTTAGCGCACTCGGTTAAGCTGCGCGTCAGTTGAACAACGTTAAGCTCCATCGCGCGGTTAGTATTTTGTGGGCGACCACCTTGGAAGACCGAGTGTTGACAGCTTTGAAGGAAAAAATCCCGAGGGTGTTGGAATGTTATTCTTAAATCCGCGCCGGCTGCAACTGATGCGCCAACAAAAGGCAACGATTACTAAGAACCATGGATAGAAATGGAGGAAATTACGAAAAATTACAAAAACAGAAACCAAGAAAGGAAACTATGTAGCAGATGCGGCATGTCATGTGTGTAATACATGTTATGTCATGTCATGTCATACGAACAAAAAAACAAAAAATAAAATAAAAAACAACTTATAATTTAACTTAAATTATTAATTATTAACAGACTCCCCCCCGATTGTCCCCACTAAACCATCACTCACGTCTAACTCAAAGCAGCGTAGCTAAAAGAAGCTATACACCCCCATCTAAGCTTATTTCCTTGAATGATAAACAATGTAAAATTCATATAGTTCACGATGAAGCTAGTAAGATGTAACTATTTTAATGATGAAACTAAATACAGAAGAGATTACTGACATTTTCACGATAGATCACAAAGACAGCCAGATCGTGAATTGCAAGAAACTATTAAACAAGCAACAACAGGCAGCCTAGCAGACAGCCTAGTAGGTAGCCTAGCAGATAGCCGAGCAGAAAGTCGAGCAGACAGTCGAGCAGACAGTCGAGCAGACAGTCGAGCAGACGTATAAGAAATAGTCAAATCGAATAGCAAGCAAAAAAAAGAAAAAGAAAATAAATTTATAAAAAGGGAAAAATAACACCAATCAAACAAATTAAGCAGAGGCAGAAACAATTGGCCATCATGAGCATGAGAAGCGTTCTATCTAGTTGAACACCTATTTATCCAGACAAACAGACGAACAGATGAACAGTTATCAGACGAACAGAATCATACAAAAGTAATAAATGGACGTAAAGTTTTACTATTTAAATGAATTAGAATTCAATAGATTAAACGAACAGTACAAGTAGTGTGCAAGGAATATTCTTACAAACTATTTATTAAATGGTCTTTATACTTATTAATGAATGATTACAGAATACATATAACTCGAATTGAAGGTGGAATTTCATTCCAATTAGTACAAGCAGTAGTAGCATAAGTTTTGAAAAATGAAATATTTGATTTTTAATACAAATAACTAGATCCAATTAATCTAGTACGGTAATTGAAATAATTGAGTCCGAATATTTTTACTAAGACATTAGCTGCTGGGACTCTATGGTAGAGACATTTGCGGATTTGTTTGGCAGAACAACGTTAGTGTAGCAAACGAATAGGCAAAGTATTGTTAAGTACTAGCACAATTATACTGGTATGTAGAATACTGGTACATGTTTGTGGTATGTCCTTTTGTTCATAGACTGCAGCTATATAGAGAAGAATTTCAGACTAATTTCTGTTATAGCTAATCAAAGATCTGTTGTTAAATTTTGTCATCTTAAATTTAAAGCACTTGTGTTTCTGCTGGAACGTCAAATTGCATGCATGTATTGTAACTGGATGTACACGTATTCACGGGTATCTGATTATTGTGAAAAATGTACAGATTTCGTCAATTTTGACACAATCTATATATCTTTCTAGATTTAGCTTCAACGTTTGGGAAAATTTTTGAATATAACAGGACAATCATATTAATCCAAACACCTTCATTTGTAACTAATTTGTAATTCGTAGGCCTAGGCCCTATACACATTTTTGTCTTTTAACTCTTGTTCAATAAACAATTCTTAGACGAATACAGGAGTACAATGCAGTAAGTCGAAACCTACTGACAAGACTCTTCTCACTCAGCCGACTATATACAAATATCACGGACTGCATGCATTTCTTTCAAATATCAGCTGAAAACATCTCTGTCTTTCTCAGAGTCAGCAAATATTACAGAAAGAACGGTGTCCTATACACGAATTGACATTCGTATCAAATTTTTATTCATATCGATCGTGAGCTACCTGGTCATTTAGATGTCAAACAAATCATCACTACAGCCTCTACATCTCCCTAGACAATATTATTATAGCTGTCAGATACGAGCAGAGGCGTCTACGTGGCTTGCCGACTACACAGAGAGAGTAGTCAAAATCCTTGGGGGGATAATTTTAGAGATCTTGGTGGGAGGGGGTATTTCGAGCCAATTCCATTCAAGGTAGCCTACATATATACATACATAGGCATATATATATATATATATATATATATATATATATATATATATATATATATATATATATACATACATCATTTGTATATATACTGTATATACGTGTATATACAATTTCCCGTGTTGTGCTCGGGTGTGGATGGACCACTGCAGAATAGAGCAACCGCAAACAATCTGCCGCGTGTACGTAAGAGGCGACTAAAGGCAGGAGCTGAGGATGGCAAGAGGGGACCCACCTCACCATGAAATATTTTCCCCCAGGATTAAATGGTAATTAATACATCTAACTGAGGAAAGCAACGGGAAACCACCTCAGAAGCCATACTTTCCTCAAGCTATAGGATACATAAGGTATGGATAAGGCATAGCCTTTGTGACGGGATTAACTTGTGTATCTAAGGAGGGTTCTTATGGAGCGAAAACAGACTTTGAGTATGAATATGTACCTTGCACCTGCCACTTGGCAGTGCACTGAAGAAGAAGAAGATACAATTACAGGTGCGCATTAGAACAATAATCCGCTATCAAAATTGCGATAGCTCTGTCAATTCTCGCTATTTTTGCTATGAAACTCTAGCTCACTGTGGAGGAGGAGGAATTTTTACACAATCTCACTAAATGTTGTGGAAATATTTTGAAAGGAACCGGAAGTTACCGAAACTTTTCCACAAAACTTGATTTCTTTAAGTTACTGGACATTATAGGTTGAAGTTAGATATTTAGTCGTATAAAAATTAGCTTCCGCTCGACAGATTAAACGCACAAATGACATCAGGCTAATGGACTAATGACGTAAAACTATTGGGCTAGTAACCTAGCTGAAACCAGTTGATAAACGCAGCAAAATCTAGGGAAGGTTCCTATAGTTGATTCACAATAGCAACCAAGCATCGTAATTCTCAAGCATACGAATGCTTTCAACTTGGAGGCCGAATAAGAATTTAACCTTTAATTACTTAATTTTTAAGTCTGGGAACGAAGTTGGAAAGGTAGTCGCCTATCATACTTTCAAACCCATACCCAGAAACACGATCAAATTAAAGGCTGTTCTTCAAGGGATCTGGAAAGACCTGCCACAGCAGCTCACTTGCAGTACAATTCTATCAGTAAGAAAATACAAAAGACTTCTTACTCGCATCATAGCTTTGGGCTCTCATTTCTAGTAAAACTGTAGCTCAATTAATTGAGGTTCACGTTGCATGTCAAATGGAAAAAATAAGTGTTTTGTAAAACATGGATAAATCCGGTCACAATCAAAATATTTATGCAAAATTTGGTGAGTTTGTGAAAACATCCATCCTCTGCAGGCTACTAGAATTTCAGACCGGCATAGAATGAATTGACAAAGTTATCAGAATTTTTCTACGAGATTATTTTTAATGCGCACCCTATATATATATATATATATATATATATATATATATATATATATATATATATATATATACATATAAATATACACACACTGTCATTAGTGATTGTAATTTCAGTGCCCCTTGCATTTTCTCACTAAATTATCGAATTACCTTGACTGTTAGAAACTTAATGGGGAATTTAAGTAACGGGTTTAAAGGGGTGGGGTGGATAGGCGCCACTAGATCCATGTTATTTTTCATTCGATGAATATGTAAATTATCGTTATTGTTTAGAGCGTTCACAGTTTCTATGCGTCCGATTCGCGACTATTGTTCAAGCCTTTGGTCTCCAAACAGAAAAAGTGACAAACTGATATTGTCAATATATAATCAATCCAACAACCATTTATTAAACTTCTAAGCGGTAGGATGGGGTTCAGTATTCGGAGAGACTACGCGTTTTGGCTTTCAAATCGTTAAAACAGCACTGGCTTAAATCTAATCTACAGTATATATACTGTATATGTACATGTATACATGTAAATATATACCTCTCTATCTTTGCGCATTGCCTACTGGCAGGTCCGTGGAATATAACGTCTCCACTCCTCTCTGTTTTCCGCCCTCCTTTTCATTTCCACATATGCATATGAGTGGATCTTTAAATCATCTAACACACGTAATCTCGATCTGCCTCTGCCTCTTTTTCCTTCCATTCTACCTTCTGTGACCTCTATTAATAGACCTTGGCCCCTTAGAATGCGTCCTATCCAACTCTTCTTCCTCTTTTTTAATACATTTATCTGTCCTACAATACATTTGTCCTACAGTACATTGTCCTTAATACATTTGTCTATCTGTGCCAACTCTTCCCAGAACTTCCTCATTTGTAACCATTTGCGTCCAGCTAATACTCTCCATTCTTCTCCAAAATCCACATTTCCAATGCCTCCACTTTCCTAATGTCTTCTTTTCCTAAGGTCCATGTTTCGCATCCATACAATAGCGTGGACCAAACCAAAGTTTTCACTCCCTTTACCTTTGTGTCTTTCTTTAGACTTTTTGTTAAAAGTTATTTTCTATTACCAAAGGCAATATGTACATTATATATATATATATATATATATATATATATATATATATATAAGCCCCGTGTTGTGCTCGGGTGTGGTTGGACCACTGCAGAATAGGGCAACCGCACACAATCTGCCGCGTGTACGTAAGAGGCGACTAAAGGCAGGAGCTGAGGATGGCAAAAGGGGACTCACCTCACCATGAAATATATTCCCCCAGGATTAAATGGTAATTAATCGACCTAACTGAGGAAGGCAACGAGAAGCCACCTCAGAAACCATATTTTTCCCAAGCTATAGGCTACATAAGGTATGGATAAGGCATAGACTTTGTGAAGGAATCAACTTGTTGATCTAAGGAGTGCTCTTATGGAGCGAGAAAGCAGACTTTGAGTATAAATATGTACCTCGAACCTGCCACTTGGCAGTGCACTGAAGATATATATATATATATATATATATATATATATATATATATATATATATATATATCTTCAGTGCACTGCCACTACATGCCACTTGGCAGTGCACTGAAGATATATATATATATATATATATATATATATATATATATATATACTGAAGATATATATATATATATATATATATATATATATATATATATCTTCAGTGCACTGCCAAGTGGCAGGTATATATATATATATATATATATATATATATATATATATATATATAAAGAGAGAGAGAGAGAGAGATATAGAAAGAGAGAGAGAGAGATAAAGAGATAACGGAGTTAATTTGGTTTTCAATTTATTTTTATAAATGGCGTCACCAGAAATTATGGTCAACGTTTACGTATGAGTAAATTCTATTTTAGCCTAATGCCGAAAGATTTCTATTTTCAATTTCAAAAATCAACGCATTTCTTGTGGGAATTCCTTATCCCTATTGTTGCAAAATTTGTCATTCCCAAAATCTTTTAAAGTGGCCTAACGGGTATTGATTTTTACAGATACCCAAGGGTTACATGTAAGGGAATATCGTAAATTACTCTTTCATCATCTGTATACTTTCTTAGATTGAAGGTCTCAATAGCGTAGTAGTTAGGGGCGTAAGATAACGTCGTGAAGTTTTAAATGACAGATCCTGAGGTGAATTGAACCCTCGTGAGTTCACGATTCCCTGCCGCGCTGTTCTGAGAGTAAAATCACGGACATTCCCAAAACTTTTTACACGGAAAATGGACTAAATTGCCTAACGGTTTAAATATGCGGTATTGTAAAATGATAGATATCAACATAGTTGATCATTTCACTATACGGCGTGTTTACGTTTACTTTATTCGTAACTGTATTTTATTTTAAAATGTTTTAAGTAATCTAGTGCATTATCCTATTGTAATATTGAAATTGTATATGACAATTATATGCAAAATAATGTGTTTAATTCTAAGTTTATTATTGTCAACGATGCATTTGCACAGAGTTAGTCAAACTCATTTACATTTTTGAAAATGCTGTAGTGTTTGTTATGCTTGAGAAAAGAAAGAAAATTCTGAATTAATTTTAAATTCTTCAATATGAAAAAACTCTATTGCTTCGTTTACCAATTTTGGCCTAAGGATCCAGGGCCGGACATTGGCCTAGATCCACAAGGCCCGGCCTGCAGAACCTGGGATGGGATCTTAGCAGCTCTTCAGAAAATCACCAGAGATACAAGTGAAAAACCAGCTACATGGTAAAAGTAAACATGCATTATAGTGAAATGATCAACTATGTTGATATCTATTACTCTTAATACTACATGTTTAAACCGTTAGGTAATTTATTCCGTTTTCCGTATAACCAGTCCAGTGAATGTCCGAGATTTTACTCTCAGATCAGCGCGGCTGGGATTCGAACCCACGAGGGTTCAATTCACCTCAGGATCTGTCACTTAAAACTTCATGACGTTACCCCTACGCTATTGAGACATTCAAAATTCATTTTCAAATTCAGTGAAATTCATTTAGGTCTCAAGCTTATAGGCTTCATATGACACTTGATACCTTGGAGACATAACTTCTGACCTTGTACTGTGCAGATATCATGGAGAGATTAAAAAGTAGTTAGCAAATCTCATCTCTGCTATCTGTGGACACTGACTTAGGCGCTATCACTGAACTGTGTGCTTCATTGATAAGATACTAGGACGAAATGGGAAATTGTTGTAAGCTTAATCAGTTTGAGCTGTGAAAACAAGTGGTGAGGATCTCTATGCTATGAAGTCATAAGAAAATGGAAGCGCTAAGCTGATATTGATGAAGTAAGTGGAAATGAGAAAGAACTCTCTGATAGAGATAGAGTCAGTGTAACTGCGCTCAATGTCATCATCGACATGTTCATCAAAGAATCGCTGAAAATCGTAGCACTTGGTCTGTGAGAAATTAAACAACAAATTTAACGTTCTCTTGAACTTGCACAGAATGCTACCGCAAGAACTTCGAGATATTCTAAAATTTTGTTATATTCCGAATTTATGTAGGTGATCTGAAGATCAACTACTGAAGAGAGTAAACAGAATTCACTGTCTGTGCCGTACATAGAATCAAGATTCTGCAGAAAATAAAAGCTGCACATGTGCAGATCTTGCAGATCTATTTGCAGATAAATTGCACATGTGCTATTCTTACTTGTAAGGTTTCACCATTTGTTTCAGTTACGGTTAGCCTACATACAATAAGAAATGTTTGTCGGCTGAGTAAATTAAGTGACGGATGTGAAGTTAAAACTGAATTAAGATATTACACTCAAATCAATTGAAGCAAGTATATATTTTGATTAAAAACTGTCATATCAACAGTCCCGAATGCCATTTTCAACTAAATCAACGCTTCGTCATTTCAGCATATATTAATTTAACTCTGTCCTTTTGGTCAAAAGGAAAGAGTGCCTGTGACGCTGTTACTGCATGCATTGAGAGAGTACATATTGTATGTGCATATATGTTCCCTAACAACGCTTCATGATAAGATACTTGAACATAAATTTACATTTTTCATTTATTTATTGACTTTTAAGAGTGTGGTGGACACTAACGCCAATACGTATGCTAATACGTTTTGCAAATGTCTTTCATACTTTAAGTTCTATTATAAATAAAATGTGCATGATTAAACATTGTATTTTCTCAAATTTATTTTATATTTAATTGATTACGTGTATCATATCAGTTACAGGAAAGAAGAAAACCACATTCCGCAAGTTTGAGTGAAACGGTTAATAAAGGCTACGGATAGTAATTACATATTCCGCGATTGTAAATATTTAAACGTTAACAGTAACTAAAGTTGAGAGTACGAATCAATTCAATTTATTCTTTTTCCAAAGTTGGGCAATGGAGAGAGAGTCGAGGATCAGGAGTAGGAGAATGGCAGAAATTAAGATAAAACCAGGGAAAATCCCAAAGGCTTTAGCGTTTTCACTTTCCTTTACTGGTAGTTCAATTCGATATTTTAATTCGTCTGCAACAAAAATGACAGTTTAGACATTTAATATCAACTTTAAAATAATCAATCATTCAATAAGAATATAACGTCCAATTCCTAGCTATAAAATAATATCAGGGACGTCTCTTTAGCAGACTCTACACAAACAGGCGCCCAAGCACCGCTTGTTGACGACTGAGTAGACAGAGGCCATAAGAGAAAGCGAGATCAAACAGTGCAAGTCCCAGATCCGTAAAAGTGAAATTTCAGCATCGAATCAGTTAGCAAGTGACTTAAGGAGGTGGTATATAAGGTGAAAGGGAGGGGACCAAGCACAGAACCCTGAGGGACTCCACAAGGCAGAGTGCAGGATGGTGGTAAGTGTTTTCAAAAATTACAGATTGGGAACGTTGTGAGAGGTATGGGTGGAGAGGAGGCCATGAGCCTTTTAGATTGCGAAACAAGAATTATATCTACAAAATTATGTGATACAAAGGAGTATATTGCGGTTTCAGGTGTCAAAATCAGCAGAGAGATCGAGAAGAACATGGGCCGAAACGTGCTGAGAGTCCATGGCTAGACAAAGAGCGGAGTTGATCTTGGTTAGTGCAGTTTCAGTTGAGTAACATTTACTATAGGCAGATTGAAAAGGTGAGAGTGATGAGATAGAAGCTAAATGAAGACAAAGACGTGAGCATATAATCCTTTCGAGGACTTTGGAAATGAAGTTAAGATTAGAAATCGGCCGATAGTTGGAAAGTTTATGTTTAGGTAAGGAAACCTTCTTCAAAAAATGAATGCTCGACAATGCAACGGGTTTTTAAAATGGGATGGGAAGACACCGTCAATAAGGCAGAGGTTTATTAAGTGAGTAATAGGAGGCACAAATGCATCGATGCAGGATTTAATTAGTTCAGTTTGATCAAGAGAACGGGATAAATCAGACGAGTTAAAAAATACAGAACTTCTTGATGAGTTTCCAAGCGAAAATCTGAAAAAGTTGGTGGGGAAGAAGTGCAACTTTCAGCAAATGAGAAATTTAATGTAGAATGGGGAAAGAAGTCAAGATGAGGTGGCTTAAGATAGGTTAGAATAGACGCTTGGAAGGAGGGAAATTGTAAGAGTAATAGTAGCACAGTGTAGTGGATACAAGAAAAATAGTATAGAATTGAAAAGCATGAAGCAATGTAGGGGAGTGACTGCGCACAAGAGCTGACATACATGTAGTAAAGGTTGACAAATATATCGATAGCATGCAACATAAAAAGCATCACACAAAATAAAATTATATTGAATTGTAAAAATAAGATTTTACTTGAAGAGATTTCATTAATAACCGAGCAACGAGATTAAATATTATGACTGAGAGGCAAATTCAAGAGTAAATTCTAGCTTAGAAAAAAGAAGCAGTGAAGAGTAGAGGTAGAATGAAGAACCAATCTTTAGAGTTGACGAAGAGTGAGGGAACAATCTTTAGAGTTGAAGTAGAGAGAGAGAGGAACAATCAATTCGGTAGCGTAGTAGCATAATGTGTAAATCCAATAGAGAGTAAATCCAATGTGCAGCAGTTGTAACAATAATTAAGTAATCGAATATTTTCTAGAAATTGAACAGCAGAATATGCTTAGTATAATAAAATGTTAACTAATTTACTTACACATTTACTGTGTTAGTAAGCATTCATGTTGAAAATCTTCATTTTGGGATGGCTATAATCGTTTACATAAATAGGCCTACCCTCAGAAAGGTATAAAATGCCCGAGAGAGTATTTTCATGCATTGTGAGTGTATGTGCATAAATATACATGTAATGTACCTTTTTTCCATAAACTGTACTTTAACTGCATATGATACTAAATTTGTAATTCAAAATATAACTGCACATATAAATCTTAAGGTATGCTGTAAGTGTATGTACTGTGTAATAGTGTGTATATCTCTGTTCAGTTTTCTATTCAGTGGCAGGTACTAGGTACATACGTATTTATACTCAAAAACGGCCTCATGTTCAGTAGTAGCATCCATTTAATTAATTAATTCCATCACGAAAGTTAATAGCCCTATTAAATCTTCATGTACACTATACGCTTGAAAAAACTAATGTAGTCTTCATATAGTATGCATGAAAAATAAACTAGTTAATATGGCTAATATAAAAATAAATGTAAATACTTGAAAGCAAGTTACTAAGCCTATTTGATTACAATATATATATATGTATATATATATATATATATATATATATATATATATATATATATATCGTGTCAATATGACTTGCGAGATGGTTTTCCATGGCCTTCCTCAGTTACTACTTTGTCAACTCTTACTACTACCGTATCTTACGAATGGTTCAATCTGTAACGACCCAGACGCAAGAAAGAGAACAAGAACATCATCATCATCTCTAAAATTCATCAAATATAATAAAATTATACTTCAATACGTCTTACCAATGCAATCTGGAATTCGTGGTTCCCATCTACCGAACTCATTGCAAACAGATTGTATACTGGAAGCTTCCACTGGATATGGGTCAGGCACAAAATCATTTGCATCAGAGAAAGAAGTTTGATATTCAAAATGCTGCCCTTTTGCGCAGGAAGCATTCACGGCTGTTCCAAGCAGATACGAAGTAGCGTTAACTATTTGAGTGAGCAATGGAGGACAACGCACAGCTGAAAATAGAATAATTAAATAACATTTGATGGATTTACATGTGATATCTCTATATAGTGCACTCATTGCTTCACTTATTCATCGCCACTGGCTGCAGCCAGTAGCGATGAACAGGTGAGTTATTCGGCCGCAGATCAATATGTGCGGAGTTCAAAACTTGGGTCGGCCGTCACTGACATCGCTTTTGAGTGTGGGGAAACTGGCGTTAACATTGGCTTTTTTGTTTCTGTAGATTTTGGTTCTCAAGAACACTATGCGAACTATTCACAATTTGTATAAAATACGTACATTAGACTCACAGTAACCCCAAACCATTCATTAACAACACAAAGCAAATCATAACATAACATACTCATAACATAACAATACATTCATAACATCAAAGCAAATCTGTTAAACGAATATTTTGCTAGTGTTTGCGTTAAGGACAATGGAACTATACCAAGCATTCAACCATTACATTTAATGAACACATTGTCATATATTCATTTTACACCAAGCCGCCTATACAACACTATGAAAAAACTCAAAACCTCTTTTTCCTCCGGGCCAGATGGGTTTCCTCCTCTATTATTCAAAACTCTTGCGTCTAGTCTGTTATATCCTCTCTCTATTCTCTTCCAACATATCTTTAGGTTAGAAAAAATTCCAAGTATTTGGAAGCACGCTTACGCTACCCTGGTTTTTAAAAATGGAAAATCTAGCTTAGCCCAAAATTATAGACCTATATCTTTAATCTCTGTTACTTGTAAAAATTTTGAGAGCGCTATAAAAGTCGATCTTATTAAACATCTATCTGTAAACAATCTTATTACTAGAGATCAGCATGGTTTTGTAGCAAATAGATCAACTTGTACAAACTTGTTGGAAACGTTAAATGACTGGACACTGACAATGAAAAATGGTTACTATACAAGAGTTGCGTATATTGATTTTGCTAGAGCATTGGATTCAATTTGTCACTCAAAATTGATTCATAAGTTGTCAATTATGGGTATCAGTGGCTCTATGTTGCCTGTGCTTAGGTCTTATCTTGAAAACAGAGCACAGCAAGTAAGAATTCAGAAAGCTCTTTCAAAACCTGTTTCAATCATAAACGGGGTCCCTCAGGGAAGCGTCCTTGGTCCTGTTCTATTTGTAATATATGTAAACGAACTGAGCAATTTGTTTTCAGAATCAGTTAAATCTAAATATTTTGCTGATGATGCTAAAATGTACAGCCAAATTAAGTGCGCTGCTGATTTAACAAAGTTTCAACATTGTCTTAATAAATTGTCAATGTGGGCGAACTTATGGCAACTGAATATATCAGTCACTAAATGTTGTACTATGGACATTTTATCTAACAATCGATTAAATCTTGACTCGTCTTGCAAAAATTCGATAAATAAAATTGATATAAACAACGTAAACTAAATCCGCGACTTAGGTGTAACAGTTGACGCTAAACTTTTGTTTACTGCTCATATAGCTCAAATAGTTTCCAGTGCCAAATAGAGAATAGCGTTACTCTTCAGGGCGTTTCTAACTCGTGATTCAAACTACCTTCTTTTAGCTTATAAATCATACATTCTTCGGCTCCTCGATTATTGCTTCCCAGTTTGGTCCGCGCATTGTATGAGAGACATTATTTTATTGAAAAGTATCCAAAGAAATTTTACTAAAAGACTTCCAGATTTGCAAAACATGCAGTATGATGCCAGACTTAAGGCGGTAAATTTAATTACCTAGGAACGAAGGCGACTTCACTTTGACTTCATTTTCTGTTATAAAATCCTGAATGGATTAGTGGAAGTGGATATTGATAGCTATGGACTTGAGCTCTCTAATAGAAATCAAGGGGAAATTCCTTTAAATTAGTAATCAATAATCCTAAACTTGATACAGGCAAATACTTCTTTTCTTCCAGGATATGCGAACCTTGGAACTCCTTACCAGACAGTATTGTTTTAGCAAATAATGTAAAATCTTTTAAAAGCCAACTGAAAGATTTTGATTTTAATAAGTTTTTAATTTTTAAATCCAGTACCAAAAGTGACTAAATTATATATATATATATATATATATATATATATATATATATACATGTATATATAGTCTATATTTATATATTTCTAGATTTCTCGGTATGGATTGTAATACGTGTTCATTTTAAATTGATCACCGATTAATTATACAATTAAAACAAACGTATGTAATATTTTAAGATTTTGAATATGCTGGTGTTTTCAATTTTATCCGTAAACAAATTTTAATATATTAAGATACTTTTCCTGCTAATATGTAGGGGTATTTTAAATAATTTTATGCTTAGATTGAATGTCTTGACTGCTATAAACTTTTAACTGCTTTATATGATTTATTTTGCTATATGTGTTAGGGCACATGTTAGTGCCTTCGTGGCCTTTGTGTCCTTTTTCGCTTTATCTTCATGTATTTCTGGTGTACGATTTTACCGAAGTGAAATAAACGTGATTCAATTCAATTCAACACATAATTCACATTCTGAGAAAGTAATACTACAGTAAAAAATAGATCCTATCATTTTTGAGATGAATAAAGGTGCTTGCTTCTTCGATTATTCAATAATTAAATACCCGATTGTATTAGCACTTTGAACTTTCAATAGACTTTTCATGTTCAATAGGTCAATGCCATTTCAATTTATTTGACATTGAACTTGTTCGAGATGAGCTGGTTGGATATTGGCCGAACCGGAAGCATGTTTGTGAATTGTCTATATGTTCGATTTAAAGACAAAAACTTTTAGTCTATCTGGATATTGAAGCCTACTCATACCTCGAAGAAGCTTAATGAATCTTTTTTATATATTGCGGACCAATCGGTTTAGCATTCAAATTCAGTGCTCCGCACTCACCGACACGCTATGGAGCAAGAAACTGATATCAGATTTGGATTTTGTTTACATTTTTTAGTGCAAGTCTCTTGAACTTTTTTGAAATTTGTACACGCACACATTGTCGTACATAGTTGCAAAAGTAACATTAAAATCTTACGTCTACAATCTTCCGACAAATCCGGCATCCATTGCATATTTTCCACGCACCGCACAGTTTTAGTATAAACTTCAGTTGAGAAGTAATAACCCGACGGACAGGCGAAAGTTATCTCTGCACCGAGTGACGTATCATTGAGAGATCCACTGATCAGGAAAGCTACTTGTAGTTGCTCAAATGCCGGGCATAGGACGGCTATAATACGTGTATAAATTGTTTCTATCTCAGTTTTCATACACTTACATTTAGTCGTTTTAATAAATTTACTTATAACGCAAAATGATTCAACTAGCCATCAATAGACTTTGACGTAAATGTTTGGTAGATAACAAGTAAATACATGACAAGAAAATAAATAAAGCTATCCAGCTTATGATAGGCAAACTAATGCAATCGGAAGCGATTTTTAAATTCCTTATTAAAAATCCCGGTTAGTTGTCTCTTCTAAAATATGCAGTTAATTGGTCTATTATCATGAGAGATGCTAACAAATATGGACCTACTTGTGCATATGACATTAAATGCACCATTTTAGATCCATTTCATAAAGACTGAAATATAAGTAATAATACCGTCATATAGTTTGAGCTAATATATGTAGAGCAAAACATTTATTGTACATGCAGACCTATTAAATAAACGAGATTTTAAAATGATTAAATTTCACATTCACGTTAAAATTAGACTTCTACATAACATGTCAATAGCTAAACGAAATGTATTTAAAGAAATAACATGAATTTAATACCCTTGCACGATATATCTTCGATCCAATCTTCTGTACAATTCAGCTCCAATGCACTATATTCAATTGAATTTTTAAAGTGTATTACACTTGAATTTAGGACATAGCCGACGTCACAAGTAAGATTTGCTCTTTCCCCGTACTCTAAGTATCCGTCTGTAAATTCGTCCACGTTTGATATCACGCCGTGCCTGATCATTGGTAGACGACATCTGATTGCTGAATGCACGCAGATTAAATGCAGTTATTCCTATTTGATTCGCTATTGTCAGTATCGTTATCTAAATGTAGTGCTGGTAATACCCTTAAATATTAGTGTTGGTGTTTTATGATAATGTTACTAATATGTTAGTGCTGATGGTATTTGCAATGCCATTAGGGCTGGTGGCATTTACGTAAGCATTGGTATTAGCTTTAGTATTAGCAGTAGCAGTATCATTAGCATTAGTATTAGCATTACTATTAAGCCTAATACTGGCATTAGTATTATTACTAGTATTAATGATAATTAGCTTTAGTATTAGCAGTATCATTAGTTTTAGTATCAGCATAATTATAACTTTTTTCGTTAATATTAGTGCTTTAGCATCAGCATTAGCATTAGTATTAGTAGTATTATAAGAACTATCATTACCAGTAACATTATTGTTACATATAGCATCAGTGTTAATATCAGCATTAGTATTAGTTTTATTTTTCTGCAGTTTTCTTGTTTAAAGTAAAATTATAGCACGGCACAGTGCCGACTACCTTCGCAGCTTCCCCCACTGACCGCCCATGAAGAACCGTCGCAGAATGCTGATTTGCTCAAATGCGTGTTGTTGTTGTTGTTATCAGGATTATAAGTGAATCCAGCCACACACGAGTAGTTAACAAGACTTCCTGCTAGAGACAACGCGCTGTCAGGTGCCGCAGCGTAAACGTCTGGTACTGGAGGACAGCGGTTATCTGCGCGGTAAATCATAATTCATGACATTTTATTTCTTTAAAAGTTAAAATACAAGTAAGTAGCATCCTTCGCGATTTCCCCCTTATTCACACTTTTATGTATGTAATACTTTATTTAGTGTATTATAATATATATATATATATATATATATATATATATATAATCATGCATCTTCAAGATTATAATTAGGTAATAAATACGTTTGGCTAGTGTGTACTTACATGTATGCGCATGTTCATGCAGTAATCTACTTGTGTTTATTATTATGTATTATTTTATACATACCTATGTATATATTTATAACTATGTATATATATATATATATATATGTATATATATACATAGTTATAAATATATACATAGGCATGCACAAAATAATACACAATAATAAACACAAGTAGATTACTGCAAAGACTGCAGAACTGCATATACTGGAAAGGATGCGGCACAAGAGAAATGCGGGTTCTTTGCGAAAGAAGCTTAGAATATGGAAATGACGTTTTTGTATGCTTTGAAGACTTCGAGAAGGCCTTTAACAGGATTGATTGGATAACGATGATGAATATCTTAAAAAGAATAGAAATTGACTGGAGAGATAGAAGACTAATCTTGAACTTGTGCATGAATCAAAGAGCAGTAATCAAAATCCAACAAGAATACTCAGAAGAAGGTGAAATAGGACGTGGAGTAAGACAAGGTTGTAGCATTTCGCCGCTGCTGTTTAACATTTACGCTGAGGCAATGATGGAGGAAGCCATGGGAGACTTGGAAGAAAGAATAAAAGTAGGAGGGAATTTGTTACAAGATGTACGATTTGCAGATGACCAAGGAATGGTAGCGGGCAGCGAGATTGGATTGCAGAAGATAATGGATAGGTTGAATGATACGGCATTCAGACATGACATGAAGATTAGTATTAAAAAGACCAAAGTGGTGAGAGTGTCCCATAATAAAAGTGAAGTTAAAATCACAATAAATGATACGAAATTGGAACAGTTAAGGAGTTTTAAGTATTTGGGTCATACTACAGGCGATGACTGGAAATGTTAGTACAATTGGCCTTCGGTAAAAGGAAAGAACTTTTAACAAAATCTGAAGAGAGACACTACGATAAAGATAGTTAAACCTTGGTTTGGACGATATTGTATGGATGTGAAACATGGACCTTAAGGAAGGAAGATATTAGGAAACTGGAGGCATTGGAAATGTGGATTTGGAGAAGAATGGAGAGGATTAGCTGGACTCAAAAGGTTACAAATGAGGAAGTTCTGGAAAGAGTTGGTACCGATAGACCGTTGATAAATGCATTAAGAAATAGGAAGAAGAGATGGATAGGACACATTCTAAGGGGGGAGGATCTATTAATAGAGGTCATAGAAGGTAGAATGGAAGGAAAAAGAGGCAGGGGCAGGCGGAGATTAGGTATGTTAGATGATTTAAAGACCCACTCATATGTGGAAATGAAGAGGAAGGCGGAAGACAGAGAAGAGTGGAGGCGTTATGTACCAAGGACCTGCCAGTAGGCAGTGCGCTAAGATATATATATATATATATATACCACATGTGCAACATTTTATTAGTATTATGTCCAATTTTGAAACCAGTTTGTAATCACTCTTTTCAGTTAGTGCGGTATGTGTTGATAATCTTTATTGATAATCTGTGGTAATCTTTTATGATGGAAAGCACTCAAGTTCCCGGCCGTGATTTTAATGTTATATAGGCCTACTACAAAGTCTGGATATCGAGTAATATCTTTTCAAATTATAATCGCCTTAAGTCAAAGTCAAGTACAAGGTGCAGATATAATATTATTACATTATCTGTGAATAATTTATCATATGCAGCTTCCATGCCCATTAAAGTGCACTCCATCGATTAACGAGTTAATCTCTTCACAATTTCTATGATTATTAATGCAGCCTGCAGCATATAGGAATACATATTATTGAGAAACTTTATCTATATATTAATATTTTATGTATTTATATTATATTTAATATTTTATTACTAATCCGTTATCAACTCTACTGAATAAACTTGAAGCGAAATAGTGTAATAAAAATGTCAATCCAATTAGAGATAACATTTTGATTAACTAGTGATTTACTTACAACCACAAGACAAATGTGTATCGTTCCAGACTCCATCTTCACAGGAAACCAGTTTCTGAAAGTATCCATCGGCGAATCTCTGTCCATTGACGCAGGAATATTTAAAAACTGATCCGGAATAGAAGAGACCATGAATATTTATTTTTGTTGAAACCACTTCCACTATCGAATCGTTTTGATTTACGGGAGGCTCACAGAATGTTTCTGCGCAAGAATAAGATAAATAAAATGAAATAACTTTGATCTATTTAAAAGTGAATTAGAGTTATAATTTAAATGAAATAAAGAATCTACCAAGATAATATTAAATTATTCAAGCATATTAGGTATTAATTGACAATAAGAAAACTGCATGTATTTAAATCAGCTAGTTGCACTGGCAATTAAGAAGCAGCTTCTAAACTACAAAACTTATTTAAACCTGCTGAATTTTGTGCAACAGATTCACCGGATTTTCAAGTTTAAAAAATTATCTAAGTAGCTAGTAGTAACAATAATAATGATTGTTGCCTTTTATAGACCAGGATATAATGTGTTTCATTATTCATGAATTTTCCTTAAAATGTGTTGTATAAGGTAGAATAATGTCGTTTTATAACCAAGTATTTCTTAAAAATAAAAAGATAATGATTTTTGGTTTTGTTCGTATATATAGTTACACAAATGACATACTGCTTGCGGTACATAGTTTCCTTTCTTAGTTGCTGTTTTTGCAGTTTTCGTTATTTCCTCTTTTCCTCTCTATGATTCTATTTTGTATGTTAATTTTAGTATTTAATTCAAGAGTAAACTAGAAAAAATCTGTGCATGCACCTTTAAAAACAAAATTATCTTATTATGTATGACACAAGCAAAAGTGTCTCATAGCAGCGCGTGTAAAACACAAACAAGGACATTTTCACTTAATTTATGCTTTTAATAACTGTAGACCTATAACGGCAGCCACGGCATATTTTTACTGGCAGTCTGATAGTTTGAAAATTGTATGCAAAGCATTTGTGTTAAGCCAACCTGCTACGTTGCAATTAAACTTATTCGCATTGCTTGCAACTTGACACATACATCCGTCGCCCTGTACAATGCTACCCTACGTAGAGTTTAAATTTCATGTTTTGTTAGAGTTCCATAACCTGTGATGTAACTCTAATGGTTAATTTACTATCAACTCAAATCTTTTTGAGTGTAATTCGAGTGTATCGAGTATACTTAGAGAGACACCTTGTGCTTCTGAATCTTAACGTTAAACACACTACAGCTTGTGCTATCAAATGCTATACACTGTTATGCTATACTCTACAAAACATATTAGGTTATGCCAAAGTTTTTACTTGGACAAGAGTTGATGTGATTCCAGCTGCCATCATGGTTACAACCAAAGTACTTCTGTTCTTCTCCATCAGCGAACCAATGCGCTGGTATGCAGGTTATGGTAACGGCTCTATCCTCAGAGTGTATCTCAGCAGTGGCGTTCAGAACCCAAGGTGGTGGAATACAGCGCAATTCTAATATAGTGTAGATCATTAATGAATAACTCCATCTGCGTTAATTAAGATGAGCCGATAGGCAAATTTTGAAACCCCGCCGAATAGAGTTAAATCCCGTTTCAAAAGTCCCATCTCACCCCATCTCACCCCACCGTAACCCTTCAAAGATGTTCTAGGATGTGGGTGTGATTGCCTCGAGATGTGAGTTTAGTTACGGTAGGGCCGGGCGCTACCCGGACCATTGACTCATACTGTAAGACAGACTAACCGGGGGAGTTTGAAAATTTGCAGCGGGTAGAAAGTGGGTAATTTTTGTTTGGGGATCAGTAGCTGCAGAGCTAGAATCAAGTACTCTCTCAGACACTGACATTATTCAGAGTCAATAGAATTACTTTAAACATAACCGTAATCTTATAAGCCGTTACTATGTGATAGTGATGTTCTTATGCTTACCGACATCGGATTGTACATAATCTGATAATGTACTTCTATTTATATAAAATATTAATATATATAGAAATAACTTTAATGACAATATTCTTGATTAATTCCCCATATAAAAGCGTTTATAACTTTATTCGAAATTGTTAACAATTAAGAAACGGCAGAATAGCTCAACGATTTGGTCAATAAGTTTTATTATTTTATTTGGAATATGATATGTTTAAAGCACACATTGGCACTAATCTATTGACCAAAATTTAACAATGAGACCTAAGGCTACTAGTTTCCTAATGTCGTCATAATGGCATTAGTTATAGACCTGAGTTAACGCAAATTTAGTGCAATTTAGTTTGAGGCGTTATATACTATGAACCTGCCAGTAGACAGTGCACGAAGCGAGAGAGAGAGAGAGAGAGAGAGAGAGATAGCCTACACACAGTATACAAGGACCTGAGCAATTCGACTGATTGCGGGACAAGACTCCTCTAGAGATTTCCACAGTGCACTTCGTCGCTTCTGTTGGCAAGCCTTCACTGAAGAGCATGTCACCTGTGCATCTGTTCCTATTCACCTCAGAATAAAATAATCTGTGAACAGTTGCATTGGTATTATTTCTATACTCCAGTATCTCACAGGATATCGCTGAAAATATAGAAAATACGTTCATTTTAGTTTTAAGCAATTTGAAGCAAATACAAATTAAAAATATATTAAATGTGTTTGAGTTTCTTTTGTTAAACTTTTAATACATGTATGAATATATCAAAATATTAATGAGCATTGATATATGAAAGATTTTAGAAAACATTTAGATACAGTAGCCTATGTCATCTAGTTTATACTATTCATTTCAGACCGGAGATAACTCAAAATTTATAAAATAAACTGAGTAGCGAATATGAAATGCATTAAATCAATGCTTTAAAAATGCAATGAATCAATGCTTCTGCCGGTTAATTCCTTAATTGTTCAAGTATGAAATAAAATTTAAAAGAATACTTGACTGAATACAGAAGTCGAATTGATTTAATATGGCTTCAATAAGTAAAAGTCAGTGTCCCATAAAAGGGCCAAGATATATGGGCTAAGATGAATAGATATCCGAAAACGCTTGAAGTAAGAATTAAATTACATGAACAATAGGCAATAATAGATTTATTTGCTACATATAGCCTATATACATGCATAGTAGTAGGCTATGCACACATCAAAATATTTACTATGATTAACCTTAACACTAGAAAGAAAATAATTCATCACTTAAATTTTTATTATATAAGACAATAAAAATTTAATATTACATGGTCGAATATGTGCTGTAAATGAACAGTATATAATTTATCTTTCTTAAGTTCTACATGTACGCCTCAGAGTCTTCTAATATATATCCGATGTTAAAAGTGCACTCTAATATTTAACTATAACTATGCATAGTTTGATTTTTTGAAATTTAAATTAGAACGGATCTTACGTCTACAATCCTCTACAGTAGTAGTCCAAAGTCCATCGATGCAGATCAACGATCGACTCCTCTCGCCGCTACTAAATCTATATCCCTCGAGGCAAGAGTAGATTGCCACAGTGCCATAGGTGTCGTAGTACATGCTGTAGACTGCGTGATCAACCTCGTTCGGTAAATATAGACATCGTGTCTGCTCTACATATGTATGTATTATTTTAGAAACTGTAACATTTTAAAATCAACCACAGATTTAACGTTAGTTTCAAAAGCATATCAAAACTGATAAAGACAATATTAACGTTAGTTACTTCGCAAGAAAGCGATATCAGAGAAGGACAAGCCTAAAATTTGAAAACCGCACATACTGAACAATGTGTATCAGTGAAGAAGGGACCACTGGATTTCAATCCTGCAGGTATTGATCGACAGCGGGATAACTAACCGATTACGCTACTAGCTGAGCTCGTACATGTATATCCAGCATATAATTTTATGCCTGCACAGTGCATACATGTATCATGAATATAGTAATAGCACATATTTATATACGGGTATAGCTTAACTAAATGTACATGTATATCTAATACTGCATATAAGTGTGTATGTAGGCCTACATGTACACATCAATGACATATTCAAAGCCTCTGTCTTGTATTAGAACTTAAATTGGCTAAAATCAATATGGGGGAACTAAATGTTTAACTTTTTGCTTGTTAAAATATTATATATATATATATATATATATATATATATATATATATATATATATACTGTATATACATGTATACATACATGTATAGGCCTATTATATGCATATGTATGCAGTATACCTACGGACTGCGCCATAGAAAATGACCCAACTATAGAACCAGTGGCGGATCCAGGGGGGCCAAGGGGCCCGCCCCCCCCTTAGGCCCGCCGATAAAAAGAATTAAACTTTATTTTTTCGATTTGTAATTATGTTTGTAAGGGCAGTGGTGGGGGGTATTACGAAAGGGAACTCAGTTCCATTATCTCGATTTTTTTTTCCAAACATGGGCCCCACTAGCAGCCCATATTTGGAAAACTTTTTAAAAAATTTCAAAATTTAAAGGTTTAAAGAAATAAAAATTTAAAGAATTAAAAAAATTTAAAGATTTAAAATTTAAAGAAAATTTTCAAAATATTTGGAATATTTCCTAGTATATATGATATACTAGGAGCCCTAATAAAGGAAGAGGGCCCGAAAAATGTTAACCGTTTTCACTAGCTCTCAATTTTCACTTTAACCACTTTATTAGAGGCAAAGAGGGTGTAAGTAAAAATGTTAACTCTGTATCGGAGATGTGGTGCAAATAGCCTAGGATGGGAGGGCTTAAGCCCCCTACCGCAAAATTAGGTCACTTTTGCAATTCGTCCAGATGCGCTGCATTTCTACAGAAGTGAAAAATTAACCTATTTCATTCAAAACAAATATAGAATTTTGGGCATTTTAGGATTTCCCCTGACTTTAGTATGGGTATGAGTGGAGGGGGGGGCGGTAAGGTAAGGAGATACACTCCCTCTCTGACGCGAAAGCAGTAGTGAAAAAATGTTGAACCCCCCAACGGCATTTTGTCTGGTTGCGTCACATGTCCCGAAGAAGGGGGGACGTAAGCAAAAAATGTGTACACTCTCAAACAAATTTTCGGTCCCCCCTTAAAAAATTCCTGGGTCCACCCCTGTATAGAACATTTCCCATAACTATGAAAATGTGTTATACAAGTCAAATTATAGCTTCTGTTGCGCCAAACATTGAGTTTTGATGCCTATGAAGAGTAGTAGGCCTACAAAACACTGAATTACATATTCTACTATTTTTCTGAGAGCTTTACCGATCTATGAGTTTTATTTAAGCCGCTGACCACTGCCGGAATCTCCTCATGCTTTAATTTTTGCTTTCGTCCATTTCAGTTACACCAGAAAATATTGCAGTAATTTCAAATACGTTTAACTGAGAAATGCAATAATGAGAAGTAGAGTCAATCTGTAATGCATGGCATGGCTCGGCTTTTGTGTATTTCAATGCAATTAAGATATGCGTTGAACCGGACCAGAAATGATCGCTGAAATTTACATGACAAGCAGACTTCATGTACTGAAGAAATGGATAATTCTCTTTATCAGGATCATTTTATGGCGCAGTTTGTATATATACTTTGGACTGATTATCTGGATTTTGGAATTTGCTCCGTTTTTGGACCTTCTTTTTGCTCGCCGGCTTGATTTTGTCTTAATAGTGCTCGATGTTTTTCTTAAGTTTCAATTTTGAACTAATTAAGTGCTACTCTGCGTTTCTGTTTAGTTCCCTGTGTTTCTCTGTAGTGATTCTCTGCAGCTCAGATTTATCGGCAGAAGCAATATTCTCTTTTTAAATTCCTGTTGTTATTATTTCAAACTTTAGTAACTAGAATTTATTTTACTTGTACTTCAGGTTTATTTCGTTTGCCTAGTTATTTTTCAATTTGTATGATTGAGTGGTGGTCAACTAGACAGGTTACTTGTGACCTCTTTGACGGCCTTGTTTTTGTATGTTACTGCATATTTTGAGTGTATCGAAATAAACATAGTTCTCTCTCTCTCTCTCTCTCTCTATCTTGCCATTGATGACTGTAGCACTCTAATTGTTGTTATATTGTTGTTGTTATGTAGGCCTATATACATGTATATACATATATATATATATATATATATACATAGATGTTTATATATATATATAAGTGTAAACATTATTTATTATTTAAATAGTATATACACGTACTTGTATGTGTATGCACACGAGAAGATATGCACGAATATATGCATATATACTGGCATGTAATAAAGAAATATTCTTTTCAATGACTTATGGTCCATGCTGGTGGACTAACGGTATATCAGTTTCAATATGTGTCTGCATGTGTAATTTTTATGTAAGCTTTTATGTAAGTTTCTTTTATATGTAAGTTTGAAAAGGATAATTGAACCCGATAAAAATCAATAAATGCTGTAGAAATATACATTAAAAATGAGGAAAACATGCATTATGTAAGCACGTGCTTGCATCAATCTTTATAATTGATATATAGTTAAACAAAAAGTTGGCAAGTAATATAGGAATATGCATGACCTGCAATGTTGGTTCCTGAAATTGAACCTGTGCTCTGGGTAGAATATTCATATTTATTCAGGACTGTGGCCGATTGGGTAGAAGGCTTCGTCGTTATGTTACTTGTATTTACAGTTCCTCCTGCGGCCATTGAAGTCAATTCATTCGCATAACCGGAAGTACTCCCGTCATGCAGTGTGGAAGATAGAGGAAAGAGGTCACTTGGTGTGTCTGTAATTAACTCTTCGGAAGAGCTCGTCTGTTGACTAATTGTTTGATCCGATTCGGACGGATGGGTTATCAAACTCGAACCTTTAAATATCATAGTAGTACCGATCGCCTGCGAAAAGGCTAATGTAACGGGCGTTGTATTCAATGCTGTCGATATTTCGGTGGCTATAAATTGTGTTGAAAGCGAATATTCTGTATTGGTTACGTTCTGATTTGGAGCTGCGGACGTAGTCGACAGTTGCTGCTGAACGCTTGCGGGAAGTAAAGTTGTTCTCTCAGTCGTTTTAGTCGAAATGAAAGTAGTTATTGATTGGGGCATTGAACTTGAGGCTGTATAAGGCGATTCACTGCCGAAATTGATGGAAATTGAACTAGATTTCAGTGAAGTAGAGATTAGAGAACCTGTAGTGGATTTGTCTGAGGTCGGCGTTACTGGAGATGTTACATAGAGATTATTTCTAGGAGCTGAACCAGACGTCATCGTCTGCGCAGTTGTGGTACTGGATGGACTATGATATGTTGAAGTTGTTAAAGTTGTCATTGTTGTTGTTTGAAAAGAAGAACTGACGTAGTTAGTACTTGTTTTCATACTTGTTGTTACTGTCGATGGGTGGATTGTAGTCGGTATGACAGTTGTAGCTGTTGTTTAGCACAAACAATAATTATGAATATGAAAACGAATATAGTTATATATATATTATATTTATTTTTATTTATTTTATTAAACGAATATAGTTATTTATTTCCTTTCAATTATTCCTGTTTATATCTCTCTCAGATCCGCGATCTGATACCATAAAAATCGGTGAGAAAATAGCAGGTCCAAAAGAAACTTTACTCTTTCTCGCTCCCCTTTACGCTCGTTGAGAGTATTTCAACTATCGAGTGAGTTTTTCTACCAAAAATATATATCGCCACCGGATCCTTGCCTAGGTTTAGATAGTAATAATATGAATTTTAGATAGTTTTCGTTACCTTTCCTAGCTCAATAGTTGCCTTTGCAATACGAAATACTGTATTGTGTAATTGAAAGTAAAAAGAAAGATCTTACTCTGCAATTAAAAAATAAAAATATGCAACATATTCAATAAAAGAAGTTCAAAACAGAGAGTAAAGTAAAAATAATAAAAATTAAAATGTTTTAACATAATATGTGATTTTTACCGTCTCTGCGGAATAAATAAAAGATCTGACAATTACTTCCACCCTTACAAAATATGCACTCTAATTATCATCTTAGAATCAATCTGCCAAATTTAAACTGACTGAACCAATTAATATTTATTTAGCGATATAATAAAAAACAATGTAAGTAACCTTTTATTATTAATAATAATTATTTTATTTTATTACTTTTTTTTTTTTTTTTTTTTTTTTTTTTTATATGCCCTGGGCTGTAAAGGTCCCTGGGCTAAAAAATAAGATAAAAGAGACTTTATTTAATTAAAAGTTTTTAAAAAGCGATTAAAATAATTCCTCTGCACTCTGGGAAGCCGCTTTAGCCAAAGTGCCACTGAAGCAGACTGCATTGAATCGCTGGAGAGCAATAGACAGTCGCTGCCACAGAAAAGATTTTTCGCGCTTATCGCCAGTAATGGCGCTGGTCCTCCTGCCTATTTCGTCAATAAAGTCTGATGCGAGAGAGTTGATGGGCCCCAGGGTCTCAAAGGCAATAGGCATGAAGATATAGTTGCCAGAGATTTCGGCATACTTCAGAGTTTTCCTATTAGCCGCGGCCTCTGCTGCAGCACCAGCAGCAGCGCAAGAAAGGCCGAGATTGCTAACGGAGAAAGTGTCCGTAACAGTGACGTCCCAGCTAACACACTTCCCCTCTGCCCATGGTATTTGAGAGACACCGTCTGGACGTTTACCATCAGTGCGGATCAATCCCAGGGGCTCTTTAATGGCTGGGATATTCGCTCGACTCAGGGCGCGCCAGATCAAGTCGTTTATGAACTGATGTCTGCTGATTCTGCCGGCACTACGCTTGCACGACAGGCCGTGAATGCCTAACGCATTGACTGAGACACCACAAATGCAGTTGTGTGGCTCACATAAGGTAGTGCCCAGACGAAGACCGGCCGCGACTCTGACTGCTTCGTCGTCCAGACGGAGGCCGCATGATGAGATTGGTAAAGCCTTGATCCAGTCTCCACTATGGGGGGCCGACACTGCGAGCAGCCGCGCCTTTTCTTGTGGCAAAAGTGGCTTCGCCAGGAGTTCCGTGTGCAAAGCAGTAGTGACCTTTGAGTCCCAAGCCTTCATGCTATTAGCCGTCATACCGATTGGAGGTTCGGATGTGGACAGAGCAGTCCAAATGCCCTGAATCCTGGATATCTCCAAGTCGGGAATTTGAAAGAATCCGGAAAGGATTGAATCCTGTAGAACGCCAGTCCCCGCGGCTGAAGCCAAAAAGGCAGAAGGTGCCAGCGACGAGACAGAGCGTATACCCAATCCTCCGTAGCATATTGGCAGGCTAGCCTGAATCCATTGAGCTTCGTTAACATTAATATTAACGATGCTACTGAGCGACTTTCGCATGATGGAATCATAATTCTGCAATGCTGGATGACCCGCACATGGAGAGGCACGCAATAAGTATATGAGTTTTGAAGAACCTACACAGCTCCGCAATATCGTTAGAGCGTCGTGTGCGGAGATGAGCTTCAACCGGCTCGCGGCTCTCTCTAGTTTAGAGCACTGAGTATTGAGAGCCAAATCCATAGCTTGACCCGTCTGCAATGGAGCTCCAAGTAGACTGGCTTCGACAGGCTTTACACGAATGAATGAATTGATGGCCGGAAAGTTACTGTCGGATCGAGTGGTAATGAGCTCACATTTATTTATATTCAGGCTTAGCCCCAAAGCCTTTCCCGCAACCATCAGCCTTGAGATATCATCCGCCACAGTAGACTCAACCCCGCCCACAGTTATGTCGTCTAAGTAACCTATTTTCAGAGAAGAAGATAGCGACTGGAGCAACGGGTGTATTGTCAAACTGAACAGGAGAGGGCCCAAAGGGTCACCCTGTTGTACCCCCTCGCTAGACATGATCACCCGTTGACCGAAACGTAGAACACTTGGGTCTTCATAGGACAGACGGCAGAAAGGCCCCAGCTCAGGTAGTGAAGAGTCTACAGCTTCTAGCATGGGAACCCTTTTCAGGGAGTTGAAAGCGTTGCAAAAGTCCAGTTTAGCCACTACCCAATCGTCTGGCATGCTGCTAATGAATCGACGGGTGGCATGCACGGCGGCTTCACAACCTCCTTTGACACCCACGCCTACCTGGATAGGTTGAAGAGAGTTTGAGAGCCTGTCTAGGGCGAAGGAATTAGCACATTTGGCAGCGATCCTGCGCCAAGAGTAGCCCACAGCAATCGGTCTAAGCCCGCCGGTCTTTTTCTTCAGAGCAATCAGGTTGGCTCCAAAAAGAAACGGCTTGACTTCCTGATGACATTTACCCAGCAAAAGGAGATTTACAAAACCGGTAATGGCTGTTAGAGTCTCCCTGCCCATTATGGGGCACGTCACCAGCTGCAGGATGTGCTGTGGCCTCAGACCATCCGGGCCCCCAGAAGAACCGGCGGGGAAACTTTTCACGGCTTTCATTACCTCCGCTTCAGTGACTTGGAGCGTATTCGCTTGGGGAGAGGCTGAGCTAAGAAGACTTCGGGGTGTACTGACCGCTGATGGATGTTTCAGACTCAGCTCTCTGTAAGTTTCATCATTATTCGGGGCCAGCGACTCTTCTGAGCACAGGATTCGCACGGCTGCTCTTAAATTTCCGTCTTCGATCTTTGAGGTCACTATGGATCGGAGGGATTCCTCAGGAGTACGCGGCCTGGAAGATTTGCGAAACTTCGCTCTTTCGTCATCTGAAACAGGAACTTCCACCCCGGACACTCTTTTGCGAATCAAGGACGCCATATTGTGCCTTTTCCCTGTTCTTTTAGGTGCTAGCAATATGTCTTCGCCAATGGCAAGAAGAGATTTCCATGCTTCTAAGTCGTCCACGCACTTAGAGATTCTATCAAGTATATTTATCAAGTAGGTGGCGCAAGTGGCTCGAACAGATTTAGGAATATGCTTGATAGTACCACTGGTAAGGTTGGGATGAGCAAATACTGTAGCTGCATCAGAAGGATGGCGTATCGGGGGGATGCTGTTTGATGGAAATACGGGTGGATGGTGGTCCTCATCCCTTACATCACTAGAGGAGCGTTGTGATGAGAATGTCCCCTGAGCTTCAATTGGGGGCTTGTGAGACCCTAGGCACCGGTTGTCACGGGGGCCATGTAGGTGAACAGACCCGTCTCTAATGTGCAACTGAAACACTTCTAAGCACACACTGCAAGTACCGTTTCTCTTGTTAGCATCCTGAGACAGAGACCATGTATGCTTGCGAGGCGGCATTCAAGCGTGAAGTTATAAACAGCACCGTGAATATCGAGTCTATTTATAGCCTTGGGAAATCCTGTAAACAGATTCACACCTGTAGCTCATAACTGACTCCAAATTTTGACGAAATGGCAGAAAAAGCGAAAAACTCTTGGCGAGCGGATGAATTACTGAAGCTCAATCCTTCTGTTGGCAGAATGACGAGGGCTGAGGTTGGCTAATAAATAATAAAAATCGCGAAAAAGCAATGTTAAGTGCGCGAAAGGTAAACAAACGCAGCCAGCACGGACCTCCCAGAGCAGAGAAATTGAATTTTATTACTTAAAAAATTATTTATTTATTATTGATTTTTATTTATTAATTTGATTCTGAGGAATTTTGTACATAACTGATTGTTTCAGTGATTAAATGCTAAGTTCCAATTACATTATTTTCTTTTTATTATTTTTACTTTACTTTTATTTTTCACTTCTTCTATCTCGAGAAGTTTCAAGAGTCGTTTACCAGGGCAATTAAACGAGCGAAAAATTAGAGTTATTTAACCTGATTAAATTAAATATTTTAAAAACCATTTCAATACAGAAATTTGTTTCTAAATTTGAAACCAATAGGTAATTAAATTGTCTATTAATCTCCGATACATTTAGAACAATGCCTGACACAATAATTTCATGGCCAACTACGACTATTCCTATGTCTATATCTTTCATCGATATTTGAACTCGATGTTTCCTCGAAGAATCCAATACTGAAAACAATGCATCCTGAAGTATGAAGCAGATACATATGATAATTTTCTCAGGCGCATGTACATAGTTCTTTCGTTAAAAGTATGTTGAGGTATATCGTTAAACGAAAGACATTATATTTTGCTTTTTGAATTGGCTCTGCCTCGAGAGAGTTATCTGAGCCCTAGCATTTTTGGTGGCATAGATATAGCTATAACCTGTAGTATACAGATTTAAATACATACCTAAAATGTTAAGAACATTAGGTTAAACTGCATTTAAATCGTAAATATGTTCTTGAATTCCAAGGAATAATTAATTATTTACTTAATTAATTTAGTGACTATTTTACAATTAGACAGATTTCAGCATTACAAGTTTCAATTTCATATTTCAAAACGGTTTCAGTAAAGTCAACTTACCATATATATCGGGAAATGTAATATTCCAATCCACCGGATCGTCCCAGGTTCCTATGGCAAGAGTTGTTTTTGGCAAAGGCTGGGAATCATTTAGAGACATTATCACATGTTGCCCAAATATTTCTCCACGTCCCAACTCAAATGAGCTGCCTCCAAATGTATACCAGAAAGGCCTATATTCACTGCAGTTAACTTCACCTGGCAAGTTGGCATTGAATATGTCCACCCAGTTCGGACCTTTCCTGCGAGTAAAAGCATTTCAATTAAAGTGCAGACTCAACTTCTGTTCTAGTTCTATATTGCGTAATCTTAGTATTCCGCTACTTTCCATTGGTTTCTGATGCAGATAGGCCTACTTTAATAATTCGAAGCTTAGAATTTCAAAATTATTTTCTTTACAATTACTTCTGTTTAAATTAATGTAGTTTACTATTATAAATTGTATAGCCTTAGGTGAATTGCGTTTAATCCATACGTTGATAGAACTTACCAGTGCTGCTAAAGATATAAGTGGGCATAAATCTACAAAACCAGTTATGTAATTTCATCAAATATTACAAATCTCCTCGTCATTATACTTGCCAGCCTGCCTTTCGGTCTTTAGTTTGCTTTTATACAGATCAATAATTCTATGTCTAGCATTGCTATTTTGCCAACTAATAAATTTCAAGAAAGCTTTCACGAAGTTACTACCATATCAATTACAAGCAGGTTAATAGTCAATAATTTACAATGACGCAATTTAAATTAATCGCAGTTATTACATAACAGTTATATTAAAGATTAAATTTTAAGTCGTTTTGTTCTGGGATCTATGTAAATATCAGATATATGTAAATTTACTAAATCTAGACAATAATCTTGATATATTGATCTATAGTAAATATTTATTTCGATGCTAGATTCGGAGGCTGGATTTAGCGCACTTGGTTTAGCTTCGCGTCAATTAATGAAGTTGAACTCTATCGGCTTCGGCTAGTACTTTGTGGGTGACCACTTTGGAAGACCAAGTGTTGACAACTTAGAATGAAAAAATACTTAGGGTATAGGAAGGCTATTTTTAAATCTGCCCCGGCTGCAATCGATGCGCCATAAAAATTAAAAACGAAAAAAATTAAAAACGAAATTAAAAACGCATTAAAAACGAAAAAAAGACAAATAATCATGGAGAGAAGGAGGGAAAGGGTCTTAAAACAAGCACCAGAGCTTCCTGACCCAGTGTGCCCTCCTGTTTACGACTATGTTTTAGATGTTATTTTCTATTTAACTATTTTATTTTGCAACAATTATATTTTAAACGATTATATTAAATGAGATATATTTAGCTTTATGTTTTCTATTTGTCGCTGCTTTTACACATTACTTTAATTAATTGGACAACCGGTATATGTTAGTGCCGTCATGCCCTTTAGGCCTATTACCGATCACACATACTGTACAGTAAGGTTGAGCTTTCAGTCTGCATGCACATATGAGTGTAAGAATTGTATATAATGTGACGAAGAAATAAATAAATAAGATATAGAAATAAATCAATATAACACTTACGCTACATTTAAGCCTAATGATTAAACTAGCAGCCCGACATTGACGGTCTCTTCATAGTTTCAACAAAATTTATCACTTTAGGCATGTTAAAAAACCTATGGTAGAAGCTCACGTCGTTTGAGTTTATTTTAGATTAATCTGTGTTCTTTCGTTAACAAATACATTAAACAATGAAAGTAAAGTTCTCTTTCTCGTGTCGTCCATAATGTACATATATTCAAATCCCACACTTCTTCTCTTCTTAAAAAACTGCACTGGCTTCCAGTCTCCGAACTAAAAAAATTCAAGATATAGCTTCTTTAACCTTTAAAGGCTTAAATTATGGTATATCATCCTATCTATATGATTTTTTTATCAATCTACTAACCCTCTCGTAGTCTGCGTTCCTCTAGTTAAAACCTCCTCACTGTATCAAACATTAAATCTACCATGGGCAGGCTCTCCTTCATGTTTTCTGCTCCGAAAATATGGAACTCTTTGCCACAAGATCTTCGGTCTTGTAATTGTATTGGTACTTTCCTTGGCAAGTTAAAAACCTATCTCTTTCCGCTACAGGTCTACATATTTACCCGTTTGCCTGGGATCTTAGACTTGTACTGTTATGATCTCGCTTTCTCTTGTAGTCTCTGTGTACTCAGTCGTCATCGTATGGTGCTTTGGCGCCTGTTTGTGTAGAGTATACAAGAGACGTCCCTGACATTGCCTTATGGCGAGGAACCGGACGCTAAATTCTCATTGATTGATTGATTGAATGAAAACAAATATAAACTTAAGTTTTTCAGAAAAAATTATATGAATGTCTTTTATGCATATACGAAAGAACTTACTTTAAGTAAACTACGGTATTTTGGTATCCACCAATATCTAGCTCATAATTTGATGAACCCAGGGTCGGACATCCGCTAATATCAAAGAATATTTTGGCATTCGCGCACGCCCTGACTTGAAATGAGATGCTATGAATGACGGTAATGTCTATTTCGTTCAGATACATACATGCGTAAACGCCAACAGTTGTAACTATTGTCTCTCCGACTATGTCATCTGAAAATACAGAAAATAGTTGTTTCAGAGATGAGCTCCTTTTAATTTCAGCGTAACAAATTTATCGTATGAGCAAATATTAATATATGCAATAAAATTAATATAATTAATTAATATTATCTAAATTTGCCATATATATCTGGGCCTAAAATATTAAATCCATGCATACCTATCAAGAAAAAATAAAGTAAAAAAGATCACTAGGATTAGCACCAAATTATGCAAGATATCAATTATGTAGTCTAATACTGCCATAAAAACTACATAACTTAAAATTTAAAAGTTACCGCATTTCGCGGTATGGATTAACTCTGAGCTCTTGCATCTAATAAGGGGAAGAGAAGGTTTAATTTAATTTAAATTAAATTAAATTTTAAACATTTATTCATTTGACTTAATACAAATTAAAAAATTTTAAAATACAACCAGCACATGTGAAAAGGAAAGGGCATAAATGTCCAGTAACTACAGCACATCCTCTCTTAAGTCTCCTTAAATTAGTTGGTTTTATGTAAACTAAATGAATAAACTTAGTTAATTAAAATGATATTCTAAATCATCTAATTGTGGACATCACTATAGACTGGCGACGAAGATGTCGTCTTTTAATGTAGCATTGATACACTAACTGTAAAACAACGAAAAACCTTCTTATCTGTTAATAAAAATTGCAAATAACTTACCAATATGGCAAATCAAACTCAGGACCACAATTAAAAGCGGTAAGTTCATTTTTTATTAGAAAATGTCTTCTAAAAATCAATAAACCAGACAAACAAGATTAAGCCAGGTTAATTATTAAATTGATTGTAACCTGTTTATTATCTTTAAAAAATCTTCATTAATTTAAGTCTAACAATAATAAATAGCAATTAATTTAAATACTGTTACGCAACATATAGTTAGATAAAGATTAAACTGATTTACTCGTATGTTTATGCATTCATCAGTACGGGAATGTACTAATAATCAAAAAACCTAGCGCAGAAAAATTATGCAGCAAATGTGATACTACGATATTGGCGAGTTACGCATGACTTCGCACTGGAACTGTTCTTTGATTTACTTAGAATTTTATATCACACAAAGAAACGTTATCAGCGTTAATATTGTCTACAGCTCATGCCACATTCTAGAAACTTTTTTTTGGTAGCATATGTTAACAATCGCATTGCATTGAAATATATAAAGTTGCATAATTTGCAACCAATAAAACAGGATGACAATTGCTCCATACTGAATGCAAGATACAATGCCTACTGAGTATAAGATACGAATAGTTTAACGATTAATTGTCGAAACATGGAAATAGAAAAGTAGAAGTGTAAAATTTTAAACCGTACTAATTCAGTAGTAATTAAATAAATGTTCATGGATTTATAGTCCTCTCAATATTGTACAATTTATTACTTGATTATTACATATTATTACTTTTTCTTATCAGTATATTAAATGCTAGTAATAGCTTTCTTTAAATAATGATATATAATTTGATTTACACAATTTTCTCATATAATTCTGTTTCTTTTTTAAGTCTAATAAATTGTTAGACTAATATATTTCTTACATACTAAATCATGCTTGAAGTCCTACGGAGCTACTGATAGTTTTAACTACCTTGATTTGTATCCGCTTATGAGCAATATACGCAATTGCGGATCTCAGTCTACCTTTTAGAAGTACCTTGTAGCTAATAATAAAACTCATACATTTTATTGCAGTAAACTGAAACCAATTATATTCTTTATCAACTATTTATAAAACGAAAAAATTTCTCAAACATATTATGCCCCACTTTTAAACTTCGCACTAAGGCAACATCATTGACGTATAGGTACATACAAATTTGTTAGAAATGAAGCTGCCACTTTAGGTTTTAGGTACGAAGATTCATTTATCTGACAGTGACGGAATCGATTTTACACATAGTTGCATTTCAATTATTACAGATAGTCGTCGATGTTTAATATCCGCGAATGTCATTGTCTTAAACTCAAAGCTTCCTATTCTTCGCTAAGGCTGTTGTCTATCAACCAGGCTTCTGAAACAGCTTTAAAGCATATCTTTTCCAATAAACGTTTTTTCCCCACTTTCTTCTAGACTTAGGTAAGAATCCCCACGAATCCAAATCCTTTTCAAAACAATATTAGACAATTATATGGATGAAACGGTTTGTAATTATGCATGATATAGTCATCAGATAAACACGGAAGCTATCCTAATGCTTAAGCTTTAATGCGTCTTCTAATTTACCGTATTAAGCATTTGAGAATTTTATACTCTCTTTATCTCAGTTCCAACCACTTAGCTAAAATTACCATTTTCAAGTTTGACTTTATTTCTGAAGTGTTCGATAATCATTTACAAATTATAGAATATTTATTTGACTAGACAATGAGCATGATTAAAATCCACATCTTACAAATCCACCATCAAACTTTGTTAAATTATTTTAATACAGGAATTGATTCTTCTTGTTTAGGGGTGTTAGTCTCTTCTATTATATTTACGATGAAACTAAATTAGACTTATTCAGCAAGCGGAAAATTCTGAGTCATTGATAAGTCAAGAACTAATAAATTGCAGCCTACTCGTTTATCTGAACGCTTTTCTATATATTTTCTATCTATATATATTTTCAGCAACTACCAAAAACTGCTTCATGCTTATTGATATTTTCTATCCAATGTACAATACATGTTGTGCATCCTATTGTGAATGACTGCAAGTATAAAATGTTTCGTGTGGCGGTCAATATCGTGCTTTTGCACTTGTTGAAATGATTAATCATGCGGGATACTTTTATACTATTATGCTACGGTATATTGGTTTGCTCCGAAAGTAATGGAATAATGCCTTGCAGTAAAACAGATAAAGTAATTAAATGGCTTATAGATAGAGCATTCTACACTGATTTAGAATCATCGCTTAATTCTTCGTAATAATTGCTGTTGGTGCAAAATTTATATCAAACACCATAGAATTGAACTATACACGAGTATTAAATAATTAAATATCTATTATTCATGACAAATTCTAGATATATATACTCGTTTTAAATAGATATAGTATACTCGTTTTGTAATAGGCTACAATTGAAAAACTCTATGCATCAAACATCTATGTCTTTTAAAAATACATCAATGCAACAGGATTTAAAATAAGTTCCAATAAATAAAAATAATTAAAATTGTACTTTAACAAATATATCGTCTACGTCTTTTAACACATACATGTATTTATTCATCGGAGTAGCACCGTCCTTGGAAAAATATTTTTCTCTTTAACACATTGTGCTCATCGCTGAGTGTGAATCGACTTGTAGCAATGTGACATGCAGAGACGCCCCTAACATTATACTTGGACGAGGAAACACACATTAAATCTTATTATTTTGGCAATAATACTTCATTTACACTGAAAGCATTTTCCTTGAATTTCCAACCTCCAGCAAAGAAGCACAGTAGTCAATTCATTTGTATAATTCATGATGCATTAAATGACAAGAATTAAGAACATGTGAAACATGCTTCAACCAACAGCAAATTATAAAATTAGATTCCAGTGTTTGCAAAAAAATTAATTGTAGAGAAAATTGATGTAATTTTTGTAATAATAATATCTTTTGCTATAGCATAGTTCATTAATAGCACAAGCAATCTTCTCGAAATCTATAGTTTTTGATTGCTTCGTTGGGTGTTGACAGAATTACGATTGTTTTCTCACTCCGAATTTATTTTTAACGCGCTCAACAATTTAAATTTAGCTGCATGGAGATTCCACTCAGATTAATAATTAGTAACACATCTATCAAACAATTGCGTCTAATTGAGTTCGGCAATAATTTTAGTACAGACTGATTCTAAGCCTGATTATCCTATTCCTTCCAGCTTGTTTTCTTACTAAATAATGAAAAGTTTAAAATTTATAGACTGCTTATGTTAATGGTAAAGTAGATGATAATGATGTTACAATAATTATTCTTCACTTAAGCCTAATTATTATTACAGTAGGATTGCAGCAAAACATCAATTAGCATCCGTTTCTAGTACTAAATTGAAAAATAATTTGATTTCTTAATCTTTAGTCGTCGGAAGTGACATCTTTTTTCTCTTTCTTTCTCTCTCTCTTACTGTCTCACTCACTCTCTCTATCTCTCTCTCTCTCTCTTTCTCTATTACTCTTCCAAAAGCATGTTTTAGAAGCTTAGGTATACTCACAGTTGTCTTTCTCTCTCTCTCTCTCTCTCTCTCTCTCACAAAAACACACTATCAATCAATAAGTTGATCCTTTCATGAAGTCTATGCTCTCTCTGATCCGTGACTACATCTGAGCTTCGCCACTGGCAAGCCAGTGGCAAAGTCGGTAAGATTCTCGAACATGGATCAGTAGGTGCGGGGTTCAAATCATGGGCTCGCCCGTCACTGGCATCACTTTCGAGTGAGGAAACTGACGTTAATCTTAGTTTAAGCTTCAGCTTTATTCACACTAATTTAGATTTTATAAATTACTAAAAATATGGCTTCTAGTTTGATGTTCCTTTGCCTTCCAAAGCTCTACAGTTCACAGTTTTTATAGTACAGTTGACTGGAGCCAGTGGCGATGTCGATAGGATAGTCGACCGCGATCATAATGTGCGGGGTTCAAATCCTGGGCTCGCCCGTCACTGACATAGCTTTCGAGTGAGAAAACTGACGTTAACATTAGCTTTTTAGCCTTTAACTCTTTCTCAATCTCCACATAAGGTACATGCTTACGAATTCAACAATGCCGCATTAATAGAATATCTAATTAATAAATAATAAATAAATAATTTATTGTGAATAAATGTCAAAAATGAGACAAATTTTTATATTACGTAACTTTTAATAAATGAAACTATAATTTGATTCCGAATTATATAGGCCTACTTTTGTAAGATCTTCTTCAAAATAACATTACATTTTAAGGCTCAATATATTTAATTCAATGGCACACAGATGACCTATGAGTTTGATAGCATTCTAGAATTAAGTAGATTTTTTTTTTCAAATTACATTATTTTCATTGTACTTGACGTACTTTAGAAAATATACTCCATATTACAAATGTATAAAATCTGTGAATCATTTGTAGTGATCAATTGCTATAACAATAGACTCATGCAAGGAGTCAGCGGAACAATTGTGACTAATTATTGTGCAAGAACTTTCCTCTTCAGATGAAGCAGTTAAAACCCTGAAGTCAACGTCGTACATTGAGAAAATTTGACGCTTAGACATGTTTATTATAGTAGTCTTGCTTTGCATCAGATGTTAGTGAATCAATAAGAAACTCCTGCTTTTGTTTTTATTTCTTGAAGTGTTAGCAAACACTGCAATGCCCAATCCTTAAATAATCTTACTTTAGCGGCAATACCATGCAATAGCTAATATGGGGTGATGGACACATGCTCACGGAAAGCCAAGTTTACTATTTGAACTGAGATATCATGTCACAATTAAAATAAATTAAGAAACCAGTAGCTTATACTCGGTTAAAATTTCGCGGGTTACAAAAACTGCCAAAATTCATTGTTAGGTTATTACACATTTAAGAATATGTGTGTGGGCGCTTCGATGGAAAGGCACTATGCAATGATGAAATACACATGCTGCCTACATGGAGAATTACAATTGGCCTGCGATGTCTAATGTATATATATATATATATATATATATATATATATATATATATATATATATATATATATATATATATATATACATGCATATATACAGACTGGAGCAAAAAAATTATCCCCAAGCGAAATCTCAAAAACGTCGACAAAACTCAAAATATTTACACAAAATTGTCGAAAACTCAAAATATTTACACAAAATTGTCGAAGCGTCTAAAGGAGGAATTTCTGCACATATCCTGTAAATTTAGTGAAATTTTTTTTAAAATTTTCATAGTCAATAATAGTATTGACGTGATGTTAAAACTTATTTTATTTTAAGAAAACAAACTAATCTTCATTTATTTTAGCACCGTAGTTACTGTTTTGCTAATTTGTGGAAAATAGATTTTACCATCATCTCATTAAAGTAAAGCAACAACTTGTCACAGTGCAAGTAGGCTCTTAGTATTGATCTTGATGTTCAAGACTTTCACGTCTCAGCAAAGTTGAACATGCACTAGACTACATTGTCTACAAAGTTGAATGTCTCAACAGCACAGCGGTTCACGTCATGAACTTTTCAATGACGGGACCCTGAGTTTAATCGAATTCTCGCGATTTCGATTCCTGGCCGCGCTGAGCTGAGATTAAAATCTCCGACATTCACTGGACTGGTTACACTGAAAACGGACTAATAAATTGCCTAACGGTTTAAACATGTGGTGTTAAAAAAGTTATAGATATAAACTTAGTTGATCATTTCACTATAATGCATTTTTACAAAGCCCCAAGCTCAGCTAATTTGAAATTTCAAAGCCATTGGGCTCTGTAATTAGCGGGGTTTTATGCGGCTGCTGGTGAGGCCTCCAGTGTTACAGCGAAGAGAAATGGTTCTCTCTCACTCGATATTGGGTCCTCCTGGGAATCCGGGACCTCGGATATGGCAGCCTGACGCGAATCGAGAGTGGAAACTCACTCTACGTGGTAACATTGTTCTGGTATAACATAATGATGGTCTGCTTCACTTATTAATATACACATTCGCAATATCTCACATACACATGATTTCCCTGACATCATCCATTGCCGAGGAAACGAACTTTAAGCCATTTTTATTTTATTATTATTATTATTATCATTACTATTTATTTTTATTTTTATTTTTTTAATTGCCCTGGGCTGTATAAGGCCCTGTATAAGACTTTGTTTAATTAAAAGAAAGATCAAATAATATTTAAAATAGTTCCTCTACGCTCTGGGAGGCCGCATTCGCCAATGTGCCACGAATTCATACAGCATTAAAACACGGGCGTGCAATAATAATAATTATTATTATTATTTGTCGCGCACAGACCCTTTCGACTGTCCGTCCACGATTGGGTTTCTGGTTCTAGGTCCACTCGCTAGGGCGGCAGTATACTCAATTATCCATTTTACCTGTCCTTTGAATATTCGACGACAATTCTGTTAATGGATAAGCTAGCCTAGATATCGACATAAGTTTTTATATTAGAAATTTAATTAATATTGAATTGTACAATGTAAGAGCTCATTTGCGTGTATATTTCTTAAAAGTCGCAGATCTAATTTCATGTCCATCGTAATTGTCAAGCCCTGTAGAAAGATGAACACTACATCGACACTTTGTTTATATTTCTCAAACTTCAAAATGTTCATTGGTATATTTCAGTAACAAATATGAGCTTACAATTGAACCTACGAGCATAGGAACTACCACTTTTAAACGACATAACGCTAACTGACGCTCTGTACAATAATCTATTAGCTATTCTTAATTTTTCTCAATGGGCATATTGCACTGGTCGTATATCTTATTGGTACATTTTTGTCACAAAACGTTGACCATTTTATATATGTATTTTTCAAACTAATTTGCTGTTTCATGTTTTTAATTCTCCACTGTTCAGGCTAACAATTAAACTAGATTTTAATACCTCGACTAAAAAGATAAAAATTCACACTTCTGTAAAAGGATTATTTTTATCCACCGCCCATTACACGTTGACAGGTTGTTTCTTACTCTGCTTTATCTAGATGCTGCTTATGGAATATGAAATTCTCAATAATTAAGCGTGTAGATCGTCAAGTAAAACCATGATCTGAAGCCAATTTTAAATTTGGTATCTCTGATCCCGATCGATCAATGAGTAAATTCTCCACCATTCACAGCCTGATTAATATTTAATTATATTCAAACTGTCTAACTTAACCATGTGACATATAAATATTAATAAATATAAATATTAATAAATAAGCCTATAATCATTAATTAGCGATTCACCAGATGTCATAAAAGAACAATGTTGAGCAAAAGTTGAGTTGAAAACCAAAATAACATTGAATAGGAATCTACAGTATTAATCTGAATCTATTTACGTACTAACATGCGTGTGCAGAGCTTGCATATACCTGTTCCAAAGCTATTGAACAAGTTAACAGACATTATATAAATCTCTATTCTTTAAGTCAACTATCTTTAGTTTTATACTTGTTCAATACTGATGTAATTAGTTTGATAGTTGTTATCTAGTTTGATATTTTGGTAGTTAGACCTACATTCTCTACATGTATATGGGTAGTGGTTACTATTTATTGTTACTGTAGGTTCTAAATGATCATATAGCAGAGTAAATAATCAGCAAATGAATTTGTTATTCTTAGATGCTGCTACTGACTATAATTATCTCACAGAGCTTAGCCTGACAAAATTCTTAATCATAGCCGTCTCGAAATTAGAAGTTCAGAATAGAAATTTTCGCCATCCATTATAACGATGACCAAAATCGAACAAGATAGTTAAAAGAAAGAATGCGATTTGACAATCTCTAAAACTATCATGAGTCTAAGATAAGCGTAGCAAATCATCATTAGCGGGTGTCGAGGTCCTCAACAGTCAGATTGAGAGAGATTCATATGATTTGTAATAGTATGAGTTGAAGATAACATTCAGATTTAAAATATGTTTAAAATATATTTCCTTTCGGCATTATATATATTTTATATGAGATGAGTGAAGTCGTTATATACCATGGACCTGCCATTAGGTAGTGCACTAAGATATATATATATATATATATATATATATATATATATTCTTTTTCAATTAAACTTTAAGAACATAAGCTAACATACGCGTATAATAATGTACAGTAAAATACAAAATAGCGAGGCTATGGAACCTTCTTCTTAACGTTTAATGATTAGTGGAGTTTATCATGCAAGGGCACTCTATTTTTTACAACAGTTACTTTCGGTAAAACAAGCAATATACATTTAAATGCACATAGTAAATGCTCTAAAATATCAAATAACTATCATTTTTAACGTAGTTTAAATGTCAAAATCTGAGAGGGGTTTAAATTATCAGTGAGCAGAATTTACTGGAAGGAGCTGGCTAAAAGATGAGTCTTGTGACTCTTTTTAAACCTTTCAGGTTTAAGCATTGGTATTTAGTTTAAGTTTTGTTATTCGCTGGATCTGCTTGCTTTAATTAGGATAACATGATAATTTTGATTTTTGAAATACTACTAGAATGAATGCAAAATTAAATACGACATCAATCAATAAGATTAAATAAGATCAATGACTCCAAACTCTATTAACTTTTGGCTAAATTGTTGTAAATATCAACGTCACCACAGTTACGATATCAAATTACAATAACATATTTAATTCAAAAACATCGTAGTAGACAGTCGTAATATAAAAAAACTCAGCATTGAAAATTGCATATTGGATCCAGATAGTACCTAACAACTTACATATATCTGCACAAAATGTAAAGTATGAAATTTTAATTAATTTCTATAACTACTGAAATATTCATAATTATCCCTTTGGACCAATTTACATACATTTATTGCGTACTTTTATTAATTAATTTAATATTATTTATTTAGTACTGATGAACTATTAAATGTTAGAGAAAGATAGACCTAAACAGGTATTTTCACTGCAAGTGTCGACTTCAGCTTTGGTACTAATGGAATTTGCAATTTGAACTTCGTTTTAAATTGCTAATGGTTATAGGGAACAATTATTTCTTAGTCACATCAAATTAAAGTCAGAAATGAATTCAGAAGAAGATTGCGTATGCTTTTTGTTAATTTTCTCCTCTGAACGTCTATTCGTGAGTAACTGAGGCAGAAACGTAACCGGTTCTTTCTTAAGTGGTCGTCTTTAGAATTGTAATCCGGATATTGGCTTAACACCCTTTAATGCACTATTTATTGTTGCTTATTTGCTTCACTTTGGTTCCATGCTATTCAATGTTGATATTGTACTGCAATTGCTTGTTGTTGTTCACAGTCAGTGCAATTTTGTTTACGATCTTGAAAAAAGTTTACAAAAATTAAAGACGAAGTTCAAGCAACATATTCGAAGCACGACATGTTTGAACAATTATACAAATATCTGTAATATTTTTTCATGCTTTGTTTTGGACACCATAGAATAGAAAAACTGCGAACTGCAAATGCTGTTAGATTTCATTAAGCAAGTGTGGAAGGCAATGAAAAACCATAAGAGAAGCCGTATGTTCGCATTCCAAAGACTACTTTCATCATCATCATCATCATCAAAACCATAATTCTCATATAATATAGTCATCGTCATATAATCATCATCATCTTCATCATCACTATCGTCAGTAGTAGTGTCTTAATCCTTCTGGAGACTGGCCCAGCTACGGTTTAGCCTATTAGCCTATAGGCTAGCAGCTGCTAGGCTGTAGCCTAGCAGCTGCCTATAGCCCAGCAGCTGCTAGCAGCAGCTGCTGCGGGCGGCGGCGGGCAGCGGCGGGCGTCGGGCGGCTCTCGGGACGGCGCTGCTGTGGGGGAGGATGATGCACTGACGGGACGGCGCTGCTGCGGCTTGTCTAGATAAGTCTCGACATAAACCAGATGGTGCCTTGACGCGGAGAATGTCCTAGAATGTTCTATAATATTGCGCAATGTCTGTAAGCACGATTATAGGTCGTTGTGCAATCACATGTAGGCTAGCAATATATGTCTGTAAATTCTGCAAGTTGTTATTTATTTGAAATCTTCCAACGGAGCAGCAGCGTCTCTTGCGAAGTGTGTATCGACTACTGTAGATTACTAGCTTAGAAATGTCTTATTTAACAAAGGAAGATAGAGAAAAATGTGCTCAATTTATGGATTTTGTTCAACGTTCAGAACAGGCAGGTAAATGATGTTTTGCATAATATTTACTTAACTTTTGTATAATGTTAATATATATAAATAATGCTGACATAGGTTCCATTGCATATATTTATAGATATATTTAGAATTATTGTAAAATATTTTCATAATATATTAAAAATAATGCTGACAGAGGTTCTATTGATCTATATATGGAATTATTGTAAAATATTTTAATAATATATAAAATAATGCTGACATAGGTTCCATTGCATGATTTTATAGATATATTTAGAATTAGTGTAAAATATTTTTTATAATATATTAAAAAATAATGCTGATAGGGGTTATGACATTTGTTATTAGAACTATACAAAATTATTGTAAAATATTTGTAATAATATGGTAAAGTAATGCTGACCAGCACTTTTACGTTAGCACTTTTAGGTCAACACCTTTTTTGTCAGCACTTTTTTGTCAGCATATTTTGGCAGCACTTTTAGGTTAGCACTTTTTTGTTTACATCAGCACTTTTTTGTTTATATCAGCACTTTTTTGTTTACATCAGCACTTTTTTTGTTTACATCAGCACTTTAACGTCTACACTTTTGTTTTGTTTACATCAGCACTTTTACGTCAGCACTTTTGTTGTTATTGTTTACATAATTTGACAGATTGTCTGCATGTATCTCAGTTTGTATGTGTCTGTATGTTGCATTCTACATATCTGCTGTTATGATATTTGTAAATTGTAAACACTTTTCCAGTTAAGTGGCTTTAAGTGCTAACATTAAGTGTTTATAGACAGTAAGCACTTTTCCGACAAGGCATCTTTTTCATCTATAACTTTACAAAGTCATGTTTCTATCAATTTTAACTTTACAAAGTAATGTTTCTACCAATTTTAACTTTAACATGTTATGTTTTATAAAATTTATTATTTTGAAGGTGTGTTTTTTTAATCAACTTTAAATTTATGAAGTCAGACTTTTATCAATTTTAAATTTATCAAGTCATCCTTTTTATCAACTTTAAATTTACCAAGTCATCTTTTTATCAAATTTAATTTTAACAAGTTAAGTTTTTATCAATTCTAAACTTATCAAGTCATCTTTTTTATCAACTTTAACTTTAACAAGTTATGTTTTTATCAAATTTATTATTATGAAGGTGTGCATGTATCAACTCTAAATTTACCAAGCTATCTTTTTATCATCTTTAAGTTTGACAATGCGTCTGTTTTTATAAACATTAACTTTATTAAGATGTGTTTTATATCAATTTTATTATAATGAAGGTGTGTTTCTATCAACATTAACTTTACCAAGTCATCTTTTTGATCAACTTTAGCTATAACATGTTAAGCTTTTAACATTTTCAAATTTACCAATTCATATTTTTATCAACTTTAAATTTATTAAGTCATCTTTTTTTATCAACTTTAACTATAACAAGTTAAGTTTTTATCAATTTTTAATTTATCATGTCATCCTTTTTCTCCAATTTAATTATAACAAGTTAAGTTTTTATCAATTTTAAATTTAACAAGTCATCTTTTTTATCAACTTTACCAAGTTAACTTATAACAATTTTAAATTTATCAAGTCAACTTTTTTATCAACTTTAGCTATAACAAGTCAAGTTATTATCAAATGTTTATTATGAAGGTGTGTGTTTCTATCAACATTAACTTTGTCAAGTCATGTTTCTATCAACTTCAACATTAACAAGTTGTATTTTTATAAAATTTATTAACATGAAGGTGTGTTTTTATCAACCATAACTTTATCAAGGTGTAATTTTATCAACTTTAAATTTACAAAGTTATATTTTTTATCAACTTTAAATTTTAGCAACTCAACTTTTATCAACTTTAACTTTAACAAATTAAGTTTTTATAAACTTTAAATTTTTCAATCTTATTTTTATCATCTTTAAATTTTAGCAAGACATCTTTTTTATAAACTTCAAATTTATCAATCTTATTTTTATCTTCTTTAAATTTTAGCAAGACATCTTCTTTATAAGTTTTAACTTTAGCAAGTTAAGTTTTTATCAATTTGACATTTATCAAGTCTTCCTTTATCAACTTTAATTTTATCAAATTAAGTTTTTATAAACTTTAAATTTACCAAGTCATCCTTTTTTATCAACTTTAACTTTGACTAGTTAAGTTTTTTTTATCAACATTAACTTTATTAAGGTGTGTTTTATACCAATTAATTATTGTGAAGGTGTGTTTCTATCAACATTAATTTTAACAAGTCGTACTTTTATCAACTTTTAACTTTACTAAGGTGTGTTTTTATCAACTGTAACTTTATCAAGGTGTGATTTTATAAACTTTAAATTTACCAAGTCATGTTTTTATCAACTTCAACATTAACAAGTTATGTTTTTATCGCATTTATTATTTTGAAGGTGTGTTTCTATCAACATTAACTTTACCAAGTCATGTATTTATCAACTTTAACTTTACTAAGGTGTGTTTTTATCAACCGTCGATTTATCAAGGTGTTATTTATCAACTTTAAATTTATCAAATTATCTTTTATATCAACTTTAACTTTAGGAAGTCATCTTTTTATCAACCTTAACATGAACAAGTGAAGTTTTTATCAATTTTGAATTTATCAGGTCATCTTTTTTATCAACTTTAACTTTAACAAGTTACGTTTTTATCAATTTCAAATTTAACTGGGTGCGTTTTATATCAAACGTGCAATAATGAAGGTATGTTTTTATCAACTGTAACTTAACTAAGTTATGTCTTTATCAAACTTTCCTAAGTCGTGTTTTTATCAACTGTAACTTTACTAAGTCTTGTTCTTATCAACTTTAACTATACTAAGGTGTGCTTTTATGAACCATAATTTTATCAAGGTGTGTTTTCATCAACTGCAACTTTACCAAGTCATGTTTCTATCAACTTTAACATTAACAAGTTATGTTTTTATAAAATTTGTTATCATGAAGGTGTGTTTTTTATCAATTCTGGATTTAACAAGTTAAGTTTTTATCTAGTGTGGCTTTATCAAGTAATATTTTTATCAACTTTAACTTTATCATGTTAAGTTTTTATCAAAGTTATTATTTTGAGGATGTTTTTCAATCAACATTAACTCTACCAAGTCATGTCATTATCAACTTTAATTTTACCAAGTCATCTTTTTATCAACCTTAACTTTAACAGACTAAGTTTTTATAAACTTTAAATTTACCAAATCATCTCTTTTTGCCGTCTTTAAATTTTACCAAGACCTCTTTTTATCAACATTATTATCAAGGTGTATTTTATCCCAAATTTATTATAACGAAGGTGTGTTTTTATCAACTGTAACTTTACCAAGTTATGTTTTTATCAACTTTAACTTTATTGAGGTGTGATTTTGTAAACTTACATTTTAACAAGTTAAGCTTGATAAAAAAGCAAGTGTAGCTTTACCAAGTCATCTTTCTATGAACTTTAATTTTAACAAGTTATGTTTTTATCAAATTTATTATCATGAAGGTATGTTTTTATGATTTTTAAATTTAGCAATTTAAGTTTTTATCAAGTGTTACGTTATCAAGTCATATTTTTATCAACTTTAGTATTAACAATTAGTGTTTTTATAAAATTTATTGTCATGAAGATTATCATGCGTGTTTTTATCAATTTCAAATTTTGCAAATTAAGTTTATATCAACGATAACTTTATCAACTCATCTTTTTATCAACTATAACTTTAACAAGTTATGTTTTTATCGAATTTATTATTTTGCAGGTGTGTTTCTATCAACATTAACTTTACCGAGTCATATCTTTATCAACATTTCATTTACTAAGTTGTGATTTTATCAACTTTAAATTTAGCAAGTTATCTTTTTCATCAGCTTTAAATTTAGCAAGTTATCTTTTTCATCAATTTTAACTTTACTCAGTCATCTTTTAATCAACCTTAACTTTAACAAGTGAAGTTTTTATCAATTTTATATTTATAGGTCATCCTTTTTTTATCCACTTTAACTTTAACAAGTTAAGTTTTTATCATCGTTAACTTTATCAGGGTGTGTTCTAAACCATATTTATTATCATTAAAGTGTATTTTTTGTCAATTTTAAATTTAGCAAGTTAAGTTTTTATCAAGTGTAACTTTATCAAGTAATATTTTTATCAACTTTAACATTGACAAGTTATGTCTTTATAAAATTTATTATCATGAAGCTGTGTGTTTTTATCAATTTCAAATCTTGCAAATTAAGTTTTTGTCAACTATAACTTTATCAAGTCATCTTGCTATCAACTTTAACTTTAACAAGTGATGCTTTATCAAATTCATTATTTTGAAGGTGTGTTTCTATCAACATTAACTTTACAAAGTCATGTCTTTATCACCTTTAACTTTACAAAGACGTGCTTTTATCAACTTTAAATTTATCAAGTCATACTTTTATCAACTTTAAATTTATCAAGTCATACTTTTATCAACTTTAAATTTATCAAGTCATGTTTTTCGTCAACTTTAACTTTATCCAGTCATCTTTTTATCAACCTCAACTTTAACAAGTGAAGTTTTTATCAATTTTAAATTTATCAGGTCATCTTTTTTTATCACCTTTAACTTTAACAAGTTAAGGTTTTATCATCATTAACTTTATCAAGGTGTGTTTTAAACCAAATTTATTATAATGAAGGTGTGTCTTTATCAACTGTAACTTTACCAAGTCATTATTGTATCAACTTTAACTTTATTGAGGTGTTACTTTATCAACTTTAATTTTAGGAAGTTAAGTTTTCATCAAGTGTAGCTTTACCAAGTCATTTTTCTATCAATTTTAATTTTAACAAGTTATGTTTTTATCATATTTATTATTTTGAAGGTGTGTTTCTATCAAAATTAACTTTACCAAGTCATGTCTTTATCAAATTTAACTTTAGTAAGGCGTGTTTTTATCAACCGTAAATTTATAACGTTTTGATTTTATCATCTTTAATTTTACCAAGTCATCTCTTTTATCAACTTTAAATTTAGCAAGTTATCTTTTTTTATCAACTTTAACTTTAACAAGTGATGTTTTTATCATCATTAACGTTATTTTATCACAAGGCGAAACACCACAGAGCGCACCACAGAGGCACTACAGAGCGAATCAAGGCCACTACTTTAGATCCCGATGATTTTGATCAAGGTCCGCGCAGTGGTCTTGATTCGCTCTGTGTTGTTTCGGTTTCGCCTTGTGACAAAATCACAACTTGATAAAAACTTATCTTGTTAAAGTTAGAGTTGATAAAAATATGGCTTGATAAAGTTACACTTGAAAAAAATTTAACTTGCTAAATATAAAAGTGATAAAAACTTAACTTGCAAAAGGTAAAGTTGATAATGTGATGACTTGGTAAGGCTAAAGTTGATAAAAAAGGATGACCTGGTAAAATTAAAGTTGATAAAATCACACCTAGATAAATTTACGTTTGATAAAAACCGCCTTACTAAAGTTAAGGTTGATAAAGACATGACTTGGTATAGTTAATGTTGATAGAAACACACCTTCAAACTAATAAATTTGATAAAAACATAACTTGTAAAAGTTGAAGTTGACAGAAAGATGACTTGGTATAGCTACCCTTGATAAAAACTTAACTTGCTAAAATTAAAGTTGATAAAATCACACCTTAATAAAGTTAATGTCGATATAAAACTTAACTTGTTGAGATTAAAGTTGATAAAGAGATGATTTGATAAATTTATAATTGATAAAAACTAAATTTGTTAAAGTTAAAGTTTATAAAAAGATGACTTGGTAAAGTTAAAGATGATTAAAAAATTCAACTTGGTAAATTTAGAGTTAATAAAATCACACTTTGATAAATTTACGGTTGATAAAGCCAACTTTAAAGTTGATAAAGGCACACCTTGATAAATTTAGGGTTGATAAAAACACGCCTTAGTAAAGTTAAAGTTGATAATGACAGGACTTGGTAAAGTTAATGTTGATAGAAACACACCTTCAAAATAAAAATATTGATAAAAACATAACTTGTTAAAGTTAAAGTTGATGAAAATATGGCTTGATAAAGTTACACTTGATAAAAACTTAACTTGCTAAATTTAAAATTAATAAAAACACACCCTCATAATAATAAATTTTATAAAAAAAGCATAACTTGTTAAAATTAAAGTTGATTAAAGATGACTTGATAAAGCTACACTTGATGAAAACTTAACTTGCTAAAATTAAAGTTGATAAAATAACACCTTAATAAAGTTAAAGTTGATACAATAATGACTTGGTAAAGTTACAGTTGATAAAGACACATCTTCATTATAATAAATTTGGTTTAAAACACACCTTGATAAAGTTAATAATGATAAAAACTTAACTTGTTAAAGTTAAAGTTGATAAAAAAGTTGACCTGATTAATTTAAAGCTGATAAAGACTTCACTTGTTAAAGTTAAGGTTGATAAAAAGACGACTGGGTAAAGTTAAAGTTTATTAAAAAGATAACTTGGTAAATTTAACGTTGATAAAATCACACATTGATATATTTATATACGGTTGATAAAAACACGCCCTAATAAAGTTAAAGTTGATAAAGACATGACTTAGTAAATTTAATGTTGATAGAAACACACCTTCAAACTAATAAATTTTAGAAAAAGCATAACTTGTTAAAGTTAAAGTTGCTAAAAAGATGACTTGATAAAGTCATAGTTGATAAAAACTTACCTTGCTAAATTTAAAATCGATAACTACACACCTTCATGATAAAAAATTTTAAAAAACATAACTTGTTGTTAAAGTTGATAAAAATATGGCTTGATGAAGTTACGCTTGATAAAAACTTAACTTGCTAAATTTAAAATTGATAAAAACACTCCATCATGATAATAAATTTGATAAAAACATAACTTTTTAAAATTTAAGTTGATAGAAAGATGATTAGGTAAAGCTACACTAGATAAAAAACTTAACTTGCTAAAATTAAAGTTGATAAAATTATACCTTAATAAAGATACAGTTGATAAAAACACACCTTCATAATAATATATTTTATAAAGACATAACTTGCTAAAAATTAACTTGATAAAAAGATACCTTGGCAAAGTTAAAGTTGATAAAATTATGACTTGGTAAAGTTACAGTTGATACTAAACACCTTCGCAATAATAAATTTGGTATAAAACACACCTTGTTGAAGTTAAAGTTGGTAAAAACTTAACTTGTTAAAGTTGATAAAAACATGACTAGGTAAAGTTAATGTTGATAGAAACACACCTTCACAATAATAAATTTGATATAAAACACACCTTGATAAAGTTAATGTTGATAAAAACTTAACTTGTCAAAGTTAAAGTTGATTAAAGCACACCTTCATAATAGTAAATTTTATAAAAACATGACTTGATAAATTTAAAATTGATAAAAACTTAACTTGTTACAGTCTAAGTTAATAAAAGGATGACTTGATAAATTTAAAATTGATGAAAAACATGCCTTGTTAAATTTAAAATTGATAAAAACATAACTTGTTAAAGTTAAAGTTGATAAAAATATGCCTTGATAAAGTTACAAGTGATAAAAACACATCTTCATAATAATAAATTTTATAAAAACTTAACTTGTTAAGGTTACATTTGATAAAAGAGGCGACTTCATAAATGTCAAATCGATAAAACTTAACTTTTTAAAATTAAGGTTGATAAAAGGATGTCGTGATAAATTTAAAATTGATAAAATCACACCTTGATAAGGTTAAGGTTGATAGAAAGATGACTTGACAAATTTAAAATTGATATAAACACGTCTTGTTAAGTTTAAAATTTATAAAAACATAACTTGTTTAAGTTAAAGTTGATAAAAACATGCCTTGGTAAAGTTAAAGTTGATAAAAACATACCTTGATAAAGTTACAATTGATAAAAATAAGACTTGATAAAGTTAAAATTGATAGAAACACGCCCTGATAAAGCTAAAAATGATAGAATCACATCTTCATAATAATAAATTTTATAAAAAACCTGTTACAGTTAAAGTTGATAAAAAAGACGACTTGAAAAATGTCAAATTGATAGAACTTATCTTGATAAAGTAAAAGTTGATAAAAGTGATGTCTTGATAAATTTAAAATTGATTAAATCACACCTTGATAAAGTTAAAGTTGATAAAAAGATGAGTTGATAAATATAAAATTGATAAAATCACACCTTGTTAAAGTTAAACTTGATAAAAGCGACGAGTTGATAAATTTAAAATTGATAAAACTTAACTTGTTAAAGTTAAAGTTGATAAAAAAGATAACAGGATATATGTAAAATTGATAAAAACTTAAGTTGATAATGTTAAAGTTGATAAGACGATGCCTTTGGTATATTTAAAGTTGATAAAAGCATGCCTACATGATAATAAATTTTATAAAAACATATCTTGTTAAATTTGAAATTGAAAAGAAGATACCTTGGTAAAGTTAAAGTTGATTAAAACATACCTTAATAAAGTTACAATTGATAAAAACATGACTTGATAAAGTTAAAGTTGATAAAAACACGCCTTGATAAAGCTACAAATGATAAAAACACATCTTCATAATAATAAATTTTTGAAACCTGTTAAAGTTAAATTTGATAAAAATGACGACTTGATAAATGTCAAATTGATAAAACTTAACTGGATAAATTTAAAATTGATAAAAACTTTACTTGATAAAGTTAAAGGTGAAAAAAATAAGGTTTGATAAATTTAAAATTGATAAAAACTTAACATGTTAAAGTTGAAATAGATATAAAAGATGACTTGATAAATGTAAAATTGATAACAACCTAACTTGTTAAAGTTAAAGTTGATAAAAAGTATGACTTGTTAAATTTGAAATTTATAAAATCACACCTTGTTAAAGTTAAAGTTGATAAAAAAAGACGAGTTGATAAATGTCAAATTTATAACAACCTAACTTGTTAAAATTAAAGTTGATAAAAAGATGTCTTGATAAATTTAAAATTGATAAAATCACACCTTGATTAAGTTAAAGTTTATAAACGACATCTTGATAAATTAAAAATTGATAAAAACATACCTTGATAAATTTAAAATTGATAACAATTTAAATTCTTAAAATAAAAGTTGATAAAAAGATGACTTGATAAATTTAAAGTTGATAAAACTTAACTTTTTAAAGTTAAAGTTGATAAAACATGACTTTTTAAAGTTGAAGTTGATTAATAAAAAACATGACATGATAGAGTTAATGTTGATAGATACACACCTTCATAATAATAAATTAGATATAAAACTCACCTTAGCAAAGTTATTGTTGATAAAAACTTAACTTGTTAAAATTAAAGATGATAAAAAACATGACTTGATAAAGTTAATGTTGATAGAAACACGTCTTGGTATAGTTAAAGTTGATTAAGATGTCTTGTCAGAAAACTGCCAACTGTTTATAAACACTTAATGTTGACACTTAAAGACACTTAACTGAAAAAGTGTTCACGATTTTCAACTATCATAGCAACAGATGTGTAGAGTGACACATACAGACAGAGATACAAGCAGACATTCTGTCAAATTATGTAAACAATAACAACAAAAGTGCTGACGTAAAAGTGTTGATGCAAACAATAAAATGCTGATGAAAACAAAAAAGGCACTGACGTAAGCAAATAAAACGGTTTAGGTTAGTGGGCCAATGTATAATGAAGTGCTGCTGCTAGTGGACCAAAGTACGAAAAGGTGCAAATGTAATTTTATCAAACCGGAAAAGTGCTTACTGTTTATAAACATGTAAAGTTAGTTCTTAACAGGAAAAGTGTTTACAATTTGCATACATCATAACAACAGTTGTGGTACGTACAGACAACGTGCGTATCTATTGCGTATTTCTAAACGCTGCGCAATATTTGAAACATATGACTAAGAATCAACGGTTTCACCACAATGTGTAATTGTAGACTTGACTTTACGTGTGCGACTACGTAATGAGTTTGTTTTGAAATTCTAGAACATTTTCCCACTAGGACGCCAGCTGCTGCTAGCAGCTGCTGGGCTATAGGCAGCTGCTAGGCTACAGCCTAGCAGCTGCTAGCCTATAGGCTAATAGGCTAAACCGTAGCTGGGCAGTCCCAGAATTCTATATTCATATCTACTATCGTCGACGTCGCTGTCACCGGCGTCGCCGTTATCAGCATCATCATCTCGTCATCATCATCATCATCTTCTTCTTCTCTAGAATCCCATTATAATTAGGGTCGGAATTAGAATATTGTATAGCAATTTATGAAGCCTAGGCCCTCACCAAACGAACGCACTTTCTGATGTTTGTTCAGACCTGAGAGCTTTTCCGCCTTTTACGACACGTGCTGTCCACGGTTGGTCTATTCTTCAGCAACTCGCTATATCACGGGCGATATGCCAACTACCTTAAGTTCATTAGTGACTTAGCTTTTATGAATGTATCAATATCTAGGGCAATGGAATGCTCTTACATCGTCTAGTCGTTATAATTAATTTAATTTTATTCATCATCTAGTACCCTTTACTTCGAAGATATTCCAGAAGATAATTACATATTCAGCTCTTCTTTACAATTTCTATCGGTACCTTATATATATATATATATATATATATATATATATACATATATATATATATATATATATATATATATATATATATATATATATATATATATATATATATATATATATATACACACACACATATGTGTGTATGTGTGTGTGTGTGTTTGTTGTTTGTGTACTCTACTAATATTTTTAAATACTCAAACATTTATATTTTACATTTTCAGCAATATAAAAACCTAATTATATCTTCATTACAACTGTTTGAAATGTGGATTTCAAAAATTGGCTAATAAACAGTAAAAACTAAATTCAGTGAAGCTTAAGGATGGCAAGATCAACTTCAATTGATTGCCTGACGGCCATGCATCCTCAAGGCTGCCTGTACGAGGTGTCGGATAACAAATCAATTTTTCAAACCCTCTTGCACTCCTACTTTCCACCCAAATCAAGTCAGACGGCTCCGCGACCAGTGGCTCCGCGACCAGTGGCTCCTCGAGCAGTAAGAGCAGCTCAGAGTCAGAGCGAGCCAGCCATCACTGGCTGTCAGTGTGTCAGGAGGGCCAGCAGAGGACAACTGGTGGCTGATTGCGTGTATGACATTGTGGCAAACAGCGAATTAAGAAACCCAATTCCGGAAAAAGAAAAAGAAGAAAGTAGTGAGGAGAATGTAAGTATCACCTATCCTAATGTTCATCCAAATCTATCCGCATCATTCGTGCCTCCAATGGGGAAGTCCGGCAGCAGAAGTTCTCTGAGAATCATCTATGGAGCGGAGTACAAGCCGTTTGTGGTTGAGCCGGATGAAAACGAAATTCAACAGAAGAATGCTGAGGATGCTCAGCCTAAGAAGGCAATCTTTGAAAGCATCACTGAACGAGTCAATTACCCAGAAACACCAGATCCATGCCGATGCAATGCAGCGATTGACTGTCAGGCTAACCCAAATAAATGTTGTCGTCGTGACATTGATATTTGTAGCGGTCTACATCCTTGTGATGATCTCCTTGAAGAGCAGAAAGAACCAATAGATTGGAAAAAGCTTCCGATGAGGTTGTTGGCTACCCAGTGGCAGTGTAAACCGAAGTTGTGGGAAATCAAGAGATCCGATTTACCGGTGATAACGGAAGCATCGGAGCAGCAATTATCAGAATTATCACAGGATGAATGTTGGATGGTGAACATGAAACACAGATCCGGTACCTGCCCGTGCAAGTGTCCTGATGCGTTTGCCAAGATGCCTAAAGGCAGAGTTGATCCATTCGTTACTCGCCTAAAGACCGCAGCTATGATATTTAATGATACAGGCTACCGGCTAAGCTCCAAGTATTTGTAGTAACTAAAACTGTTCCATATTATGAAAGATTTGGTAATTTTATTTCATTGTTCCTGCAAATCCATAATCTTATTTAGCTATTAACATTAATTCTAATCAGAAAATGAAATGGATGTCATTGGGCTTCTCTAATTGATGAAAAAGTGTAAAGAAGTAAAATATATTTTGATTTAATATTTCTTATTTCTTGCTAAGATATTCTGACCAAGATATAGGCCCACAGTTATTATTTTAAACTGTCTCGCTTGTGCTAATGTCCCTCAATAACTCACACTTCATTAAACTCATAATTATAACCTAAAAAAATCAATAAATTTAAATAAATTTGTTGAAAAAACTTTTCAAATAAAGCAGGCTTAAGTTTTGATAGAATCAAAGAGAATATTGAACTGCACAGCACAGGCCAGTAAAGCAGTCTTGCAATTTCATATAGCTGGTAAACAAGCTAATGTCAAAGTACGTTTCCTCACTCGACGGATATTTCAGTGACGGACGAGCCCAGGATTTGTACCCGCACCTACTGGTCCGTGTTCGAATATCTTATCGACATCGACACTGGCTCCAGCCAGTAGTAAATATTTATAAACATGAATAAATATTTATAAAATAAATGACCAAAATATTTGTGAACATTTGAAGAGTATTTCAAAATGGCCAGAACTATTCGTGGTCCAAAGATTACTTTTACCATAGCTCGTATAGCTACATGTACATGTATATAAATTCAGTCAGAACTCTACTTAAATCTAGTTCGTAAGCAGGATATTCCTTCAAGATTGCAAGTGTGTTCAAACTCTTTTAATTAATTGTTGATCACATTATATCTAGACTAAGAAGGTAGCTGGAGATTCTATATGCAGTTTCTGATGATGCAGACCTACATGTAAGTATTAATAAAGAGATTTACTAATGTCCTATAGTTTTTGAGAGCATTACTCTATCTTTTCTAGGCTTACCTGGTTAAGAGCCGTCAACTCAGTCAACAATTCAAATGATTCAATATTTTCATTGGCTTTGCATAATAGTAATTTATAAATTTATTTCCAGCAATCAGGATGAAACAGTTTTAGCCTTAATAAACTTGATAAATATTATGTTTTTTATCAATTAGTAAATCAGTAGAGAGAAGGAATTCCACGTAGGTCCTCTCTGTATTGGTGAAGAAGGTTTAATTTTTCACCTCTGATGAAACTAGGATCTGGACGAATTGCAAAAGTGACATAATTTTGGCGGTAAGTGGGGGGGGGGCTTAAGCCCTTCCATGCTAAGGCCGGTTGCACCACTGCTCCGGGACAGAGTTCATATTTTACTTGCACCCATTTTTACTCTTGTACAGTGGTTAAGGTGAAAATTGAGAGCTGGTCAATATTTTTCGGGCACCCTTCCATTACACAGGGCCCCTAGTATACCAAATTTAGGTCCCTAGTGGGGCCCAGACTTGAAAAGAATCGAGCCAGTGGAACTGAATTCCCTGGCGTTCTCCCCCCTCTTAACCACTGCTCTTATATAGATATTTTCACATAGAAATTGAAATAAAAACAATGAAAATTTAGTTTAATTCTTTATTATCGGCGGGTTTTTGGGGGGCGGGCCCCCTGGAAACACTGAGTACAGAATGAAGTAATTTAAGCTTTATTAAATCCATTTGTATAATGCTGCTTCTTTGAAATAATGAAAGATATCTAGGGACTTTGTAAAATGAATGATTGCTCTTGAGCTTGCCTTCATGTCGGAACTGCTGTGGAAAAGATGAATACCACACACCGCTGGTAACCGGATGTTTGCGAAATTTTGATTTTTCTCAGGAGGAATGCAATTCCGCCTGCCACATGGGTACCAGTTGATCTGAAATTCCTATTTCAGTCAGAAAACTGGCGCCCTCACGTGAATTTAAATTAACATATCATCACTCATAACGGCTCATGTATTGGCCATTACTTTATCATTGAGTTTTATGCATTCTCTGTTGTAGTGAAATGATTGGCCAAATGCCAGTTCACATATTTCTTAGTGAAATTGTAGTGATAGGAAAGAGGGGGCCGGTCAAAATGTGAAGAAATAATAATTTATATAATGCTCGGGTATGGTTGGACCACTGCAGAATAGGACGACCGCAAACAATCTGCTGCGTGTACATAAGAGGCGACTAAGGCAGGAGCTGAGGATGGCAAGAGGGGACCCACCTCATCATGAAATATTTTCCCCCAGGATTAAATGGTAATTAGTAAATCTAACTGAGGAAGGCAACGGGAAACCAACTCAGAAGCCATAGTTTTCCCAAGCTATAGGTTGCATAAGGTATGGATAGGGCATAGATGTTGTGAGGGGATTAACTTGTTGATCTAAGGAGTGCTCTTATGGAGCGAGAAAACAGACTTTGAGTATGAATATGTACCTTGAACCTGCAACTTGGCAGTACCCTGAAGAGAAGAGATCACGTGAGTGTTAGCACTTTGGTTTCGGGAAGCAAAAGTCACGATTCTTATCCTGGTATATTTAAAACACAATGCTGATATAAGTTTCCTCTTACTTGTGGAATTGTTTTAATAAATTGGATTCCGTTTAAGTAATTTTGTTCTACCTATTTCAATTATTCTTATATGAATATTTACGAAATCATGTGATAACTGCTTGGAAACTGAAGTTAACACTAGCTTAAATTTACCAGCTTTTACCAGCTTTTCTGTCCGAATAATATTAAGATATAAGTTATTATTGATGCGTCATCAAAAGGTAACGATTACTAATAACCATGGAGAGGAAGGAGGAAATGGGTCTTAAACAAGCATCTGTGCTTCCTGGCCCAGTGTGCCGTTATGTTATGTTATGTTATTTTATGAATGGGCTGTGGCGCTGCTTTTATTTGAGTAAATGTTCCCTCTAACTATTGATAGGATGGATAGGTTATATATATGCATCCGGAAACTATGAAAACTCTCAACAGACTGCTTTGGGCATTAGTAAATTCTGACCATAGAATTTTAATGACTTTTCTTCTCAATATTAATATTCCTTCATTTTCATATAAAGTATTTGTTCCGATTGCGAGTATCCACAGACATCGAAAATTACATCGAAAATTACTTGTGTATTGTCATAAGAGCGTCATATGGAGAAAATAGCGAAAGCAATTTTGCCAAAGCTCTTAATTGATTCAAATTTATTGCCATTCTGATAATAAAACCAATTTAATCGTATTGGTTATCATTAGTCGTCATTTTAATACGTTAAATATATCAATTTATAAGCCAAAAACAATATTTAATTGATTAGATATTGCTATAGTAGTAGTCCTGTAAATTCAATTTAATGAGATGAAACGGTTGGAGAAAATGGCAATAATTTTGTAAGAGTACCGTTTGACAGTTCTTTTTACTGTTTGACGTCTCGTAATTTCACCTCCAAGCGTCCATTAAAACTTCAACACCACGAGATTCGCTTCGTCTTATAAGATTATACTTATATGTTAATCTAAATATTTCCGTGTAACTACATGTAGTTCATAGAAAAAATTACATTGAAGAAAATTATTCGTTTCTTTAAAGAAAGAATAAATCAAAGCTTATTTTCCGATGAGACAGGATGCCGCGGATGTGGTTCTTAATCTGAATCTCCACAGTTAATATGAAGATTTAATTTTAAATTTCATAATACAAATTTATATAATAATAATAAATAATAATAATTATTATTATAACATAATTTCTGACATCGCCATCATATAACTTACCGACATCTCCAGTGCTGGAGCCAGTGGTGATGTTGGTAGCTATTCGATCGCGGATCAGTCTAGTATAGTATGTGCAGGGTTCAAATTTTGGAAGACTCGTGTGCCTTACCACATCAGAGACTTTCACCTCATCAGCAAACTTTAACAAGCTGTTATATGTAACAAGCTATTATATGTATTAATGCTATTAGGCCCTATATGTATTTTAACAAGCTAGTATATGTATTAATATATTATGCGTACTTCAAGTTACATGTAATACATGTATTGTTTCAGTAGCCTATCTGGTAAATCTATGGCTTGTATAATTATTTCAAGTAGTGCCTCACTTTCAATAACTAGATAAAAATCAATCAAAAAGTATATTTATAAAGAACCTCTCTATTAAAACTATCACAATATCTTTAATTGGATAATTGAAAGTCAAGTATATCACTTACAATAGAGCACAACAGTGTTACCGTTAGAATGTTCAAGTCTGAAATAATAGTAATAATGCTGATAATACTAATGCTACTACTAGTACTACTACTACTACTAATAATAATAATAGTAATAATAATAATAAATGTTTAACGTCCGTTTCCTAATCTGAAATACAGAAATAGTAATGACCAATTGATCTATATAACAAGGAAATCATTGTAACAGTGCTCCAGACAATTACCCTACCGTATCAACCTCAATCGCCTTTTATTAACACGTGAAGTTTTCGGTAGTTTTAATCTCATTTTTTTCCGAAGTAACTCAAGAAGAAATAGTGCTGTAACAATAATAATAAAGTATCTATTAAGCTAAATAATTGGCCTTTAAATATCACTGCACTGTGAGTAATGGCTCGGTTCTTATTGACTTCGGTAAATGAAACATCGCTAGAATTGGAAATTTGAAAAAGGTTCAAGTTTGAATTAGTATTCCTTGTACTATATCCACTTCATGCTGATGTAAAGGAGAAAACTAAAAACATGCTAAAAACATGCAGAAAACAACAGCAACGTCAAATAAAACAAAACACCCGAATAACGTGACATAAGCACAAAGAGAGAGAAAGAGAGAGAGAGAGAGAGAGAGAGAGAGAGGGAGAGAGAGAGTTAGAGGGTTAGACGAACATAAAATTTGGAAATATAGAGATTATTAGAGAGCTCAAAATAAAAATGACACCAGAAAGGACAAAAATGAATTAAATAAGTAAAAATAATGAAATATGTATCAATTTGAATACATTTAGTGAAATGACTGTATGAGAACGAGAAGGATGAAATCGTTTTTTAAACTCCACCGGTGATAGAGACGGAGCATGCGGACACACATTGCTTCATCCGGATACTGAGTCCCACAGGAAGTCATTTACTGATTTCCTTCAGACATCCACATAGCAGCAGTTGTTTCTGGATTCCAAACATCTGTGGCTATTTTCGCTTCCTAATATAGGCTTATTTTCTGTTAAAGCTACAATGTAGACACTAGTTTTAACTCTATTGGCTAAAGTTAATGCATTAAATATTAGAAAGTTATCATAGAAAAATTAACATCTTAAATGTTAAATAATCAAATTTAATCTCATATTACGCATATTAAATACTGCAGATCGATGATCTTTCTTGTTTTTTTTAAATAGCAAAAGTCGTTCATTTAATTGTTAGTAGCATTCAATATCTATTATGATGAGCTAGTTCTGTCTGTCTCTGTGTCTGTCTGAAGTAACGCTAACGATAACACTGTCGACGCTCGCTCACTGGCGAAATTCTGTAATAGTTACCCAAATTACAGTTCTGTCATTTGACATTTATAAATTTATAGCGAGTACGCATTTAAATTAAAATTTAATTGTTGCGTCATGTTTATAATTCGCAACTATAACGCTAATTACAGCTCCGCCATTTGTCCACTGTAAATATCTGGCGAGCATAAATTACAACGCATATTTATATTTCTAATTGTTACCAAAAAGTTTTTTAATATATAAGAAATTCCTATATATTGATATCTTGAGAGTCGTATGATGTATTATTAGAACGTCTACCTTAGGATTGAAAGGTTCTTATTAAAATCCAGGTTCAGTTAAAAGTGCCCAGTTTTCCTAGGATGTGTGCACTTTTGCATACGGGTACATCTCTAGACTAGTAATTATAAGAAGCAATGTCGTTGCTACCTATCAACGATATATTTCATTTATTTGTTATTCTAAAATATCTCGTTTCTTTACTACTTCGAATAGTTAACAGGCTTCATTTAAAACAACGATCGATTTAAAATCAATGCTTAAACGAGGATAACCGATAGATCCTTCACGCTGAACAGATTTCCGTTATGTAGTTTAGGGATAGCTATATGCATTAAGTGATCAAAACACGGTGTATGTATTTGCATTCCAGAAATTATGAAACGAAGAGATAAACCTTTGAAGCGATGTAATAGTATGATATGTTTATATAGTGCAGGATATACCCTAGCCTGTACACCGGCAGATTGAATTTTGTTACCCCGATATAGATGATGCTACTGATCTATTTCTCTTGTAGCATACATGTAGCATTTAAGTATTTATTTGAGGAATGTTTTAGTGAAGATGACAAGAGATATTTTATTCACACTCTTGTCTAAAATTTGTAACACAGCGATTAGGATATTGAAATTTCTCTCAGGACAGTTCTGTTGTTTATAGTTTTATATAAAAAAAACTCCAATATGTCTTCAACTGCTAGCATCGATACAGAACTAAAAAAGTCCAACTCTAATCCTGGGGGTGTTACAACTGTCAAAGCTTCTTCGCATTATCAAGGTAAGAAGATTTTAGTTGTCATTCAAAATAATTTACTAGAATTGCAATAGCTCGAAGCCGCTGCAATGCGATGAGACCATCTCCTATTCTATAATGAAGTGAAACTCTGAATATCCCATACGAAAAAACCCCATGCTTTAACATGCATTTCACATGGGATCCCCATTTGAATTTATCTTAATTTTTGTTTCACATGTGTTTGATGTTAATCACATGTGGTCGATTCATGTTATTTTGTGTGAATTACATGTTGCGTTCATGGTACACATGTGAATCACACGTACTCCATAAAGTATGAAAAATAAACCCCATGTGATAACATGGGAATTCTTCATGTGGAGTTATGGGGTTGTAGAAACACATGTGAATAGTGCCAGATAAATGCCTGAATAAAGACAAAGTTCAATTTTACCAATACGAAATTTTTCACAGGTTCCTAATTGTGTCCCTCGCAGATTTTAGCTCGTGGTTACGCCTATGATCTCTCTCTCTCTCTCTCTCTCTCTCTCTTTCTCTCTCTAATATATATATATATATATATATATATATATATATATATATATTATATATATATATATATATATATATAGATATATATACATGTATATATATATATATATATATATATATATATATACATATATATATACACATAATATTATATATAATATTATATATATATATATATATATATATATATATATATATCTTTTTCTCTGTCTCTATATCTCTCTCACACACATTCTCTCTCACTCTCTCCTCTCTCTCTCTCCCTCTCTCTCTCTCTCTCTCTCTTTCTCTCTGTCTCTATCTATCTATCTATCTATATCTAGTCTATATATATATATATATATATATATATATATATATATAGAGAGAGAGAGAGAGAGAGAGAGAGAGAGAGAGAGCTCTCTTTCTCCTCCCTTATCTGTCTCTATCTCTCTCCTCTCTCTCTCTTCTCTCTCTCTATTATTAAACATATTTCTGTCCACATTTTGCTTTCACCTCCCCACAGAGACGTACTTGAATTTTTACTGTCTCGGCCTCTATCGTAAAGTCATAGAATGCTGCGTTAGGTGTGATAATGCTCGTATTAGGGCCGTATCATCCACGTACAATAGAACAATGGCAGGGCCGTAGCGACCCTCTACGCTCTGCCCTATGGAGCGCGTTATGAGCAGGCCACCTATTATAATATGGGCCTATTAATTTCTTACATCTGCTCTCCTGGGCTCTCCAGTCACTGACATCGCCTTCAGTGAGGAAATTTCATGACGTCACCATTAGAATTCTTAGCATTTACAACTGCGAGTAGGCCTAATTCTGAGAGTATTATTAAAATGAGAGCAATTCACATTCAGTATAATTCACAGGATTGATTACACGGAAATTGAATAAATTAATTGCCTAACTGTCTAAATCTGTGGTAGTAAAATTGGTCGATATGAACATGATTTCTCATTTCACTGCAATGTTTGTTATTACAAAAGGTTATAGGCCTAAATTGAGTAACCTACGTAGTACGTACGTAGCTTACGGATCATTCAATCATAGTCAAATCCAGGGATACGAATTAATTGCTGTAATGCTGTATGAAACAATTTAATTTTAGTAATTAAGTCTCTCAACTTCCTGAACTAACATTATATAAGTTCAGTTAAGTATAATATTTTGCTTTTTCAAAAAATGAATTCCATCGAAATTCAAGTAGGGATACGCACCTAAATTCAAACAGTTAAAGTTGTTAGAACAAAATACAGGTTAATGACTGACAATTGCTTGGAGAGTTGCAAAGTAATAGTATCTCCTTTTACATCTAGGCAAATTTGCAATTGCCTAAAATGATCTTTTTAGCATAGATGAAAAAAACGTTCTTACCAAAAATAAAAAAACGTTAAAAAACGCGATTTTTTCTCAACAAATAAAACCTTAAAAAACGTTGAAAAATAACATTAGTAGCGTACACGTAGCTTGCATATATATTACCATGCCTTCATTCCAGAATACTAAACAATTATATTACAACTAGTCTTTATCTAAAGTTCTAAAGTATGTCCATAGACTCCATACAAATATAAACAAATACTGTCAGTCACATACAGCCACACTGTCAGTTGTTCATAATTATCAATACTAGAAAATTTAAATCCGTAAGAAATTAAGAATAGACAGTGTCTTAAAATTAGAACATCTGCCGAACTAGGAAAATCAAAAATGTAATGAATTTCCTTCTATATACATGTAGTGATGTTTATAGCACGAAACTAACGGCATTTTCTCAATATTTATGTGCAGTCCACGTCAAACCATGGTTTACGATTTTTTACGTTTTTTATTTTATAAAAATAGAAAAGTAAAAAACGCGTTTTTTTCAAAGATATAAAAAACGTAAAAAACGGTTTTTTCATCTATGCTTTTTAGTGATAACAGAGGAAATATTAATTTAGTTGGTGGATGCATTTAAAATTTAAATGTTAAGAGATCCATATTTAATTGGACTGATTCTCTGAAACTTAGACTATGCAGTGTTTTAGGATCTTGTTATTTTTATCCGCCGTTTGACAAAATGACATCCCATAGTGATAGGTTTTATCGTTGAGGATAGACTGGATAGCAAAATTTAGTACTCTCATTTATGTTGTTGTTGCTGCAAGAAATTACTTTTAATGACATAGTTTTCGAAAATTGGTAACACTTAATACACATGTTTTACAACAACAACAATGGCGGCGTTGTTAAAATACAAAATTGAAACAAAAATTTTTTATTTAAATTAGGATCTTCTAGCATTTTCGAGATTTCTTTAAACTGATAGTGAAGACTATAAAGATTTTGCAAATAATTTAGTTGAATTAATAAAGTTAAATACATCGTATAAATTAAAAAGTAGAAAACTGAAGTTCGCAATCATGGATTATTTTATTTGGATAAACCATTTATGAAATAATGTATCAGAATATATTCAGGGTAGAGATCCATGCGTGGCTGAAAAATGAAAAGTTGAAATTAAACGAGGATCTTCGAGTGGATTGGCCGAACGCAACTAGTAATCTACAAAGAGATCAGCTTGTGAATTCACATTTTGCCCATCAAAACTCAGGAGATTTTCAGGTAGGCCTAATTCGATTGGCTATTTATAGTGCTATCACTAATTTTTACACATTTTATTTTTGCATTCTTCATTGTATCCGCAATAAGACATGTAAGTTATATCATTTTTTATTGTGTTTCAATGTATTTATTTGTTGTTGCATTTAATTGTATTATGTATTATAGTGGTGTTTCGCTAGGTCTTCATGCTAGGTATTTTGTAATTTTTTTTCACTGATAGTCTATACGAAATCTTCATTTTACTTGATGGATTTAACAGTTTACTTTATGAGTTTCAAATAAAAAATTAATTAATTGATAAAATAATAATACGAGACGAGATACAGGTTGAATATAATTGTACTTGTTTTGTTTCGAGTTGTCATTACATTAGAATCATCATCTTCCCCTTGAATCCCAGTTTAACTAGGGTCGGGATACGAACAGACTGTCTCGAATCCTCTTTGTCCTACATCATCAGTAAATCCATCGCTTTAAAACTATTCCATTCTTTTACATTTTTGTAGCAATTTCTGGAGCCTAGGCTCTCACCAACCAAATGCCCTTTCTGACGATGGTATGGATCTTAGTGCTATGAATTAAATGGATTTCAATAAAAACTATTCAAATAATGTCATAGTTTAAATTACTGCCCGACTTCTCGGGATGACTCCATGTTGTTTTATATATATATATATATATATATATATATATATATATATATATATATATATATATACATGCGGTAGATGTAGGAATTGCTGCTGATACATTTCATGTCATTTATGTATTTATGTCTTTGCTATTGACATTAGCATATTATATCTATTCTATTTTTTAAATTATGATTTGCAGAAAATTAACTAGTGTAATATCCGAATCACAAAGGACACTGTCATAGCCGGTTTAATAAAGGGTTAGCATATGTATAACGTAAGTCAAATAATTTGGGAACTTTTTGTACTGGTTTCACTTTGCATTAATTAATCAGTCCCCAACTGTTTTAACTAAATTTCTCAGATAATGAAGTGATCATGAAGTTCTTGAATGACAGTTATATGCATATATTTGTGTGGGCTCCAGAAAATGTGGAGTTTATCATATGTCTATTAGGTAATTTATGTCAGTTATTATACAGCTTTAAACTACTAACTTTAAACTCAGTAAGAGTAAGATCTCTAGAGCTTTCCTATTTGTAAGAAGTTTGAGCATTTGGTACAATTTTCAATTGTTCAAAGTAACGGGAAGTGTTGGCCCATATTTATGTATCACTAGTTATTGTTTCATATATGTAAAAATGCTAATTTTTTATTAGCTTTATAAACTGTTACTTAGTAATCATCAGTCTTGAATAGCATAGTTGTTTTAATTTGAGCTTTATAAACTGTTACTTAGTAGTCATCAGTCTTGAATAGCATAGTTGTTTTAATTTGTGAAGCATATAGTTGTAAATTGTAAAGCATGAAGCAGCTTCTGCTGTTAGAAGTATACGATCATGATAAAGACCATATGTAATTAGACTGGTCATATTTATAAAATCAAGAACTGGCCTGTCTCATCAAGAATTAGATAAAACGGGTACAGATAATATAAGTGATACAATGATGCTTAAAGTGTAAGAAAGTTTTAACTGTCTAGTGTCTACTACTCTGATATTTAATTTTATTTCAGGTGAAGTGGTTGAGAAATTTCCTGCAGTCCCGGGCTTCATGATGAAATCGAAAACGGTGCAAAAATGCGAAGACGAAAAAATGCTGTCAGCAGATTCAAAACTCACCTAGCGTCACTCGAACAATTTTCACTCTAACATATCTCAATTTTTGAGTAACTGTAATTTGTGCATATTAATATGATAAAATGTTTCTTCTCTAAGTGCCGTGCCTGTTCCAAGCCTGGGCGGTCATGGTCATATTCCTCCATATGTCTCTGTTCATTTTTGCTCTGATCATCTCTGTTTCAGTTAACTGCATCCATTTGCTAAGACTCTTAATAAACGTCATTCGTTGTCGACCCTTGCATCCTTTTCCTTCTATTATTCCAGTCAATATGGTATTTTCAACTATTTTGTTCCGCATAATGTGTCCGAAATATTTCATCTGTTGTCGTCGTATTGCATAATGCGATAAGATGCTAATGCTTGTGAAATAAAGAATAATGGAAAATACTCTTTTATTTCTTTCACATGTTTCCGTAAGGAAAGATTGTATTAGAAATACACAGTTTTTGTGTAATCACTGGAATTATGCGAATGTTTATATTGTTTACTTGTATAGCTAAGTTTGAATAGCATGTGATTCGTACATTGGAAATGTGAATTGCATCACGTATGATGCATATGTTGCTTAGGCCTTATCACGTATAAATCACTCTTTAATATTTATTTTAATACCAATATGCATGTTAGTAATATATTATATTTATTATTCATTTTAATGAACAAATTAAAAATGAAAATTTTTAATCACAGTTTCACAGTCTTCACATGATTTGCTCTTGAGAAGAATATGTGAATCATATGTTTTTATGTTTTACATGTATATACACCTAGGAATGGTATGTGATTCATATGCAAATTACATAGATATTCACATGAAAACGTCATAAGCATAAGAATAATCATAATCATAAGAATCATATGCCATGGTTTTGTTATGTTTCGCATTTGCACAAGCCTATGAATGGTATGTGATTTATATGCAAAACACGTAGATGGTTATATGAGAAATTCATAAGAATCACATGGGTTTACTATAGGTTTCACATGTACACAAACCTATGAATATAGTGTGATTCCCATGCTAAACATATTGATAATCACATGAGAAACTCATAAGAATCACATGGGTTTATTATAGGTTTCACATGTGCAGAAACATATGAATATAATGTGATTCACATGCTAAACACATCTAATCTCGTGATTTTAACTTAAATTTCATATGAGAAACACAGGAATCACATGGATTTGTAGTGTGTATAATATGTGTTTCCTATATGTTTCACATGTTATATAGTCTATGTGAACCCAATGTTAATCGAATTTTAACATGTGGATCATATGTTTTTCACGTGTGATAAGTTATATTATCCACATGTCAATAGTAGATATATTTAACATGAAACACATGACAATCACATGTGATCAAGTGCATGTGATCACATGAAAACCCCACAGCCAAATTAACATGTGAAAATTTCACATGTGAAATTTCTATGGGGTTTTTCCGTAAGGGATATTTGGCATCGATATGTGAAACGTGTAATTAATTTTCGTTGACTTTATTTTTTTCTAATGAAATAAAATAATAAATGGAACTGAACTTGCAATCGAACAAATAATTATTCAATTAGTCCACCAGTATTGCAGTGTAATTTTGATCTAGGGATATATAATACATGTACATGACTCCTTCATTCGTTAAAATACTCGCTCATCAGTATTATAGTGTTGAAATTACACAATCTATAAGGTAACCCTATTTATAACAAACAAATTAATAAATATGTAGGCTTCAACTAATATAGGCTACATGTATGTACAAGTACATGTATGTACATGTATATAATATATATAGTATATATATATATATATATATATATATATATATATATATATATATATATATACACTGTGAGTCATAAAAAAACATGTGCGCAGTATTTCATCTACAACTTTGACATTTGTGAACCGATTTTGAAAATTGTTTCAGAATTATAAAGTAGAAGAAAAGTATCAATCTTAAATCTAGTTTTTGTGACAATTCCGGTATATTTTAAACAATAACAGACGATTTTACAGACATAGTCTGTCTTTGTTTAAATTTTAAAATCGTGTTTACTAAAGCAGATTAAGAGTTCACAAAGACTTGTACCTCTTAAAGGGTTGTGGCTCACATTGGTTGATTGCAGAATTTCCAACAAAAAACTGGAGTCTGGGAGGGCCAGATTGCTTATTAAAGAAATTACACCGAAAAGAAGAAAATAAATAACGTGGACGAGTTGAAGCAACGCCTGGTGGACGTTTGGCAAGACATGAAGCAATCTGTCATTGATAAAGCAATAGATGAGTGGCGCAAGCGTCTCCGAGCTTGTATTCCAGCTAAAGGAGGGCACTTTGAGCATAATTAAGCTTTGACAGTTGACAGTAGCAGTATAATACTGCTTGTTTCGTTTTTTGTTAAGCCACGGATTTGTAAACATTCTGTAGCGATTGATTTACTTAAACTGAATATTTTCAGTCGCGCATATTTTCAAGCACTGCTTCAACGCAAAAATAATAATTAACAGAGTCACTTAACGTTATTTTATAACAAATGTGTTCCTGATTATACCTATGCAAAAATTTAAAAAATCGGTTCACTAATACCAAAGTTATGGGCGAAAGACTGCGCACGTGTTTTTTTTTGACTCGCAGTGTGTGTGTATATATATATATATATATATATATATATATATATATATATATATATATATATATATATATATATATACATATATATATATATACAATGCAAATAATTTCATATACAGACTGGGGCAAAAAAAATATTCCCTTGGCGAGATCTCAATAACTTTAAGAAAACTCAGAATATCTCTACGAAATTTACGGAACTTCTAGGGGAGGAATTTCTGCGTATATCCTGCAAATTTGATGAAAATCTATTGAGCAGGAAAAATATTAACAGCGTTTCTACGAAAAAGTGCAAAATCAGTTTTTTAACAAGTCTTTTTTTACCAAAAGTCTTAATAACTTGGACAAAACTCAAAATAGTTTTACAAAATTTTCGGAGCTTCCAGAGAAGGAATTTCTACACATATCCTGCAAATTTGGTGAAAATATATTCAGAAGTAACAAAAATACAGCGTTTCTTCGAAAAAATGTTAGAATCAATTTTGGCAAGGCTTTTTGAAACAAAAGTACCGGACATTTTCTTCAAAATTTAGGAATAATTTTAAATAAGAACTAATTTTAAGCATCATTTTTTGAAGCAGCTAACAAGGTAGTGCTTGCTTAAACTCCACCACTTAAATAGACGGCCCTTTTCAGTGTCGTTATTTTCTTTCAAAGGAACGACTGACATTTCGAAAAGCCTTGTTAAAATTGATTTTAGCACTTTTCTCGTAGAAATGCTGTAATTTCGAAACTTATGAAGATATTTTCATCCAATTTGCAGGACATACGCAGAAAAGTGCTAAATTTAATGAACTTTTTGAAATGTCAGTCGTTCAGTTTTAAGAAAATAATGACCCTGAAACGGGTCTTTTACTTTTATGATGGAGTATAAGCCTACACTACCTTTCAGCTGCTCTAGTAGAAGATGTTTAAAATTCGTTCATCTATTACACTTATTTCAAAATTTTGTTGAATCTTTGAGATACTTTTGTTTAAATAAGCCTTGTTAAAATTGATTTATTTCACTTTTTTCGTAAAAATGCTGTATTTTTGTTACTACTAAATATATTTTCACTAAATTTGCAAACTATATGCAAATTACTCTCCACAAGAAGCTTCGAAAATTTTGTAAGAATATTGTGAGTTTTGTCTAAATTATTAAGATTTTTGTTAAAATAAGCCTTGTTAAAATTGATTTTCACACTTTTTCGTAGAAACGCTGTAATTTTGGTACTAGTGAATAGATTTTCACCAAATTTGTACGCTATGTGCAGAAATTCCTCGTCTAGAAGTTGCAAAAATTGTGTGCAAATATTATGAGTTTTGTGGAAGTTATTGAGATTTCGCTAGGGGATTATTTTTTTGCCCCAGTCTGTATATATATATATATATATATATATATATATATATATGGTTTTAGGAAAGGATGCGGCACAAGAGAAGCAAAAGGGATAATGCGGGTTCTCTGAGAAAGGAGCTTAGAACATGGAAATGACGTTTTTGTATACATTTTGGACTCTGAGAAGGCCTTTGGCAGGATTGATTGAATAAAGATGATGAATATTTTAAAAGGAACAGGAATTGTTTGGAGAAATAAAAGACTAATTTTAAACTTGAACATGAAGCAAACAGCAGTAATCACAATCCAACAAGGATACTCAGAAGAAGGTGAATTAGGACGTGGAGTAAGACAAGGACGTAGCATTTCGCCGCTGCTGTTTAACATTTAAGCTGAGGCAATGATGGAGGAAGCCATGGAAGACTTGGAAGAAGGAATAAAAGTAGGAGGGAATTTATTACAAGATGTACGATTTGCAGATGACCAAGGACTGGTAGTGGGCAGCAAGACTGGACTGCAGAAGATAATGGATACGTTGAATGATACGGCATTCAGACACGACATGAAGATTAGTATTAAAAAGACCAAAGTGATGAGAGTGTCCCATAATAAAAGTGAAGTTAATATCACAATAAATGATACGAAATTGGAACAGTTAAGGAGTTTTAAGTATTTGGGTCATACTACAGGCGATGACTGGAAATGTTAGTACAATTGGCCTTCGGTAAAAGGAAAGAACTTTTAACAAAATCTGAAGAGAGACACTACGATAAAGATAGTTAAACCTTGGTTTGGACGATACTGTATGGATGTGAAACATGGACCTTAATAAAGGAAAATATTAGGAAACTAGAGGCATTGGAAATGTTGATTTGGAAAAGAAAGGAGAGGATTAGCTGGACTCAAAATTTACAAATGAGGAAGTTCTGGAAAGAGTTGGTACCGATAGACCGTTGATAAATGTATTAAGAAATAGGAAGAAGACGTGGATAGGACACATTCTAAGGGGTGAAGGACTATTAAAAGGGGTCATAGAAGGTAAAATGGAAGGAAAAAGAGGCAGAGGCAGGCCGAGATTAGGTATGTTAGATGATTTAAAGACCCACTCATAATTATGTGGACATGAAGAAGAAAGCGGAGGACAGAGAAGAGTGGAGGCGTTATATACCATGGACCTGCCAGTAGGCAGTACACTAAGAGATATGTATCGGGTTCTACAAGGTCATTGGTATCTGTGTCATTGATAGCGCCTTCTGCGATACATGACTAATGTTTAACTTCTTTTGACCCAGGAATTATCCACCATTTACTGATTGATCTGAAATTTTTAGCCAGACCACGTGCATCCGAGGTGAACGCTCTAATCGTTACACCATATCCTCTTCTCTATATTTCATTGGCAAATTAATTACCTAAAATGAAATTGTAGATTAGGTTTCAAAACACACTTAAATATTAGTTCGACTCATTTTTAGTTGAAATTGCATTCAATGAACACAAAAATAGTTTTGAAATAGCTGGAAGCTTTCACTGTTCCCAAAGCCTCAGCAGATGAAGCTTGTCATGTGTAGTTTGAGAGATAAACGACTATTTTAATTTAAGGTTAAAATTATACAATCTGCGGTCTATTCCCAAATCGCCTCTCCATTCTATTATTATTTTCTAATAAGTTGAGCTATACACATGGAGTACGCGATGACGGCTATTCAGAGCTCGATAATGGGTAAGAGTAATTAGATGGACCTCTGGGAATTTCCACTCTGACAATATCGCTAAGACGGTTACTTGAAATCCTTCACATTAACTAAAAGTAATAGTGGGATTTCAGAAGGAGAATGTAAGACTTCGCGAAAGAAAGATTTGAAATAGAGTTCGTTAGCAGTGCGAATCAATGCTTAGCCGAAAGTGTTTGAGTCACATTTCCAAAACTGAGCATATTTTGACCATATTGCCTTCGTGAAGTCAAAATTAGAACTTGTGAAGTAATTAAATGGTTCATAGAGTATGAGTAAGACTGTAAAACTCTTGATATTGAAAGTGTGGTTTGCAATCTAAATACTTAACTAGTACATATATAGTTCATCTAACTAGGGTCTACTGCCGACTAGCTTGCGGGTGTTCAAAAAGATGATGTTTTCAAAATTGCCTATTGTTACAAGTATATCAATTTTTGTACACCATAACTGAATACTAGCGAATATTGAGTAAGGCACCGTGTTGTTTCATATCAGTATCATCATTTTATTCTTAGCTATTTTAATAAGCTTTTATCCATAATATTGATCTATTTATTTAAATAGACAAGATATATTTTATAAGTAATTCTTTAAAAGATTTTCAGAAAAGTGTAACATATAGCGATTGTGTTATCTCTTTCAGATGCATCATGCATCATCTTCCCTTTAGTCCTAGTTCAGCTAGCGTAGGGATATGAATAGACCTTCAAACTTTCCCATTCGATTTAGAAACTTTTGTAGCAATTTCTGGAGCCCTGGCGCTCACCAACCGAATGCCCCTTTTGACGTTGGTTTGAATCTTAGTTCGTTGTTGCCTTTTACGATGAGTGCAGTTTACAGTTGGTCTATTCTTCCACAACACGGACACAACACGGTTAAAGAGTTATTCCTTTCATAATGTAATGATATTTTTACCCGTGGTGTAATCAGGACACTGCAGAATAGGTCAACCCTTAACTACACGTGGCATAAGAGGCGACTAAGAAAGGACTGAGAAAGGTAACGGGAAACTACCTCAGAAGCCTTCTTTCCAAGGTCACACAAAGTTTGGACTTCTTATAAAGGATTACCTTTTTGATCTATGGAATATTCCAATGAAGCATGAAGGCACACTCTGTATATGAATATGTAACTTGACCCAATCACTTGGAGTATCACTGCAGAGAGAAGCAAATAGAAGTATTATTATTAGAACTCTTTGATAAAATTTATGATAAAATATGTACAAGGAGTTAATGTTCTTCATAAAATTTATAGCTAATTAAATAAATAGTAACGCACTTAGGCGGAGCTGTGTTTCTATATGCCTATATTATCATAACGTAATTAGCTATTTTTCATATTTACGAGTGACCTTAAACTATATTTTATTAATTGGCCTATAAGAATTATAATTTTAAATAAAAACTGTTTGCGTTTAGAATATCTATTTGATTTCGTAAGTATAGCCCAAGTTTTTATTATTGCTGTAGAAAGTTTTTAAAATTAAAATAAAATTAGATCACAAGTGCAAGGTCACTAAGTGCCATTGGTACTTAAACATCCAAAGGCTTCCTGGAATGGCAAAACAAACGGAAAAACTTGGTGGACGGACTCGTCTAAATAGCGCCCCTTGAGACGAACAAATCAAAACAATCTGTAGCGCCTGGCCACTCCAGCTACTACTGCTTTAAAGATTCAAATCCCTGTACGATTCCAGGAATGAAGAAGATGAATAAGAGAAAATTGATCAGATTGCAAGATTCAACGGGAATCAATAGTCCCATTGCGCCTATGATGTACCAAGGCTAACTATGTCCGAGAACCGCGAAGATTGATCATATCTATTCCTGCTAATGAATTTCGTATAACTCTTGCGTGCAATTTCAGAAAGTTAAACATGCATATTAAGACGTATCATACAAATATTCAACTTTAATAATCTTTCTGTTAATAATTATACTGATGCTAGACTTTTCTGCACTAAATAATCTTAAAGATAATTTGAATAATAAAAGGAAAAAAGTATTAACAAACTAAAATATTAACTATGAATAGTATTAACTATTAAGTATTAAAAAACTAAAAGCATTAACTATTGTGTTGTTGTTAATAAAAGTATTAACAATAACACAAGCAACTGTGAGAGTGTTTTTTGTCATTAACGATACCAGATTCTAGCACTTTAGATCCAAATTAAAGCCGAACAATAAATTATAAAAGTACAAAACTGCGAGAAAATTCAAATATACAGAAAAATAGTACATAGATTGGTTTCAAATTCAGTATTATTATTATGCTTAAACCGTTAAAAATTTAAAATTTTTTTAAAACGCATGACGCGACGTAGTCAAGTCTCGCTCCTTATTCACCTCATTCAAGAATAATCTACGCACTAAGAACACTATGTAAGAAGTAAGTGTACTTAACACTAAGTGTACTTATATGTCATACCATTAATCACGGCGAGGTAGGACAAAGCGACCTGAGAGATTTTCTCGTGCAGGAATTCAGCCGAAGATTCTCCGGGATCAGCAAGTCTCCAATGTGTGGCTATTTAGCTATCGATTTCAAAATTACTGATTAGGATAGGCTAAATACAAATTAATGCATTACCACTTTGGCATATTTCTTACGGCTAATTTGAATGAAATAATTAAAGAAAGTGAAACATAATATGTAAAATAGTTCCCAAATAATAATTTAATCCTACAGAGTAGCCTTTTAATGTAAACAAGAAACAAAAGGCATTTAGAGTCTGATCTGACCGTCAGAAGCTGAAGATTATCTTCAAGTAATTGATACAGCAAAGAGGTAATTTATTATAACTCTCAAGTCACAGCCTCAAAATCATTATATTCGCAACAGAGTAACAAATATCATTAATTAAAATTATAATTAATTTTAATAATCATCCACTATAAATTGTTGAATAATTGTCGTGCTTATAAATTATCAGTAGACAGAATATTGCTTGATAATAAAACTTGGAAATTTAATCCGGATATAACGGATGCCAATGTGATAAGTTAATAACAAGTATTGAGCAAACTTTTAACAAAAATATATTTATGTAGTTTTGTTGCAAAGCTTGCAGAAGGTTCAATAATCCAGTGCATAATTATTATCATCTGGTTCGAACTATCGTAATGATATTCAAAACGTAAATAATTACATTAGTTTAGTTAATTGCAATACTTGAAATAATGAATGTACTTAAATAATTACATTGCTTTAAATAATTACATTATCGAAACTGCATTAAATAAAGTTGTCTGATTAATGAGATTAATGTCCATATTTTCAGAAATGTGTTTAGTTATTTTAACATTTTAACAATTGAGTTAGTATATAAGGAATCGAGTAGTCAATAATTGCATCACTACTTAAAATTTGATTCAAAGAATACATTCAATGAAAGATATTTAGATCTTTGGGTCTTATTAGAGGTGCATATGCATAGTGTTGCTTGCAAGCAATCAGACTGTGACATTGCACCAGAATATAGTGAATATACTGTATATGTGCGTAGCATCAAATCTACAAGTCAATAGAAGAAAGTAAATGCAGCGATTTGGAATCTGTGTAACTTTACTCTTGGACAGCATAGAGAAGTAACGGCTACGGAAGTTCCTGACATCAGGCTTTGCATTTGAATGATCCTCTTGATCTTCGCTAATCAGAGTAATGACAGGAAAGATTGATAGTTGAATACGCCAATACAAGTCGCAAGATTGAAATGTTAGGACACTCAATGCTTGACAAGTTGATTGATAAAAGTTTGTGTTAATCTTTTGCTTAAAGACATGTCTATTATGAATTTATATACATGTACATAAATCTCAAATGGATGATTTCGTCTCTCTCTTCCAATCTCTTCCAATTTCTCTCTTTCTCTCTCTTTCTCTCTCTTACTCTCTCTCTCTCTCTCTCTCTCTCTCTCTCTCTCTCTTTCTCTCTCTCCATCTCTCAATAGTATTCTATCAAGTGTCTAATTAACGATTAACATTCCAATTCACTAACCACTTCCGCCCTCTCTCTCACTAAGCAGAGAAAAAACTTTACTAAATTATCGCAAAGTTATGTTCTTAACAATTTATCCAATGCAACATAATAATGCAGTTTTTTTTTACATTGGTTGAAGTTACTAATGATGAAGAAGTCGAAGCTGATTTAACAACTTTCAGTTCTATTCTGTGTGTGGTATTTCCTTGTGCAGCTGATCAGAATGTGAGTGGAATGGGATTCTGCGGATGGTGCCTAACAATTCTATCCTGGATGTTGGTTGGACTAACTTTTCCACTTTCCATGTGCGTCTGCATGAAGGTTTGGGATGAGTTTCTACAGATTGCTTACAAATGTCAATTTTTCAATCCTCTCAACTTAATAAACTAATTGTAAAGCATTATTCATAATTACAAAGCATTATCATATAATAATAAAATATAATAATAATAAAATAAAGCATTATACATAATTACAGTTTATGCCTTGTTGAATCAGTTGCCCGTTATTTATTTTTTCACATTTTATGAGATTTTATTAAATACACTGCAGACGTAATCATTAGACAACAAGGTCAATAGAGAACGGCATCTTGAAACGTTGCCTTTTAAAATGTTTTAATACTATTAAATTTCAACTAGTAAGTTTAAAATACACAGACTATTCTCTAAAAAAAGAATTGTTGTATGCTATTCAGAAGTGAATTAGCGGATTTTGCATAAACTATTTTGCTCTTTGTTTACCTTAAGTAACATATGACTGGGTGGCGTTCAACAAATAGAAAGGTGCTATTTGTCGAACGAAGCTTTGCTATTTGTCGCTGAAGCTTAGCGTTAGGTGATGCTTCACAACGCCTAACGCTAAGCTTCATTCATCATTTTACTTTTATCGAGGTCAAGGTCTTATTATAATATTAATAGCCTTCCTTTAAAGTCACTTAATTATTGTACAGGTTACCTAATAAATTCAATAATCTTCGCGCATGCCCTTCACAGCTAAGCTGCTATATCTAATCACCGTTCAATGCATTATGTAGTACATGTATATTATCGTTCGGCTCTGAAGCTATCGCCTGATAAAACCCTCCACCAATCCTGATTGATCTTCCAAATCTTCTATCTCTAATTTTTAATTTACTATTGTATCTTTGCAAAAATAATAGTTTCATGCTTGGAATAAAATAAACATAAAGCTGCTGACCGTATCAGAGGAGAATTACATGTATGTACTTGCATGCATGTATTGTCTAGTTTAACATTCAGTTAAAAGCAGCTTTTTGTAGCATGAGGTAATCATATTTTGAGCATAGACGTTCTTACTCGTCTGAGTAGAAAAACTGTGACTCACATAGTTGCCTAAATGTACTGGTTTATATATTATATGGAACACTCATGGCTCAGTGGTAAAGAGCTCTCCTATTGAACGAGAGGTCACTAGTTAGACTCTGCTTTGAGAAGTACAGTTTTCTCTTGTCTGAGGCTAATAGAAACATAGTCGTCCTACTCGTGTACACTTGGTGGCGTCAGGCCTATGGATAGCCGATCTCTATGTTCCATTTCCTATCTAGTCCCCTCCGTGTGGACCCTGAATGGGGAAAAATGTCACTTTAAACGAAAGTTATATATAAATTTGATCCACCAAGAAATGGTCGTAATCCAATTGTTTTTATTTTAATCTTTAAATGCAAAAGTGTTATGGTTTTATGAATCGTAAATATGGCAGCCTCATCTCACTAACAACTAAATACATATTGTGTGAGAATTAGTTGATAAATCTATATAGTATGTGACAGTTACTGGCGCGTTAGACTTAGCTTTAAACCGTTTAGAGTTCCTCTGGATCATAAATACAGTCTTATATGAGATAAAAACCAATTTTATGAACAGCAACTTAGAACTGATTTAGTAGGGCTGCTCTTTATTTATGGTGCAATCACTCCAGCTACTTTGCAGATCTCCTTTATATAACAGTTGAATTTCTTCACTGCCATAAACAATAAAGATTTCAGAGTTGATTTTTCTCAAGAATTATTTCAATTCAACGTCTAAACTGCTTGATTCTTTCCGATGGATAGGCACTGACGGGTCATGCATATTGATTGAAATAATAGTAGTAAGTAGGATGCTTCAATTGATATTGAGTAACGTTTAGGTTGAATATTACGTTTCATTTACTGTAAGATCTAATTTTACAAACAATATTAAGCTCTTTTTTTCTCTATAATAGACTATTAACTTCCAACCAATTTTACTGAAAACAAAATGGAGGCAATTAAATGTTTATTTACTTAATCTAAAATGCGGTTTTATGTGTATGATGATAACTGAAGTAGCGGCATAATCTATCAGGCTTTCGACTGTGGAGCATTAAGTGTTGTGTTCAAATCCTGGACTCGTTGTCAGCAGAACAATTCGAGAGACGAAACTGAGTCAATAGTTGCTTTAACCCTTTAATGCAACATTTCGGAACCTTGGATTAAATATGCTGCATATAGAAGTCGCACAGTATGATGATCTCTTTTTCTACTCAATTACTTGTTCTTAAATAATAGAAATCTTGTCATCAGAGCAAAGATACAGGCACGTTATATAATTTTGAGGGTCATAACAAAGAGAATGCATCATTTTCATATTTGAAATTAGGCCTATTTAGATTTGGCATTAAATTACATTTGTGTTAATTGCTTTTTGCATTAATTTGGGCTGAATGTCTTAGAATACTAATAATAATTATATATATATATATATATATATACTGTAAGTAAATATATACAAATTTATATATATATATATAATATACAATATATATATACATGTATATATATATATATATATATATATATATATATATATATATATATATATATATATACTGGTTGCAATGAGCCAGTGCCGATGTCACTGAGATATTCGACTGCGAATCGGTATGTGCTGGGTTCAAATCCTGGGCTTGCCGTCACCGATATCGCTTTCGAGTGAGGAAACTGGCGTTAACATTAGCTTTACCAGCTTATATATATATATATATATATATATATATATATATAATATTTATTTGCTTCATAAACAATCTTATCAATATTATAGGGTCTAACTTAATTACATTGCAGCTTCGTTGCATATTTTATTATTAATCTCATTATATTCCGTTGTTCTGTATTTTTATTATATTTGGCCCATACTTTATTGAAATGATTGATATAAATTTGTACTGCAACGAATTAGCAATTGTATCTGTCATTTATTGCACCATATTATTGAATATGCAAGTTAATGCTTGTCATGGGTCACATATTTTAATAAATCTCAACATTTCATGAGTGAGTTGATACTTTTTATATTTATCACAATAAACATGATTTTGAGTGGCATTGAATAGTACACATATCTCAGAGCGCTGTCGAAGATCTATCGTAGTAAACTGTCAAAGTAACCATCATATACATGTTATGTACATTATCATAGGAGGATTTAGTCATAAGCAGACGAAATGATGAACAGCTGCTGTCACGTCTGTATGATTACAATTGCTCAGCATAGAGTTCTGAAGTGTATCGAAATTTAATCATAGTATCCTGTTTGCTGCTGTACGTTAGAATACTTTGTGTAGATATCGACGTTAGCAGTTAAATTACTTCTGATTCAGATTTATATCCGTAGTGTGTGATTCATTCTTCAACCTTATGATTCTGTATCACAGTTTCGTTGCAAAACCAACTTGTCGTTACATGGCATAAACTTAAAACGAGTAAAATCGACAGTTGAGATTGATATTCACATTGATTTAAATTATGTACAGAAATTCTGTTGTATGCTGACGTAAAGGAAAGGTCTGTTTGAAAATATTTTTGACTGATTTTTCGCAGGTGGTTCAAGAATACGAGAGAGCTGTTATATTTCGACTAGGAAGATTATATTCGGGGGGAGCTAAAGGACCAGGTCAGTTTATTTTTAAATAGTTTCTAACGTCTTCAGATCCTTTATCAGTCGTTGAATTACATTTTTGGATAGGAATCTTAGCTATTTAATCATGGAAAATAAGGCACATTAGCCACATCACACTATCCGACAGCTGTTCAATTAATGCAATAACCTCACTTTAATGCAAGTATTTCATGATGACTTCATGAAAACTGTTATTGGAAAGAATCAATTGAAATTGACTTTAAATTAAAGTTTCGCATCTTGTAATTGCTAGAATTAAATGCAAAGCTGAACAAAGCTTAAGTAGTCCTACGTTAGCATTAGAGTTCCATGTAAATCCCATGTTGATTAGCATCTTCTTGTTATTCCTAAAGTTGCTGTGAGAAAAGCTCTTGCGAAATGTGATGGATTATGAACTCCCAAGCGAGCACCGCCCGTTCCATGTACCCAATTGTTCGTTTATCTTACGTGATAGGAACTGCCCGCATCATATCCTCACAAATTCAAGAAGACAGGGGGCAACCGACCCGTTATCTCCTTAAGTCATCTACTATGGTATCTGAAAGTTCTATTTTGCAAACGATGAGGTGATATTTTGACGTATTATATCGTTTTAATTCCATTTCCCGCAATTGAAAATAAAAATTTCCCCACGTTATCAGATAGGATATCGTATGACTGGGGCCCTACAATTTTCAACAATATTTGATAACATTTGTAATTTTAGTTTAACATTTTTAGGATAACACAGAAAAGTGCCCATGTTGAACATTGTTAAGTAAGGGTTATGAAAAATAACCAATATTTTCTTGTGTAAGATCTATAACCGTACGCTGTCATGTAAAGCTTGTATGGCACAATGGGATATTGTATAGTCTAAATAGTATTGTATAGTCTAAATAGTATTGGTTTGTCTATAAATAAAGCGAAGTGTAATCTATACTAGATATATTTATAATTGTCTGCTAAATCTAAAAACTTTTGCACATTACTGCTTACTATGCATACGAGTCTTTAGTAACAAGGAGCTTGTATGGGATAGACATTATTCTAAGGTGATTCATGAAATTTTTAAATTCTTTTTGATTATTTAAGCATAATATGATCTGTCCATATCTAAAAAAAATTAAATAATAATTTGTAAGTGTGCGGAAAGTAATATATCAAATCATAAACGCAAAAATAGTTTCTGTTCCATGGACAATTTCGTTTTTCTGTGTCCATCTTCAATCATCAGTCAGGCTACATGTACCACAAGACTTCAACGTTTGAATATTTTTATCTCTTTTAAAACTAAGACAATTTACTATAATATTAAAGTTTCGGTCCCCTCTGTAGACATCCAGATAACTAATATATTCCCTTGACACGCATATCATCAATACGATCTTGCTATTATTCTTCATTCCATACGTTAATGCAGTAATGGTCAGACAGTCTATAATTTCCTGTAACCCACCCTCTTTTCGAGAAATTAATCCACTACAAACATTAGTAATCTGCATACATTAGCTCTTTCAACAAATTACTTTCAGATTCATTCTTTCTGGTATGTTTTCGTGGTTTCCAGCGGTATAGCTTCTGAATATAGAAAATGGACATAACCGTCCATAATAAAGTTGAATTTATGATAACCATAAATTTTTATTTATACGGTATATTCAATAATAGATATATAACAACTTGCCAAATATCCATTATGTCATTTATTTTATATTTTCTTACACTTGCTTTCAGGAATATTTTTCGTCCTGCCATGCATTGAGAGCTACACTAAAGTAGATCTGAGAACTGTTTCTTTCGACGTTCCACCACAAGAAGTAAGTTTATTCCAACGAAAGTTAAATATAAATGTTTTATATTCTGCTATTATTCTTTCAAATATTATTCCTATTTCTTTTCAAGTGAATTGATATAACAATTTTATGTATCGCTGGACGTCACTTGTATCAAGTATAGTTATGGAGCGGATATAATAATAATAATAACAACAATTAGAGTGCCACAGTCATCAATGACAACATCGAGCACTATTGAGTCAAAATCAAGCAGGCGAGCAAAAGGAAAGTCCACAAACGCTGCAAATTCCAAAATCCAGAAAATCAGTTCAAGGTAAAGGGAATTAAAGAAAAGGAGGTTTAGTCGCTGGTCACAACTCATATACACTGGATGGAAAAGATGGATGGACATGGACATTTACAACTATTCTTCTTAAAACCTCTCAAGTTCTTGTCATTGGTCGAGAATTATTTTGAACTTTAGTTATTTGCAATAAATAAGAAAATATTTATTTTATTGATTTAGTCGATTTTTTTATTTGTCAGTTGACTGAATGACTAACTCATTGAGTAAATTAATAAATGAATGATTGATTGACTGATTGATTAATTGACTAATTGATTGATTAACGCATCAGGTATTAACACGAGACAGTGTGACGGTTTCAGTAGACGCCGTGGTCTACTACAGGGTGAGTAACGCCACGGTCTCTGTGGCCAATGTCGAGAACGCTCACCACTCGACCAGACTGCTCGCTCAGACGACGCTAAGAAACGTGCTGGGAACCAAGAGTCTCGCTGAGATACTGTCTGAAAGAGAGTCCATATCATCATCCATGCAGGTCCGCTATGATAAAAGCTAATGTTAACGTCAGTTTCCTCATTCGAAAGCGATGTCGGTGACGGGCATTTTATATATACAATACAGGAATTTAAGTAAAATACATACAAGCTTATAAGCAGGTTTATATTCTATACATGCATACTGTACAAATATATTGCCGTGTATATATGTTATACATATATACATATAATTTATGCAAGTATATGCATTTGTATTTGTTAAATGTTTTTTCTAGACTCAGCAACATACTGTTCTAGTTCAGAAAATGTCCGATGTTTTCAATGAATTTCTTTCAAGAAAAAGCAGGTAATATTCCTTCTCAGTGCTCGGTAATACAGTGACTTGCTGTACAATACGTAAAAGTATACATGTAGGAAGGCCTGTTTATTTTTCGCCTCTATTTTAAATATGGACCTCATTTGTTACATCTCACGAGATAAATATTCCCGGTCATATGAAAATAACTCTTTGCTGATATCATGTGGATATATTCTAAATAACAATAAGCTATTAATATTAATATGTATGTAGCTTCTACTATTGTACTTATTTGATGGCTAGATGATGCTGGACGTCGCCACAGAGCATTGGGGAATCATGGTAGAGCGAGTGGAAATGTAAGCAATGTTTCTATTCAGATGTTTAGAAATTGCAAATTATTGCAGCTACAAAACAAAAATGTTAGAATTCTTTATCGAATTTTGTAAAGCTTTGGCGTTAATTCTCACTTAATTTTAGACAAATACTTATCAATCAATAGGAATTTAACGTCCGTTTCTGCACCATAAGGCGATGTCAAGGACGTCTCTTGCAGACTCTATACAAACAGGCGCCAAAGCACCACACAATGATGACTGAGTACACAGAGACCGCAAGAGAAAGCGAGATCAAAACGCATGTCCTAAGATCCAAGGCAAGCGGGTCAAAATTTAGATCTATGGTTGAAAGAGATGGTTTTTCAGCTTTCCAAGGAAAATTCCAATACAATTAGAAGATCGAAGATCTTGTGGCAGAGAGTTCCATGTTCGGAGCAGAACTGCTACACTTTTGTTCATAACAATTAGGATTAGGCTTATAAAATACCAAATAAATTAAGCGTTTCTTTTGCGCATGAGGCGCGAATGGCGGAGGTATCATATATATCATGTCCGTTTCAAATTTAGTTTTAGATTGCAAACACTATTATTAACTAGAATTTTTACATATAGCAAATTTAACGTCGTTCTCGCCAAATTAATGATGATATCAAGATCAATAGAAATATCAGTTTAACTGGAGACAAAGATTTGTTTTACCCTCATTGTTGATAGGTTTAGCGCATTGTTATCTGAAGGAGCTATCGCATTCTTGACATACTATTGTATCGGAGATATATCTTTTCTGCTACTTATAAATCCGCCATACTGTATAATTTATTTAACAAATATAAAGTAGCATAATAATATCCGGACACAACATGGGCAATGTTTTAGCAAATAATGCAGAGCAAAAAACATCACATTTGCTATGTCTTCAAAATTAGCAAATTTATTAAATATTAGACCAATACTATAGTGCAATAGATGTCAGCTAGTATGAATAGGGGATTATACTACCACTAAGGCTTTCTGGAACGACCTATTTTTTATAGTAATTTATTTAATATTTTTGTCTCGCTCACTACCCGATCGCTCGCCAAAAATACTAAATAAATTGCTATAAAAATCGTTCCAGAAGGCCTTAGTAGTAGTATAATCCCCTATTCATACTAGCTGATAAAATATATAAAATATTATTGTAGCGATCTCTAGAATACAATCGGTCTAATATGAATACCGTCATCCATCACAACACCCTTTGTATATAGAGGAGATAGCCCTACTTTATTCTGTTCATATGTTTTCATCTCTTTCTTATCAAACCGAAAACCTTTGTTATTTCTTATTCACAAATTAAAATCCATGCGACCACATATAGATATCAATATGAATAACGGTTTATTTTAATTCTGCACGTATGTTCTATGATTATCCGCATTCCATACATTCCCTATTCTAGATACCTAGACTACGGAATGCGTAATGTTGCGCTCAACCTTTTGCAAGCTTACAGCAATCGTAATATATTGTTTGTATGTTAAACTGTTAAAAGTGGTCTACGGTCACTCGGTTGATTATACCAAAAAAACTGCAGAAATTAGTTACAGAAGCGATCTGAAATCATTTTATTGATGTTAAACATATGCAAATTTTTAACATACTACTACTACTACTACGTCACAACATCGATAAGAACAATCTACACATCAAATATCTACTACAGTCAGTATTTAGCTCCTAACCTAAATGTCTGATACGTATTATTTTATTCATAATGTTAGTAAATGGATATTTATCTACTATATATTTTCTTTTAAATAGACTTAATTTCCTTGCTGTCCAAAATCATGATCTACACTCCATGTCCAAGTGTCCAGGTCTGTAGTACCTGATTCCCTCACCCCAAGGGCTTCAACGAAGAATAGCCTACTTCGTTGAATATCTCCAGAATTATAAACAGGAATGATCACAGAACCTTTATCCTTTCCTTTTATACGGATGTGAAGTGTATCAGATCCATATAGTCCTCTCCAGCCTGGTACTACTTGGTAGTGATGAGCCACACCTGAAGCAATTTCGTGATCATCAGCACCTTTTATATGGCGAGCCCCTGTTTGGGCTCTCAGTGTTGTAAAACTACACGGATCCGGCATCCGGTTGATTATAGTTATGTCGTATATTTTGCAATAGGATTGAGTAATTGGCCACACGAGGGCGATAGTGATGCAAATTACAGAAATCTTAATAATTCCTTCGAAGTTTAGGGCTTGTACATATTCTATTATATTATTTAGGATGTCTGCCATTTTTCGGGTAACTGAAATTGAAACAAAAACTGATATGTCAGTATCATTCATATTAATTTATACTGCATCGTTATACAAAGAGATATTTAGTAGTTTGAGCATAAATTGAACTAAAAAGTTTCAAATACTAAATATATTTTACAGTTTGTAACCAATGCTATACGCATAATGAGGGTAATTGTAACAATGAATCAATGCTATACTCATAATGAGCGCAATTGTACTTGAGTGCATGTATATTGCCACTTCATATTTTAAAAAACGTAGCCATAAATTTTAAAATATTTAAATAACTACATCATTTAATATAAAATTACTTACTTGTTAATGACGCGTCTGATTCCTATCGAGTACAGACTTCAAATGCGGAACGTCGCTAAACCGCCAAAGGATTACTAAATTTGTTTATAGCAACAACTATGACAATAATAAACATTCACTTTCGCTTAGCCATGCGAATCGATTACAACGGTAACAAGTCCGGACAAGTAGTCCTTACTAAAGAACGCACTTTCGATTAATCCGTTAGGCCTATACAAATTCTGAACTGGGATCCATTCATTAAACTTATTGCTATAGCCCATTTACAAAACTTAACTATTTACTCAAACATTTACTCAACGATTTACTCAAAAATTTTCTAAAACTCAAAATGCTGCTCAAAAATTTTCTAAAATATTTTTCACTGCTCAAAATGAGCAAATTTTTGAGCACTTATATATATAGACAATTGCTAATTGAAGCCATCTGTTTCTCATTAAGTTATAAACGCTCGACCATTCCCGGTTACTGATCTCTCTCTCTCTAGGGAACTGCCTGGTATATTGTTTCTATTATTATTATAATATATGACTTACATTGTAATAATATACCCTGATCGAAACTTTATTAACAGAAAATCTAATAGTATTAGATGACAGACTTTAATTAATTTTATTAAGATTGCTACTTCCTGGTAGCTGAAATAGTTCTATTCATGATTTATATTATATATATTTTAGGAATTATGTATCAGATACTTATATTGATAATATTTTAGAATATCTTATTTGAGCATGTCAGCTACTATACAAGCTCTGCTAATAATTCTTCACTTAAATATATAAATCCTAAATCAATAAGCAATAAATTCTTTTGAATCAATAATTCTTTCATATTGGTATTCTTTATCTTAGGACTTATACTGTTTACAAATTTCCTGTATCTCCTACGAAGAGTTCCTTTCTCTGGTGTAAAAACTAGATTTTCTTTCACAAGATTTCTCTTTAAATCAATAAACTCATCCTCAAATAGTTCTTCAATGACTCTAATTATAACAACTTGCAAGTCTTTTATATGTGTAAAATATTCAAATTCATTAACAACATCCTTTCCATCATAAACTTCATTAAGAATAGCAGATAGGTTGACAACTAATGTATACATTCTATTAAAATAACCGGCGTATTTCTGAAGATATGGATTTCTACCTATTATGATAGATACAACATTTGCAATTTTCACCAAATTTTCTAAACTTATCTCGTGAGGTTTCCTTGTAACTTTTAAATAAAGTTTATTAATTACATCAAGGCTATTATCAGGAAATTGAATATTTGATATATTATTAAAATTCATATCAAGTTTTCCATCACCCGTTTTGTTCAACTTCAATCCAACCTGTGCATCTACATAATCCTTCGTAGCACAATCTTGACTATCTATGGGGTTTTTAACATTTATCAGCTTATTACTTTTCATATTCAATTCACCTCCCTCAGTTAATTTAAGACCATTAGCCATTAAACCATTAGCAGATAGGCTTAGCATATTATTAATATTAGGATCTATCTTTACTGATAGTGAATCGTTTATACAACTAAGCCCTCCATATGACAACAGTTTTAAATTAGATTCTAGCTTTTTAGATTGTCTACCAAATAGATCTACAGTATTCATTTATTACTATAGAAATTCTTTAATGATATCATTTGATTCTTTTTCTGTTAAATCTCCATTACACTTAATCACATAATTCATTTGTTGTTTCAATCTTTCTAACCTAGATATCATATTATTTAAATCTGCTTTCCTACTTTTTAGATTAAATTTAGTTGATATAGCTGTCGATATAGCTCCAACAGCTGATAACGTGGTAATGATTACTGTAGGAAGTAATGGCAATGCAAATACTCCAGATATTGTAGTTGTTACTGTTGAAACAGTTATTGATGTAACTATTGTTATACCATAAACTACTTGAACTATTTTTCTCTTTCTTTTCAAATTTTTGATTTTAGCTTCACAATCTTCTAGCTTATCACTCAAAAATTGTTTTACGTTATTCGTCATTCTATTTAACTAAAGATAAAATTAAATCTTTATAATCGGATCCTTCACTTAAACGTTTTAGTACAATCAGACACCATTTACCGCAATTCTGATCCATCAATCCTTGCAATTGAAATGTAGAGTATAAAATAGGTGATCCTAAATACTCAATTACTTCTTTTGGTGGAGGTAAACCAAAACTGTTAAAATAATATTTTTCATTATTAATTTTAAACCAACAAGTCCAATGACTACCACTTTCACTAGATAAATTTAAATTTAATATTCCACATTCAATTTGATATCGTTTCAATTTCTTCAATTCATCTCTCATATAGCAACCCCTAAACTTTTTTATTTGTAACATTTTTGAATACTTCTCAATTTCAATATTACTAAGAGCCCTATCAGGAATACTATCCATTTAGTGGTTATAATCTTAACCCTTTTCCCTTTGATCTACCTGTTCCAGTCTTCTTTAATTGATCCTCAAGCGCTCTATTATGTCTTGCAGTTTCTTTATCAGCTTGACTTTGTTGAACTCTTGATGCAACAGTTCCTGCAACTGTACTTACTCCTCCCAAAGCAGCAGCAATAATAGGAATTAGAGTTGCTAGTGGTAAAAACCCACCAACTTTATACTTATGCAATTCCTGAATTATCGCAATAGCAATTTTCTCTATCTGGCTTTTAGTTAATGTCATTTATTTAGCCAAAAATTCTAATATCTGATATACTGCTTGCTACCATCTGATTCTATCGACCACATTCTATCATGATATACAACAGCATAAGCTGTAGTATTTGCAGGAGCATTTGCGCTAAACTTAAAAGTTACTCTGATATCTACAACAGTATTTTTAAGTCTCTCAGACTGTTTCGATACATCAAATACGTATAGCCTAAACAACTTCTTAAAAGCTTGATACGATATACAATCATTCTCTTCTTCATCTTCAGAATAACTTTTCTTAAATTCTTTAAACGAATTATAAAATTGAGCATACTGATTACTGTCATAATTAGTTATATAATCATTGCTTGGATATCTTTCACTATTCAATTCAACATAAGCATTAATTACTTGCACATTAGCATTGAATATAGCATAATTAGTTTCTGCTTGATTAGCTGCTGGAGATTGAAAGCCTACAACGATATATCTAGGTTTTTCGATACCTGAAGCTATAGATAATCTCCAAGCAAATTCAGTAGCTTGGGGAACAATAGTGTTCTCAGATTTCTTGTTCATAAAACAAAGCGGAAACGATTCTTTTTCCTTAATGTAATCATTTAAAATTCCTCTTTCTTCTAAACTTACTGTAACTACTGGAATATGCCATTGTATCTTAGTTAAGTTTACCTTACCAGCATTAGCAACTCCACCATTTCGTATTATTGCCTGAGTATCAGTTTGTCTAGGAAAAACAATTGAATGCTTACATCCATAAATAATCTTTCTATATTGTTTACAGAAATTAAATATAAATTCTAAAGGAATTTTGAATGCAAATGATCCAGATGTATAATTTCTTCTTTCTTCAAATCCCTTATTTTGATTGATCAGTCCTTCTGTTAATCTAGTAACAGTTGTTTGTAAAGCTGTTAATATATTAGCAGCAGTATTTCCTGGAATATCTCCTGCTACTAAATTCACAATTTCACTCAAAGTTTGAGGTGTTCCATTACCAGAATCTAAGCTCCAACATTGATCCATTCCATTGAAACTATTACTTTTAGTTAATAATGCATCTATTGTTGTAGTATGACCTGGATATTGAAATCTCTCAACTTCATGATCTCCTATATGATATCTTGCTTCGCTAAATAGATACATCATAGCATTATTTTGTAATGCTATTAAACTATTTGCAGCATAAGGTTGATTAGTAGTAGAATCTTGTAATTGTCCTTCAATGTAAAGAAAACTCTTACAAGGTAATGACCATATATCTTCACTTAAAATTTGAATTCTAATTTCTTGTCCATTTGCATTAAGTGCAGTTCCTTGAGATGGATCATAAACTCTGTATTGAAACTTTTCTACAGATTCATCATAATTAAAAGATTTTTCAAGCTCCAAATAAGACTCCTTTACTTTCTCCATTTATTAATGAAAAAACTAAACGTAAGCAAATCCGGAACCAATTTTAAATTGATTAATTCTATCAACAATATTTTGTAACTCAGGTTTTCTTTTATTCCTTATCTCTTGAACAATTGCTTTTGTTGAATCAGCAATCTTAGGATTTATTCCTATTACTTCTGGTGCAGACTCAATAATGCTTTCTGTAACACCTGGTAAAACTTTTTTTAAAATATCTACAAAACCTTTACCACTTACATATTCTCTATTTCTACAATGACAATAACCCTTTCCACATATTACTTTTCTACTTTCTCTCCTCTTTAGCTTGAGACCCATTTATTAATCATTAATTTATAATTATATATATATATTTTCGCTTAATTTTGTACATCCTGAGTAATAACTTTATTTTACACTTCTAATATGAAATCTACATGTAATATTCTCTCCTCTAAAATCTATAGGTCTTCCATCTTGATCTGTTATCCAAATACTAAATTCACTCAATGTTTTTCTATTCAAAGGTAAATAAACAAGATTAACTGGCGATTCTACGATTCTAAAACCTGGTTGCACCTTAGGTCCAAATGAATATAGAACTGGAGATGATATTCCGTTAACAAACGATTCAGTTATACAATCGCAATTAACATATATACTGTTGAACTCGATAATGTTAACAATATATTGTGATTCATTACGTCCTTTTGATAAAATTATATCATCAAAACCTAATATACTTCTTAGTGAATTAGGTATTGTAAAATCAACTTTATAGTCTGAATTTGTTATATCTATAATTGATTTCAAGGTTGAAGTATTAGGTGATAAAGTTATGTAATAAGCATTACTAACAGAATCCCAATCTCCATTTAGTTTCATCAACCTTTGAATCTCATCATTTATTGCTTCAATTTGATATGCTCCAATTTCAATAGTTATTAATTTCCAAGTATTTCCACCATCTACTGAATACTTAAAATTATTATTTGCTAGTGTAATATTTGCAAAACTATACCATGTCTCTAAATTTACAAGTGCAATTTCTAGATCATAATCATTAAGAATAATAGGATTAGGAAATTTAATAGTATAAACTTCGGCTGAATTATCATAGGAAATCAGAATAGATTTAGATATAGATTTTTTCTGAAAGTAAGCAGAAATGGGTTCAAGTAAATTAATTAATTTCTGTTCCATTTATTATTATTTAATTTTGCGTATAATGTTTCTTAGTTGTTTCTTAGTTATTATTCCTTTATTGAATAAAATATCTAAAATAGCATTAATTTCATTAAACATACTTTTATTTCCTGCTGAATATTCCCCAATCAATAGATTTAATCTTTCTTTTAATGTATCTACATTATCCGATAGAATTATTGTATTTAGTCCATTACCAATCACTTGAACACCTTTATCCAATTCATTTAATCTATTTAGTTTTGTAAGCACGCTATGTAACTTTTTACCTATTGTTTGATTGTGCCTGTAATCTAATCCCGAATCAATGCATATTGTTAAATAATTATTCAAATCTGTATCTAATATTCTTTCATCTAAATTAGGATTAACTCTATTCAACAATAACTCTAAACCTTGTGTAAGAATATATTCTTTGTCTGCAATTTTAATTTTGTTATCTTTGAATAGAACATTGTAGTTACCAAATTTTACAGTATCAGGATCATTTTCCTCGTAATAAAAGATAGGTGAAACAGTTACGATTCCATATTTACCTTTATTATTTATTCCAGGATTTCTTTTCATTAAACTAACCATTACTTCTTTATACATTTTATTATCACTTGGACTTTCCTGAAATACAGAATCTGTGTAAGTAGGTAATTGTACAACTTCCTCCTGATATTCTGTGGCTTTAATCTTTTCTTGTATCCCATAATATTGTACGAGTGTTCTTAGATCATCGTCATTGAGATGATTTAAAGGTTCTAGTGTTTTTCTATCTTGTTCATTAAGATTTTGTATACCATCAGGATGCATAATTTTCTTAACTAATTCTGGATAGTTATTTAATTTGTTAATTAATTCTGCTAATAATGGTTGTTTAGCTATTGAGCTGATAATATCTAAACCTTGTTGTCTAGTTTCTTCCTTACATCTCACTAGACCTCTAATAATATCTGCAAGTAATCGTGATGATCTATCATGTTTACCTTGTAAATCTGTTAACAATTGTTGAAACAAATCATCCGTTCTTGTAATTTGCTTACTGATAGTTAACTGTTGTGTATCTGTAATAGGTTTGTAGATTTCTTTTAGTTCCGTTTGTACATTTTGTTTAGCAATAACTTCATCATCAAATCTTTTCCTTAATCTTCTATTTTGAGTGGATACTTTCTTGAGCAATTCTTGATTTTCTCCATTCATCAACTCTTCTTTAAACCTTACTAATGAACTCATTTATTAACTATATTTTTAAAATGATGATAAGTTCAATTCTTGCTTGTAAAAAGAACCGATAATATCTTCACCGTTTAAATCTTTTATTTTATATGTTATAGGAGATGTATTGATAATTTTAGATACAGTGAATATTTCTTCAGTCCAATTTGTTTCGTAACCTTTTGAAAATAATTTTTTATATTTATAAATTCTAACTCTATCACCTATTTTAAATTTTGGTTTCTCGTTTGTAGGTTGTGGTATATAACTAATCTTGTGTTCATTTTCCAACTTTGATCCTTCAGTTGGAGTCATTTTAATTGTAGAATGAATTGTATTATTATATTCATGAATCAGTTTAGGTAGAACATCTAAATATTTATTACTTCCTGTTTCAGTAAAATATCTCCACATCTTTTCTTTAATAGTTCTATTAAATCTTTCAATAACAACAGCCTTACCTTCATTGAACGTTTGATACAACTCTATTTCATTATCAGTTAAGAATTTCTTAAATTCTTTGTTAATAAATTCCTTTCCTGCATCAGTCCATAATTTTTTAGGTTTTCTTTCTTTGAATAATTGTTGAAATAATTCAATCATTTGTTTACCTGTCTTAACTTTTATCGGTATTGCCCAACCAAATTTAGAGAATACATCTATTACAGTGAGAATGTAATTGAATCCTTTATTTTGCTTTGCGTATTGTCTCATATCAACTAAATCTGCTGACCATATATCATCTATATTATACACTATAACTTTTCTTCGTTTAAATTTCTTTATTATGGGTTTGTGTAATTCTTTGGCTTCTTCGATTTTGTTTTTTTTAATGTTCCTAAACCTAATTTATATTTTGCAGCTATAATTGGCTTAATAACTGCTTTACCTAATTTTTCATTAAAATTCAAATCTTTAAGATTATCAAGTTCTTGTAACATCTTCTTATCTGCTTCACGCCTAGTTCCCTTTCCTAAATCAGAATCTCTATAAGCTAAATCATGTTTTAAACAAACTTCATCAACTTTATTTATAGGCTTTGACCATTCTTTTGGTGTGTCATCAGGATTTAATCTTTCTTCTAGCTTTGTATTGGGACCACAGAAGGAATACTTTTTACCCTTCAGAGTTCTTAAATGTAATTCAAAAGGTATTTTAGAAATTTTAGATGAAACTATATCTCCTCCAGTTTTAGACTTTGATATAAATCTATTCTTTTTAGATCCACAAACTTCACATATACCTTTAAGTATTGGTTTATTATTTTTAGTTATGGATTCAATTAAGTCTAAAGTTAAAGTCTTACTTTTACATTTAAGACAATATATTTCCATTTAGTGGAATGAAAATTAATTCAATTGAATATAAGATGAGCAGTTTGGAATATATCCAGAAATCTCAGCGTATGTGTATTTAGAATTTTTTCTAACGGTGAATAAAAATTTATTTTTTGGGGAATTTAGAGAAATATATGAAGCTATTAGTTTAGTGGCAAACATTTCAAATTTTTCATCATTAGAGATGTGTGTACATGTGATAATATAAGTATCTCCAAATTTAGTATTTTTTATCGGTTTATATCCAACCACATAATAGGAATGATCAATAGTTAGATCTGCGAGCTTCAGAAGTTGTGCGTCCATTTATTATGTGAAAGATTATATGAAAGCTTTTTTATGACGCTTCGATTTAACATGTTTAGCATGACTAGAACTTAACATTGTTAGGTTGCAAGCTCTACAAGTTTTTGTAGCTCTACGTATTCTATCTATAGGCTGTGATATTATATTTTCAACTAACTGTACAGGTTTTTCAAGTTCTAATTTAAATCTATATTTTTCATTGAGATTTGATTTAGATTTATCAATAACTAAATATCCATATTTCTTAGACCATGCTTGTTCACATAACTGTCTAAATTTATTAATATCTTTAAAATCAACGCTTGCCCCAGAATCTCTATATAGATTATCGGTATCCCCGGGATCTAGATTGAATAATATTAGGAAATTAGAATTTGATCTAATAGTATGTCTTGGTAAATGATAATAATTTTGAGAAATGTATATGCAATCGATATTATTATGCCTGCTTCTAGTAAAGAATGCGCCAGGTGCCGATTGATTCTTATCTGTCATAATATCGTCAAATATTATTAGATTCTTGTCCTGTTTATCAAACTCTTTAGGATCAGGAATATCGGATGGATCTTCATAATATTCACAAGATATATCTCCTTTCTCCTCATCTTCTAATTCTTGGGCAAGTCCTGCTGCTATAACTTCCGGCTTTTCATCGCGTTCATTAATCATTGAATTATGCATTAGGATTTCTGTTATATCAGACTTAGGTAATTTATTATCAAAGCCGGCTTTTAGTATTTGATATTCCGGTTGATGAAGGGATCTTCCAAATACATATAGTTTATTGTAATCTAACATATCTTCCTGAAGTAGCATCCGCATAAGTAAAGCCGTTTTTCCGGAACCCGATTGACCGATTATTAAGCATCGGAATGACTCCGGAAATGTATCGGAATGCTTCTTACTCTTCTTCGATATCCAATAATACTTCGCATCCATTTATCAGCATAAACTCCACTTAAAATTATTTCAATAAATATTTACCTATTAAATGAATTTTAACTCTTCGGCTTAAATCTCCAACTAAAATAGTTGTCTCCATTTATTTAATATAAGAAAAATTCTTTTATATAATCTTTTCCCTAATAAATGAAGCTGACAAAAGATGAGTTAGAAAAGCTAAAGTTATTTGATAATTTAACTATGAACAAGGTTGAAGGCGTATTAGGACGTAAAATAACAAATGATGAATTTATAAATATTGAAAGTATGGTAAACAATGCTTCGACATTTTCAAATGTCACGAAAAAAAGTCAAGCAGTAAAAGTTCGTGTGAAAAGACCAGATAATAACAGAAAGATTAACGTAGACGGTCGGACATTTAAAAAGTTCCTTAAACTGGGAAAATATACTTACGATGAAAAAACCAATAGTTTTATAAATATAGATAATAATAATCCTGTTGCGAAAGAAGAAAAAGCTAAAGTTAAAGTTTTTGTGAAAAGTCCAGAAACTAATAGAAAGATTTTAGTAGGACGTCCTGCATTTAAAAAACTACTCAAGGAATATAGTTATGATGAAAAAACCAAGGAGTTTACTCTTCTTGATGGTAATAAAGAACAAAAGCCTAAAACTGTTTTTAGTCCAGTAAGTAGAAGAGAGATTAAAATAGGGGGTAAAGCATATAAAGACTTACTTAAGGTATATGAACATGATAAAGAAAAAAATATTATGATTCGTCGTGATGGAGCAGAAATTCCTATATTAGATGGATCATATTGGTCATTTAATAAATCAGATTCAGATAAAGTAGCGAGAGAGATGGTAGCTAAAGAAAGAAATATCTATGGTGAAGAGAATGAAAGTAAATATTTAAAACTATATTGTTTCAATTATATAGATTCTTTAAATAAGATTTACGAATGTTTTGATAAAATATATCATAAAGAAAATAATGCAATAAAACTAAACATTAGTTTTGGTTATGTAACTGAAAAGGACGGAGAAATAAACCTTTTCAAACCACGTACTAATAGTTATTTTTTTGATGAGCTTTTTGTAGTGAAGGATCTAAATGATCTTAAACAACTGAAACATAGAGTAACACAAGAAAAAATAGTGAACCGTTTAACAGAAACTCTTAAAGATTCTATTACAATACTTCTTGGTATATATAATATGGCTGTAGAAATCACTAGATTAGATTTCCTAATAGGAGCTAATATTGAGTTGCCAACATACATTAAACAATGTAGAACTATTATAGGTTTAGAAAAGGCAGAGAACAATATGTGTTTTTGGGCATGTATAGGAATAGCTGAAGGATGTAGACCAGATCGTTATATAGCAAGGGTGAGAGAGTTATTTACTGGGTTTTATAGCGGTAGAAGAAGAATTGATACTTATACAGGTTTTGATTATATTAATGAATTAGATCGTTATGAAGAGTTTAATAAGCGTCATGCTATAAATATAGTTAGTTATTATGAAAATGGAACTATATCGTATGTTCGTAAATCACCATTCAATGAAACTCGAGTACCTATTTATTTAAATCTTTATCTTAATCATTTCTCATATATCACTGATATTCATAAGTTTGGTAACAAGAAATATTTATGTACAAGATGTGATATGAGGTTTAAAGATAACGATCATTTACAAACACATATTAGTACTTGTACTTTAGAACAAATAGATATATTTAATAAACATCCAAAGTTATGGGAAAAGAAAAGAAATAAAATTGTAGAGTTATCTGATTACTATGATGTAGATGTAGACTATAAATATCCTTATATGATGGTATTTGATTTGGAATCGCTTCTTCAGAAAATGGGACAACTAGTAGAGAGGGTAATAGTGAGAGATCCAGAAACTAAGAAAATGATTAAAATAGACAGCGCTAGATTTAGAAGACTGGTTAAACAATATCCTTATGATGACCAAAACAAGGTATTTATTCCACTTGCAAAAGAAAAAGAAAGTAAATTAAGATATATTACTAGACATATACCAGTTTCAGTATCTATAGCAACTAATGTACCAGGGTTTAATTTGGAAGAAGAAGAAGAATTTATATTATCTAAAAACCCGAGAGATTTAGTTAAACTTATGTTTGAATATTTTGATAGAGTTGCAGCAAAGGCTAAAGAGCTAATGTTTATTCAAATGAAACCATTATTAGATCGTTTGGAAGGAAAAGATAACGCTGAAGTTGAATCTTATTGTTCTATTATACCGATTGTTGGATTTAATAGCGGATTTTATGATATCAACTTACTAACTAATGAAGGATTCATAAATGAAATATTAGCTAGAGATAAAACACCTTTTGTTATTAAAGAAGGGAACAGATATAAAGGAATAAAAACAAATAGCTTTTTATTTCTGGATCAAATGAATTACTGTGCACCGGGAACAAGTTTAAGTAAGTTTATTAAGTCCTATGATATTGATGAACAGAAGGGTTGGTTTCCTTATGAATGGTTTGATAGTTATGATAAGCTGGATTACCTAGTTAAGGATTTAAAAATAGAGGATTTCTATTCATCGTTAAAAGACGAAAAGATGAAAGAAAAAGATTTTAATAAACTTATGGAAATATGTAAGGAAAAGAAAATAGTATTAGTTAAAGATTTATTGAGATGGTATAATAATTTAGATGTTGGACCAATGTTAAAGGCATGTTTAAAACAGAAGGAATTATATTATACATTTAAACTAGATATGTATAAAGATGCATTTTCACTTCCTGGTTTAGCTGAAAATATTCTGTATCAGTGGCAAATATGGGGGTTCGAAGAATATGTACTACACACAAAACCTCCTGAAAATATTATTCTTGAATTAGATAATATAGAAATAGAGAAGAGAATAAGTAATTATAGAAGACAAGATGAAGAAAAAGAAAGAGATCCAAGTCAAAATGTGACAGTTGAAGATGTTAGAAATATATTCAGTAGAGATAATTATCGTTGTCATTATTGTTGGAGTTTTCTATGTAGAGCTACTTGGTCATTAGAAAGGATAGATTGTAAAAAGGGACATGAGAAAGATAACTGTTTTTTATCTTGTCAGAGATGTAATAAAGCTAGATCAGATAAACCATATAAAGAGTTTTACAGACATAAAGCATTATTGAGGTGGGAAAAGTATAATCCTATGATATGGTTATTTAGTGAAGAAAATAAGGATGCTTATTATAAATTAAAACAAAATATAACTGGTGGCGCATCCATTGTATTTCATAGGTATCATGAAAAAGATAAAACGAAGATTAGTAGAGTAAATTACGATATAGCTAAAAAGGATTGGGGTTACAACAAAGAAGCAGGGAAAACTGTTAAGAAAATAGTTGGTTATGATGCAAATGCTCTATATCTATATTGTATAGGTGAAGAAATGCCTTGTGGTAAATTATATTGGCAAGAAACTAGTGATTGGGTAAAGTATGAAAAAGAACTTATGACGGATTCCTTCTTTGGATTTATGGAAGTTGATATAGAAGTACCTGAAGATAAATGGAATTATTTTAGTGAGATGTGTCCAATATTTCAAAATAGGGAGTATGATGAAACTATATGTGGAGAATACACACAAGCTTTACTTAAGAAGTTGGATAGAAAACCTACGAAAAGTAAAAAACTTATGGCTACATTAAAGGCAGAAAAGATATTAATTAAATCTACAAGACTAAAATGGTTAATAGAACATGGATGTGTTGTTAGTAAATTACATGGAGTTATTGAAGCTAAGAGAGGAAGAGTACTGAAGGGATTTATGGATTGGGTAACAGATGAAAGAAGAAAAGGAGATAGAGATACAAAGTATGCAATAATTGGAGAGGGGGCTAAACTTATTGGGTGTGCGGGTTTTGGAAGAACAGGTCTGAATAAGAATAAATTCAAAAAGGTTAAATATTGTACTGAAGCACAGTTCAATAGAGCTAAAAACGATCACTTTTATTATGGTGCAAAAGAATATAATGGAGTGTACGAAGTAACTAAAAGAGCTAGAAAGGTTTATCAAGATATGCCTATACAAGTTGCATGTAGTATATATGATGATTCAAAGTTAAGGATGTTACAGTTTTATTATGATTGTATAGATAAATATATTGATAGATCAGATTTCCAGTATATAGAGATGGATACAGATTCGGCTTATATGGCTATGACTGATGATTTTGAGAAGTTAATTAAACCTGAATTAAGGGATGAGTTTGAAAAGGAAAAACATAAATGGTTTTCAACAGATAAATATTCAAATAGAACTCCAGGATTGTTTAAGATTGAATATGAAGGAGAAGGTATGGTGGCATTATGTAGTAAAACATATTATGTATGGGGAAATGTTAAAGATAAGGCTTCATCAAAAGGTTTACAGAAGCGTAATAGTATTATAAATAAAGATAAATATATACAATGTTTGTTTAAAGGTGAGGTTATTAATGGTATTAATAAAGGTTTTCGGTTTGATGAGAAAGAGATGAAAACATATGAACAGAATAAAGTAGGGTTATCTCCTTTATATACAAAGGGTGTTGTGATGGATGATGGTATTCATATTAGACCGATTGTATTCTAGAGATCGCTACAATAATATTTTATATATTTTATCAGCTAGTATGAATAGGGGATTATACTACTACTAAGGCCTTCTGGAACGATTTTTATAGCAATTTATTTAGTATTTTTGGCGAGCGATCGGGTAGTGAGCGAGACAAAAATATTAAATAAATTACTATAAAAAATAGGTCGTTCCAGAAAGCCTTAGTGGTAGTATAATCCCCTATTCATACTAGCTGATGTCTTATATTCTCCGAACCTTTTTCAATCTATCAACAGAAAATTCACATGTGTTGAGTGTCAATAACTCGACCGATCAATAGTGTAGCTGTTAGGAACTGGATCAATGTGGAGTGCATTAGAATTTGCGAGAATTGCTTTCACAATACGAGCAACGAATAAGACGAATCTTACAAACTGGCTCAATAGAATACAGATCCTTGTTGTCAGCAATCAGATAAAAATTTTGATCATTCGAAAACTGAAGAGCAGCTTAATAATTGGAAAGCCTAGTTTACTATTTTTATTCTAAAACTGCACGAGTTCATTGAAGAAATCTCAAGGAAAGCGGAACGTTCCAGTTCATGTTTTAAAAGTATAATTTTTTAAACCTATATTTGAAATATTCAATGTCTTTTAACACAAAGCATTTCATTATAGTAACGGCCAATGAATAACATTGATAAAGTCCTCACCATTAGTGACATATTTATGTTTGGATTGTTCTCGAAGGTGATCTGAATTTTTACTGGTCTATGCTAATTTTAATTGCTTACCAACAATTTAACACATTTAAACATATTTATAGTTTCTTTGATAAAGAAAAATGCCTCCATAATTACGCTTACCAATTATCTGAATATAGGTCGTCCCAAACAGAGTAAGAATTTGCCAGACAACATGCAAAATGACTCTCATTTCAAATTCTAAGATAATCTTATCGTTTATTTACTCAATATTAATTACGCTTAGCTACTATAATATTACTCCATTTTAAAGAACACATTTTACAATAAAAACTAATATTAAAAAGTGTATAATGCTGCTACAACCATTTCGTCCATGATATTGAATTTTAGTGTATTCATTGATACATTGATGAATTGCACTGTTTTGGACATTCATTTTGTCACTAGTTTGAATTTTACTTAATGGTACTCGCTGTTGCTCTGGATAACAGTAGAACTCTAATTGTTGTTATGTTATGTTATGTTATGTTATGAAGTAGTTTTCTAACAATCAAAATATTAAATATGCGTTAGTGATAAGACAAAATTGAAAGATTAACTGTAAAATGTGGCTGCACTAATCTTATGCTCCGCCTCTCACTTAGCCAGCTGGCGCCGGACAATATCGTTCAAGTTTCATGTAATTTCACAATTCCAAAGAATACGGAGAACTTTTAGCTGCCGTCAGTACCACATAACGCACCAAATGTTCGTAGAAACTGAGAAATAATGTTTAAATATAATCTAGCTGATCACAAAAACTAAATTTGACCTAGATAAATTAATGTATATTCAAAATTAGCATAAAAAGCATATATATATATATATATATATATATATATATATATATATATATATATATATATATATATATATATATATATATGGGCCTAATGTTTAATAGAGTATATCATGCAATGATATCTCGATACTTTAAAACAATTACATACAGTAAAAACAGGCAATATACAATAAGCTCCACAGTATACTGTACTTTTATACATACTTGTACATGTATATATATAAATTATATTATACATTCAAATATATATATATATATCATAAATAGACATATATATATATATATATACTGTATATATATATATATATATATATATATATATATATATATATACTGCATATGTAAAGTTTTAGTGGACTAGTGTTATTTCTTTGATGATTGCAGTAAAGATGTTCGCCTGCCTGTTCAGCTGCAGAGAGCCATGGCGGCAGAGGCAGAAGCAGCCAGGGAGGCTAGGGCCAAGGTATTCATAGATACTCCTCTCATCATGTAGACTCGGCTCTTTCTCTCATTACAGACCCCGCCACTAATCACTCAAAAATATTTTTCACATTACTTAAGCCATGACTGTTTGGAGCTGAGAATGCTTATTCTTCAGTTTAATGTCGATTACTGCTCATTATGGCAATTATTCTATAATTCTAGACTTCGTCCATTAAATACCAAAATTCCACTAAAGAGTAGCCGCGTGAGAAATATGCCTTCCGAAGTGTTTTCTAAACTTTTATTTTTTAATTATTGAGCTTTAAAGTAACCAATGTTTTGACCTCATTTGGCTATGCAGGCCTACCTGTAATTATAACAAAGTAAATACTTTAAAAATAAAAATTCTATCATTTTCCTCTAATAGTAGTCGTCTTCTACGACTACTACTAGAGTCTTGCAGTCACCGGTTGGTCTATTATTCAAACAACCAGGGCACAACACGAAGAATTACTAGTTAAAATCAATGTTTAACTTTAACACTGTTTTGTGCAGGTTATAGCAGCGGAAGGAGAAAACAAGGCGGCCAAGGCGTTGAGGGACGCCTCTGACATCATCAACGAATCCCCGTCAGCTCTGCAGCTGAGGTACCTCCAAACTCTCAGCACCATCTCAGCGGAGAAGAACTCCACCATCATATTTCCTCTTCCAATTGACTTGTTGACTCATTTCCTCAGATAAATCATAAATACTGTAGATCTTTAGTATTTGAATTGAGCACAATTTGATTGAATAGATTGGAAACAAAGAGCAGCAAGTGTTTTTGCATTATTTAGCTCTGGTATCTTAAGAGCTTGCAGCACCTTCAATATATTATCGACGTTAAAGAAGAGATCACGAAAGCTAAGGTAAGCTCAGCATTTCATTGTAAAGTTGTTACTATATGCTGGCTGAGGCGGTTGCTTGTAACCAAGTTGTTCAACCGCGGATGGTTTCTAAAACAGTTCTTTCTCTCTCTGTCACCAATATTCTAATGAGCAGGAAACTAAAGTTAGTTTGGCTTTAGCTTTTAATCACGCCTGGCACGGAGCTTGGCAGGTGCAGGACAATACAAAGTGACTTTATATTAAACCAAGACCACAAACATACAGATTGAACTTAGTACATAGACAATAAATATATCATTAGTACCGGGTGTTTCCAATGAACTACTACTCTTGCGTCATTCATTGTCGTATAGGCCTATTTATAGCACTCTCTTTATTAATTATGAGATGGAGTAACTCGTTTGACACTTACAAACGTTATGTCAACATCTAAATTAATACCAATAAATGCTCGCAATTGTTGTTGTTTCTTGTAGGCTGCGTATTTAGGCATTCGAAAGAAGTTAAGTGGAAAAATAAATTCAAGAGATTTGCTTGTGCACGAGCTTTTAGCAAATATGTCTAGGCATTTAACTAAATATTTAACTTGACATTTCTTACGGCTTAAAGTACAATACTTTCTAGCACCACACAATTGTCTGGTACTATTTACCTACTCTTAATTTTATTTCAGTTTTCCGATTGAACGAAGCGCATTGCTTATGGTGATTATCGATCATTAATAAATTGCTATCACTCAGGACATTAATTATAAAGCCTTGTTTGTAGCACATTGCTCAGAATGCTTACAAATACAGAATGTTGTCATTTATTTACAAATCTGTACTAGAGGTTAGGTCGTCGACGAAGTTTTTCATGTGCCAGAAAATAGAGTGTTATAGTTATCTAATATACGTTACTAGTCAGACAGGTTAATCAAATCAAGGGCAATAATTTTCATATAGCACAATTTTTAAATTAGTCTCTGGCCTCAGAATGTGGCTTATAGAATATGTTAAGTATCGTGTCTTACGATGAAACTTTGAAATTTCAATTCGGCTCTTTGTCAATTCTTCTCAGATATATTACTGACAAAATGCCTTAGTCTGCAGTAAAAACTGAATTACGCAAAAAAATAGGCCAGGGTCAAAGCAAAGGTCTGTTAAAAAATGCTTGGCATCCCTTGGGTCCATGGAATGTTATCCATGTATCGGAGTTGCTGCCAATAACAAATACATGATTCATCGTGGTTAAGGATATTTAGTAAATTGTGAGAACCTGTGAAGCAGTCAAAATGGGTCTCAAAACAAGCATTTAAGTTATTTCTGACCCAGTACTGTTATTGTTGTTATTATACTGTTATATGAGATATTGATAGGAGTATGGCATAGAAAAATCAGCTATGGTTCTAGAACTTTGATGATAAGACAGTTTCAGCTTGATGACTAAATAATTTTAAATAAATTTTAAATCAAAATTTAATGTAATACAGATATCACTATCTTATTTATTAAATTACACGCAGCAACTTGGCCTTTTTCAATTAGATAAAATTGAACGTCGAGAAAATGAAGTAACGATTTCTGTTTATGAGCCATAAGGAGCTGATATTATCGGATCAATGTACATGTATAGGCCTATATCCATATGTCTACCTCTCTCAATAGGTTTCTGCAAAGAGTGACAGATTCAAGGTACAGGTACTTACTCAAATGCTGCTTTTACATTAAATGAAAAGCTCTCCATCGATTAACGAGTTAATCCTTTCACAAAAACCTATGCCTTATCCACACCTTATTGTAGCTGGTAGCTGGGCTACAGAATTTATAAAAACAGCGCTTTCATGCATCGGTTGTGTTGAAAATCTTAAAATTAGTCTAAAATTAGTGTAACAGCGAATTATTACAGTGAATTTGATAAGCTTCTTAAATAAGTAATGAAATGAGCAAACAGTTCGGCTGCCAAAGGTCCCAATGTTTATGAAAGGCTGTCAATATGCATTTGTTCAGAATGTGAAAAGTCGTAATCAAAAATTGAAAGCGAAACACGAATGAGTAATAAAAGAGTAAAATTAGAAAATAGCAATATACGCTACGGAGTGACAACTCTAACCAATATCAGTGTATAAGTGAAAGATCCAATTAATCAAGTGTGAGGATGAAGATGCGCGCGTCGTTCAACAACTATCACTAAATACTGCTTATAGAAACAATATGAACAACAAAAATTAATCACTGTTCGACTTATTTTAATTTGCTCGTCCTACAACGACCAATGGATGTTCAGTAATAGCTAATCACGACTAACCGATTCAACTTAGGCCCTAATAGATTGAAATAATACAAAATATGCACTTAACTGATACAGATGTAAATGCTTAAAAACCAATATAAATACAGAGCCTAAAAAGGAATAAAATACAGGAGAGATAAATCTAATTTATGTCCACCGGGTGGTAAACGAAACGTTATTTTAAATCTAGCATTAGTATAGCGGTGGAGCGTCATGGACCTAAACAAAATCAGGTGAAAGAGAGCTCCTTGCATCTTACTTAGCGCTCTAATGGGATTGACTTGAGAAGCTCAAACGTGAGGAATATGGAGAATGATGGCATCGTAAACGCAAGTCCGATTGGAAGATTTACAGATATAATGTGTACATAGGCAGTGCAGTTTTATGATTCAGACTAAAGGTTAACGATTGCCAGTGGACAGGAGAGAGTAGAGAGCTAAGAAATAAATAGAGGATAGCGCTTATATTTGATTTGGTTTGGACCACGCAAATATATGGATGTGAACATGGACCTTAAGGAAGGAAGATATTAGGAAGCTAGAGGCATTGGAAATGTGGATATGGAGAGGATAAGCTGGACTCTAAAGGTTACAAATGAGGAAGTTCAGAGGAGAGTTGGTACAGATAGATAGTAGATAAATGTTATAATAAATAAGAAGAAGAGTTAGATAGGACATATTGTAAGGGAGGGAGGTCTATTAAGAGAGGTCATAGAAGGTAGAATGGAAGGAAAAAGATGCGGAGGCAGGCCGAGATTAGGTATGTTAGATGATTTAAAGACCCACTCATATGTGGATATGAAGAGGAAAGCGGAAGACAGAGAAGAGTGGAGGCGTTATATACCACGGATCTTCCCGTAGGCAATGCACTAAGAGAGAGATCTTATTATTAGGCCTATATAGAGTTTCACTTGGGATAAGAAAACAGGCAACAAACGTACATTTAACATGATCATTATAGTGCTATAAAATAATACGTTTTTTCTATGAACATATTGCCTACAGTATATCCATAATACTATGTATTTAATTCAAAGTCATCAGCTAATTTATAAAATTGCTAATAAATGAATCGTACAATCAATTAAACATCTTTAACATTTAGCACTTGATGCTACCATTGAACTAATATGTGCAATATAAGAAACTACACATATAAACAGTAACACTCACTAGCGAGTGTTCAATATTTGCTGATGTTAAAAGCAGTTACTTATAAATGGGCATAAACTTCCATCAGCAAACTGTGCATATAGCTTTTTAATAAAACCATCATCCGTAAGTATTGCCGTCCGATAAATGAAAAAATCATAAAACTTAAAAAATCAAGTATTTAAGATTATAAAGTTATCAATAGTATAACGCTATTGCATAAATTTCCTCGTATGTTGGAATAAAGAGCATTAGTACGGAGTCGATGATGATATTATAATTGATTATGCATGGTATTAATATTGGGAAATGAAATAACATTCAGGTTTATTAAAAGCTCAAATTTATTTTTAAAATACAAGTGATAAAGGACAAATTAAAGGACAGAGGCATGCAATATTTGTCGAATAATAATGAATATAACATTAAGAAACTTATGAACATGCAAGTACATGTAGTTATCTTACGGCGGTGAACAACAGTAATTAAAAAAATTAATATAAAAAAGAAATGACATCAATCATTAACTTTTAATTCCGTATCGCGGCGATAATTTCAGAGATTGTTCTGTTGTAATTAGAAGCTGAGGTCTCCTACTCGACAAGCACAAAATATACTAACTTTAACCGTTATAACCGGTAAATAATGGTTTTCCGGATATTGGACATGCACCGTTAATGGAGCAGTTTATATATTCAGGGCGGCTAGAATTTTGATCCACAGTGTTTAAAGCTGATATAGAAACGGTAAACTCCTAGTTATTTCTATCTGTTGTTGCTGTCTTAAGATTACATTACAATTTTTTAACATACTGCTTACAGGTGAATGTTTTGCTTTATTATAAAGAAGTTTTAACCCTAATTACATATAGAGAACGATTGACTGAAATTTAATAAATATAGGAAAAAAATTAGATTTAATTTATGGTAACTACGACCGCATAAACGTTTAAGATTATAATATTAAGAACATAAAATATATTGCGTAAATTAATTATCTGTATGTGCCTTTCATGTAATATTTACATTATATATGAACGAGAATAAAATTGTTGAAAGAAAATTTCAGCAGAAAATACTTTTAGTTAATGAGAGAAGCTCACTAATTTGGCTTAAATGACTAAATATAGATTTTAATTCAATATATATAGAGTGAAAATATCTTATTGGAGCAATTATCATTGGCTTATCCATTACCAATCCAATGAATCTGATTGGAATTTCAGTCTTGGACTATTTTCTGTGTAGAATTGTGAGTACCAGCGACGATGCCGAGCCACAAGAGCGTCTTCCTTGGACTTGATGAAGAGAGGTCTCGCCAGATACCTCTTGTTGTTCCAGATTGTAACATCTCTCTCAACCTTCAGCAACACAGGCAATTTAAGCAATACAATATATAATTAACTGCTATTTAGTAAATAACGAAAATAAATAATAATTACTATTTATTTAGGAGAGGGAAATGGATGACAGAGAAGAGTTAAGGCGTTATATACCATGGACTTACAAGTAAGCACTGCACTAAGAGAGAGACTATTTATTTGCCATCAGACGCAGCGTAGTATTTGGTATCAGAACAATTATTATTTTGAAAACATTGCTGTGGACGACATTCATGTATGAATGTAAAACATAGGCGTTAGAGAAAGAGAATATCAGAAACTAGATGCATTGGAAATATGATTATGGAGAAAGATGGAAGAGATTAGTTGGACTCACAAAATTACAAACAAAGACGTTCTTGAAAGAGTCGAGTCTGTACATATAAGCAGTTAATTAATGTGATAATAGATGGAAAGAAAAGCTGGATAGGATATATCATAAGTGGATAGATTGATGAAAGATGTAATAGGAGGAAGAATGCAATGGAAAGGGTTAGAGGCGGGCCGAGACATAGGATGTTACATGATATGTTAACAAATATTATCTAGAGATGATTTGAAAGGTTGAGGATAGAATTGGTTGGAAGAGTTATACGCCATGGACCAGCTATTATGCAGTGTACAGAAAGAGAGAGCGAGAGTTAATAATGACACATGGCAGCTCCGTAATATACAAGACCGAAATAATTCCTGAATTTGGGGAATAAGGGAATTGATGATTTGTTAATTTCGCTTTCTCTTTCTCTATGTCGCTCTTTCTTAGTATACTGCCACAGTAGCATGTCCATCGCATAAAAATCCTAAATCTTAAGCATATTTCTTGTTGATGAGCTGGAGAAATGTTTCTACGTTGTTGTATATTGACAGGAATAATTTAATTTATAAAAGCTAATAGAGGCATATAACACAAAGCAAAAAATTACTGTGTACTAAAGAAGAATTAATCCTTTGATTAAAACATCAAAGGATTAATTCTTCTTTAGTACACAGTAATTCTTTGCTTTGTGTTATTTTACTGTATAAAAATTATAATTGTCAGGTGCGAACTGTCAGCAAGTCAGCAGTCAAGTGATGTCTAAACGATGGTTGAACGAGTGCTATATATGGTAAGAAGAAGAAGAATGTTAACAAGTGAATAATATATACATGTAAATTTACGCAACAAATAATTATAAGCAAAAATAATCACTTTAAGCTGAATAAACAATATTATTGATTGGCAGTAAACTTATAAAACTTACAAAAAATAGTTGAAAAATGAATGCTTTACGTTTTTATATCATGGGCTTCAATCGAGAAAAAGTCATTGTTGAATTAACTTACCATCAAAGCTTCTGCATATAGGAAGAATTTGGCTACGAATGTCGGAATGAAGTTATTAGCATAGACATGATGAATCATTCTCTGCGTCAGAGGTTCAACGGGAGTCAACGCTTGCAGGAAGGCTCCTCGTCCAAATAGAGGACTGTCGAATGTCAAATTAACAATTCCTGGTCCAATCTGAATGGAAATAAATCAATACCTGATTCGATATAATCAATATTAAACGTTGAGCTTGCAGCGTCCTTCGAATTTGCAATTGAGTAGAGTCGCATTTGGTATTCAATCATACGCAACAACTCAAACTGCACATTAAGTGTCGTTAATTAGTTTATTGATCCCTGATCGCAGATTATATAAATAATAATAATCTCCCTATATTATAATAAAGACATTGACTGATGTCATCTACCTCAATTCACACATACTTAATATTGTCGTAATTATTGACAGAGTAGTCACGAAAGTAGGCTACATGTACAATCTTAGTAGCCTGAAATGTCCCAGACAATCTGCAGTTTAGCTGTTACTATTACGAAATTTGTCGGTAAATGTCCATTTTCTGTGTAAATAAAGTATTCCTGGTCTTTTTTATTGTTTTATTCCTGACATCATGATTCATTCAATCAATAAGAATGAAAAAATCTTAAATAGAGAGGCACATAACTAAATTAATAAAACAATTCATAAATGTTTCCCCGGATGGGTTATAAAACTGAATTATAACGAATTGATGAATATACATGTATTTGATATTCACAATAATCACAATGACATAATACATTATGAAAAGAGCGACATGAATATTGGACACACAGGCCCGAAGGTTCTGACGTATGCTCGTCAAGGCTACAACTATTTTAAGAACAGTTCAGGTCACGCAATTGTAGGTGTTCACGTACAAAGTTTCGATTAATATAGAATCATAATATACGTATGGAAATGGCACATACACACAAAAATGCATTAGATATGTAGAGACATATATACTTTATTTTTGTTCATCGGTTTATGCCTCAATTCCATATGATGGAAGGTCATAGTACTAAGCAATATTTATAAGTTTTCTATTTAAAAATGAAAATAATATTCCATTGATTTCAAGACAAAAATGTATTGAAATTTGCATTACAAAAGTTATGTGCGAAAGCTTTTAGATTTTTCTATGAAACTATCTCATCAGATAGAGTTCCATGTTTATTAATTCTAAAAGCAAAGTATATAATGTTTTCAAGTATATCTATTCTTGTTGCATCAATCTAAGTTTAAACAAAGTTCCACGTAGACAGTGTCACGCTGATATCATCATCATCGGTTTTCATCATCATCATCATCAGTTCAAGAGGACAAACTATAAGACTTGTAGCAAAACGTTAAATCAAAATGAAGTTTTCTGAGTTCAAGGTTAAGATTTAAGTTTCTTAAAAGCCTATCGTTATGGGGCATATGTTTGACATTAGAGATTCTCTTGGTGCAATTTTTCTGAATAGACTCCAGCAATAAGACATCATGGACTGGATGTGGAGTTCAAACTGGTGAGTAATAGTCCAGAAGTGGCAAAATATGTGCTTTATGTTCAAGAATTATGTATTTAGTAAACATAATACCATGATCTATAGTACAATGGTTTACAAGTAAGAATCAAGTATTTTGTAAATATAGTAAATGATTTTTAAGCTAGAATCTAGTATTTTGCAAACATGGTAAAATGATTCATATTTCAATTATTTATAAGCTAGAATCAAGTATTTTGGAGACATAGTACAATGTTTATGTCCTAAACTTCAAATACTTCGAAAGTGACAAATAACACGTACACAGATAGAGAACAAAAATGAGAGCCATAATCATAAAGTTTAATTTCTGAATTGAAACATAACTAAACCTGTTGAGCGACGACTTTCAGATCGAGTATTGGAAAGTCACGATTAAACAGCTTGACCCGATGACCAAGGTTCATCAGTCCCACGTGTTTCCTGTCAGGGTCCGGGTCCTGACACCATTCGCCCACCCAGTCGTGCTTGGCGAAGCTCCAGAGCTTGCTGTAAGTATAGCGCAGGTCCACCCCCGCGGTCATGATGGGTCCGTGCAGGTGAGAGAGGTGAGCCACGTCCGCCCCGTTCTCTGGGATCTCCTGATCGATCAATCAAGAAGATAATCAATCAATCAATATTGATTATTAATTATTATTAGTAGATGTTAAAAGTATTTATATATATTGAATATATATTGATATATATTGATATATATATATTGATTGATATATATATATTGAATAGAAGTTAATAATACTGATAATTAGTAATAGAAGTTAATCAATCAATATAAAAAAGCAAAGCGCTATGCGTGAATCTGCAATATTAACAGTATTTGCTGAATCATTTACTGTTTTAAGTCATCTTTATTTATTACTGCTCAATTCGCAAATTAATGTCACTTGTAATGCCATGTATTCACTGTTCAGAAGACAATACAATGATTATTTAAAATCGAAACTCTATCCATTATTTCCTTTAATACATCTTTATCTTATTGAAGAGTTATCATCATAAATGATATCGATATATGAACATACGAACTACGGCGCATTAAGATATAAAGTACACGTTTGTTTTATATAAAAAGCGACATTAATTATGCATGGGAATATTACTTTGTAAGTTTTATTGCCGTATGAAATGAAATACACAGAATTAATTTTTCGTGCGTCAGTGACGACTTCAGAAAATACCTCTATATAGCAGTGACAAGCAACAGTAGTATATCGATGGAAGAATGGAGGCGCATAATTAATAATTTAAAAGAACGGTTCAACTAGCACATGTACAAATGTATAAAGTCTCGTAAAATACAAATACTATTTATATAGTCGACGTTATTATATAAAGAGAGTTTGAGGAGCAATCCATATAACAGACACCCTGCAATATCAAGGTAAATGGGAATTCGTCAAATAGCAAAGAGAATTACAGTTATTACAAAAATTGCCATATTACAAGAACGTTTCATGTGCAGTATATAGCGACATGAATTAGTCGGCTTATACACAATTCAAATAAAAAATATACAATCGATAAGTGAGTAATCTGCATGTACATATATATATGTTGAATGAATTGACCGAATTTTTTTAAAAGTGTATTACAAAAAGGTTTACAAAATTTAGAATAAATACGGAAGATCATGCAATCGAAGTTCAGAATTCTAATAGATAGTTGGCACGAAATATCGCAGGACGCGATAACAAATTCAAAATATTGGAAGTGCCTAAAAAGTGTTTGGCTTTTCGACCATTAATTCGATGTGTAATCAGAAGCGATACACTTCACCAGAAAATTTTGTCTTGAACTATCTGTTTATTCTAACTGAGCACTGCTTAAAAGAGCAGAACAGTCAAAGGATATCTATTACAAATGCTTCATTGACGATGTTAGGTCAGTCTCGTCTCACTAAAAGATCCACTGATAGGCAATTCCATAGCAAGACATGAACCCTTCATATACATGTACTACTCCGCAGCCTGAAGCCAGCCAGAGAAGTAACTATTCTAAAATATGCTCGTCCATTTAAAGTGTTACCGTCGTTCACGTTATTATCAAACCCTCCCCGTGTTGTGTCCGGGTTGTTTGAAGAATTGACCAACCGGTGACTGCACGTGTCTTAGAAGGTGACTAAAGTACTATGATCCACACCAACGTCAGAAAAGGCATTCAGTTGGTGAGCGCCTAGGCTCCAGAAATTATTACAAAACTTTAAATGAATGGGAAAGTCCCAAATAGGGGATAGACTGATGAATAATATGATGTAGGACAGAGAAGATTTGAGACAGTCTATTCGTATCCCGATCCTAGTTAAGCTGGGATTCAAGGGATGATGATGATGATGATGATGACGACGACGACGACGACGATGATGATGATGATGATGTTGTTGTCGTTGTGACTAAAATCAAACCTCGATATGAGCATTGATGATATGCTCACTGCGTCCTCTATACGTCCACTCTCCACTCGTGATCTCTTCTATCTCAGGAGGCTCCCAGTACGGCTCCAAGCCCTCCGCGTGGAACCACATGTAGATAAAACCATTCCTCTCCAGGGTTATGTACGACGTCACTTTGGCATTGCTTGGAACTGCGTGCCGAGAACAAATATAGAATAAATAGATTCAATAGTAGAGGACAGGGATAGAAATTATATGTGTATAAACATTTATACTTAAAATTCACAAATTTATAAACTTTATCAACAAAATTTCAAAATATTTTTTAAATGATATATACATATACATATATATATATATATATATAGATATAGCTATATATATATATATATATATAAATATATATATATATATGCATGTACATTATATGTAATTAGTAATGTGTGTTCATGTGGATATATATATATATATAATATATATATATATATATATATATATATATATATATATATATATATATATACAAATACAGTATATACTGCATAATGTGTATATGTTAAAAAACTTGCAAAGAATAGAAATACAAGCATATTATAGTGTATAGAATGTAGAAACGTTATATGCATGTGTATATGCACATGTAAATATATACGCTTATATAATATATATATAATATATATATATAATATACATAATGTATATATATATATATATATTATATATATATATTATATATATATATATATATATATTATAAGCGTATATATTTACATGTACATATACACATGCATATAATGTTTCTACATTCTATACACTATAATATACTTGTATTTCTATCCTTTGCAAGTTTTTTAACATATGCACATTATGCAGTATATACTGTATTTGTATATATATATATACATATACAGTTATATATATATATATATATAATATATATATATATATCAACATGTACACACATTACGAATTACATATAATGTACATGCATATACATATATAGATACAAAATTATGTACATTTATATAGGCCTATAATTAGAATATTATATATATACATGTACAGGTGTATATATATATACATGTACATTGGATAAGAAATAAAGCAATAGTCTCTTTCATGTTTAATATAAAGAATGATATACACGAGTAAAGCGGGAAGTATGCAGACTTTGAAAATGCTGGAAGAGAAACTGAATACACCGCCTTAATAGTGAATTACTTAAGCCTATATAGGGCTTATAGAAAAATTTAAACTATTTAGAGCGGGTTCCTCTGAAATCATAAATGCTGCTCCTGCTTAACGTTTGTTATCTTAAACAGCGCCTATTAATATTATGCAGTGGAGCAACCATTCATGTCATGCAAGCATCTAGCTGTACGATAACGCAATTTCACATGACTTTACATATATATAGGCACATTACATGTATATCCCATGTACGCACACCTAGAATATCATCCATATGCATTGCATCCACAACGATATTGTACGCAGGTATTAATTAAGACAATGATAGTAATATTATTTATATTTTACGGACGCAATGTGTATGAACAAAGATCTTTATTAACAGCAAAAATTATATTAAATTCTGGAATATATTGCAACATAACAAGAACAATCACGTTCCTAATTAGAACTCCAATATAATATCTGTAATTAATTTATACCAGCGAGACTTAAGAATGGATCACACAGGAATCTAATTAGTAGCGGCAACTTCAAGACTCTGCAGAAGTGTTCCTGCAGCTTTTCACACGCCAAGTATCGACGATATTACAAAAAATTATCTTTCATCACAAATCTTTCTGCAAGCCTAAATATCGTTCACCCACACTAATCCTAAGCTAACGAAATTTTTTTAATCAAAATTAGTATAGGCTTATTTTTCTTACGAGGATTTAAAATTAGCAGTATTAGGTTCATATACTGCAGCGAGAAGTTTTTTAAAAATTTCAATCTATAATTTTTAACATTGTTGTACAGAGTGAACAACGGTCTGCTATAGATCTATATATGATACGGTATGGTGGAATAGCAGAATTAATAACATGTTTAACTATAAAATATATCTGATGCACAGTTTGATGTTAGCATATCTTCTAGAAATGTCAAGCAAATAACAAATTTATACTTATTCAGAAACAAGCATCCAAAGCCTATAATTTTATTAACTTTTAAAAGTTATTATAACACTTGTAACTGAATCTATAAGGCACTGGTTGTCGTAATCTATGATTAGTAGACCTATTAAGAATCTCTACTTAAATTTTATCAGTAATTTGTATATTCACTTCAGTGTACATTTCAATATTTCCATAAAAGATTACAATAATTTTATTGACGATAGATTCAAAGTAACACTTTAAAGCAGAGAGCTTACATTTTTGCAATAATTGAAACAAATTAAAGGCGCAAACTATAAGCTGTTGTGATACATTTTGTGAACAAACTCTTCTTTTGTCTCAGTGTCAACTTCTAGGACAAAACTAACGATAGTTCGACGATAAGATGATAATTGTTGATAAATTGCAGGTTAATTAGTCCGTTAAGGTCCTTGAGTTTATTGAGTAAACTACTCAAACAAATAGGAGCTATGAAGGATTCTGGTACAATGTGTTACATAATATACTTCTCACATGCTACATATGTTTACATATTTTATTTTTTATTTATTTATTTAGATCACCAAAAAGGGTCATTCAACCCTGTACAGTTCACAAGCAACGCAAACAAGTAAATGCAATAAGTGAGCACAATTTAAATGTGAACCATGGCGAACTTAAAACGAAACTATAAAGTAGAAATTAAAGAATTAAAATAAAGGAATTCGAAATAAAGAAAATTAATGATAATAGGTAGGCATAATTATACATTTAAAATCAGTATCATTAATAATTATTTAAGAAGTACTGACGAAGATTAATATTGAAACAGTTAAAGGAACGAGATGATAGTAAATTAGGTAGAAGGGATAGCCAGTATCTAGGGCCTTGTACAGCGATATACTTTTCGCGACAGAAGGTTCTGAACGATGGTATAGTAAATTCCGAAACTTGTCGAAATTTATAAGCAGAATTTACAACATTATTTAATAATTATTTTAAAATGCTTAGAACATCACATGTTCTAAACATGCTATGCACATATTTTGGAATTGTTATTCAACACATTTTTTATATAATAATTATACTAATAGTACTTTACATATATAATATACATATTCGACATAGATGTGCAAAGACATATATAGAATTATACATGTATGTCATTTACGCTTGCTACGCATGTTCTACATATTTGCTAACATGTCCTACTATAAAGATTCAATGCATATTTTTTACATATATAGTAAGTTTCAAAAATGTTTTGTACGTGGTTTCATATTCACCACAGAAGTTCTGCATGTTGAAACATGTAGTCTTGAATCATGAATCTTTATAGGTTCTTTATAGGTTATGAAACATGAATCTTTATAGGTTCTAGATATGATTAAAATATAAATACGTTCAATACAGGTATATCATACATTTGTTTTACAAATGTTCAACATACGTTCAACAAATGTTCAGCACTTGTTCTACAAATGTTGAACACTTGTTTTACAGATGATCAACATTTGCTATACAAATGTTCAGCACTTGTTTTACAAATGTTAAACACTTGTCTTACAAATGTTCAACATATGTTCTATAAACATTGAACACTAGTTTTACAAATGTTCTACAAATATTGTACAAAAGCCTCACGCACACAGTGACATACTCACTACTGTACTATGTTAAATTATTTAGCCGACTCAACATGTAGCCTATTGTGTTTCACGAAATTAATGCACAATGAATAAATATAGGCTAGTGCTACGTAGCTGAACGACCGAAAATTCACCTTATGCACTGAGCTTGCGAGTATATATATATATATATATATATATATATATATATATATATATATATATATATATATATATATATGTATATATATATATATATACTGTATTTATATATACATACTGTATATATATACTGTATATATATACATATACATATATACTGTATATATATATACAATATATATATATATATATATATATATTATAATTATATATATTTATATAATTATTATTAATTAATTATTATATATATATATATTTATATATATACAGTATATATGTGTATATATATATATATATATATATATATATATATATATATTAACGGAAACATTAAAAAACCAAATATCTATCACATATAGATGAAAATATTTATACAGAAATTTCTTTAAAATGGTTTTAAGATTATTAAACCACATGATCATTGAGATCTGAAAGTTCAATCAGAATGTGATATTGGGGACACGAAACACTCTGATAATTTCTAACACTATTATGCTAACTAGTTTGACTATTGTGCTCACTATCGTGACTGCATTTCTTTAGACTACTGTGCTATCAATAACTGCAAAACATGTTACTGATGACGAAAAATTCGTTATCAGGTATCTATAAAATTAGACAACAGCAATCTAATTATACACACTGATATTTAACTAGGACATTGTTATCGAGGGATGACATTTGACTGATTGCGTAGCGAAATGAGGCCTAGCTTGTGCTACATTAAAGTACGTTTAGGATCATGAAAAATGGAACTAAATTTTTCATTTTGCTTCTAAGCTTAATGACATACTAATGAACGAAAAATTAATAAAGTCAGTAATAATATTATACATTATCGTATAATATGATAGTATACTAGTAATGCATATTTTTATAACGCAACTTAACCAGTAATGAGTCTAATTTAAAGTTAAAATTTGCAATAAGGATGAATCAAACTGCAAAACTGCAATCCGTAATTGTTGACACAATACTGACAGTTATTTACACAAAAGTTGGACCATATATAATTTCCAAAACTGTAAGGAACTCAGATCTCGACTCGTTAAACTTTGCTATACAAATAACTGTCTCAAATCGCGATAGATGAGACAAAATCGCATGAAATTGTAACGAACTCTGATCAATGATGAACTGAATTGTATTTCGTACTACTAAACAAGATCAATACTAAAAGAACCGATTCTACAGTATTTACAGCAAATTTTGATATATAAACAACAAACTCGGATCCATTTCGAATGAACTCGGATCTAAACGAGTGCACTGAACTCTGCCCTTTTGTTATTGTGTCCATTTTTACTGCGTGAAGGACAACGTCAGCTCACAGTTGTCATCCTAAAGAAGTAGCAACAACAACAACTTACTATTTGACTGCTCGTCGATATAAGGAATGTGGACGCATTTTCCATCATCACCGCGAAACTTCCACCCATGGAAAGGACACTCTAGACAGTCGCCCTTGACCAACCCTCCCACGGCCAGATTGGCCCCCATATGAGGGCAGTATGCATCAATGGCTCGAGATCTACCGTCGTCTCCTCGAAATACGGCCAAATTTTTCCCTGAAAGCAAAACAGAAGTATAATTTGCAGATTTAATTCAAAATACATGCACTATGTATACTTTTTCGCCTGTGTCTAAACATAGTATGCGCAACTATGTATTGCTTCATTAACCATAATTCAATAGTACTACTGCTCTAATGAGCAATTAATTCACAACATAATAACTTAGTCTATAAATGAGATTTATTTGAATTAAACAAGGTTTTAGGATTACTTTCTTTATCTTCATCAGTATCTGAACCTCTTAAAAAGAGAAGATACTTTCTTAACTCATTTTCTTTATTCACTCTTCAAGTAAAAATTTTTCATAATTTTAAGACATATCGTTTGGGTTTAAAATGTAACAAATTTAATTCAACAAATATTGTCACGTTGTAGTGGCCGGCTTAGCAATTTCGTACTTTATGCATATACATGTATTTATCTACTACTTTATATTTACTTTATATTTAACCTACTAATCTTCGCTTTTGTTCTTCTCTTTCAACTTTCTCTAGCAAGTTTAATAAATATCTTTTCCCATCATAGACATACTCTATCTATCCTGACCATTTTTGTTCACCAGACCGGCTTTCATTTTAAGATCTTACTTCTCCTCAGCTCATTTCTTTCTCAAATTGGTCTTCATGACTTGCTCTGTAGTAATGTGTGCAGTGGGTCGTCCCTGACAATATCCTTGGATGAGTATTCTAGAGAACTGTATCATCTTGTACAATACTGAATAATTCTTTCCCGAGTTCAATTCAATTCGTTAGCTTCCATTTATCTTCTGTATCATTTCTCTCCATAAATCTATAGTACCATATCTCTCTATTTATCTCCAATATCATATCTATCCATAGATCTCCAGTATCATATCTCGCTATATATCTCCAGTACCATATCTGTCAATATATCCTCAGTATCATATCTCTCTATATATCTCCTGTATCGTATCTATTACTAGATCTCCAGTAGCATATCTGTCTATATATCCCCTGTATCATATCTCTCTATATATCGCCTGTATTATATCTCTCTATATATCTCCAGTATCATTTCTCTCTAGTTCTCAGTGTCATCGATTGGTCGTTGCTACTAAACACTAGAACGCTCTCGAGTAATTGTCGTTGTTATGAACTGGAGGACGCGTTACATTGCGCTCAATACTCTATTGAAGGGCTGCAGAAGTCAGCATTGTCAGCTTCATATACTATGCTATAATGCACTGTGATATAATGCTACCTTCTTCAGCGTGGCATTCGGAATGCAATTGGGCTGAGAAACAGGACAAACTATAGGCTCTATAGGCTCCGCTTTTAAATGTCTGTATGTACGAGATAAACCACACAACTTTGCACAATTTGATGATGACTTTCTGTTTAGTGTAAGCAATAATAGCATACAAGATCACGAAATACATAAATATAAATATATTTTTTATAGCACACAATTTAAAGGATAAAATACTAAACTGTATTAGTTTGTCATTAATTGTCTGCTTAGATAGAAGATTCTTTTATATAAATAGTCCAATCTCAAACCCTTCGTTCCTATCTACTACGTAGATTAAGGTTTACACGGACAATTGTATTATAAATTTTAATTAATTATCTGTCAGATTGAAGGGTTACGTCGTTTAGAAATGATAAGGTCGACAGCATTTAAGACAAGCAAATTAATCTGCAGTTCACGTGATATACCGTTCAGCGATCGATCTATTTCTGAAATGGTCTAGAGTTAAAACTTACTCAACCCTTCAAGCAAATTGCTATACCAAATTAACTGAAAATAAGTCGGGGAACTTCATAGAATATCACAATGATTTACCTGCTATATTGCTATATTTTATTTCTACCATTCATGTAACCTATTAAAATTATCTTATAGAATCTCTAACAATTTTTCGCCTTCTTTCCTATAATTCGAAGCACTACATTTACTGTATCGTTAACTGACATTACACAGCATTTTTAAAATTTTACATGTCAGATATACTTAACAACAAAGTAAAAAAGGAACGCACACAGAAGAATATTTGAAGAAATTCAACATTTAACTCTGGTATTCAAAGATTGACTAATAATTATTTTACATAAAGCTGCGCTGAATCTGTTGTTTAATTCTGAACAGTACTGCTGTAAAATGGTCGAAATTACTGCCTCTGTAAAATTAAAATAGTAGATTTCCAGACTATAATTGATATATTTTAGACGATATACTATGTATATTCTACTAGGCTGAATGGAATGAAAAATAGGCAGGGGCAGGCCGAGATTAGGTATGTTAGATGATTTAAAGACCCACTCATATGTGGAAATGAAGAGGAAGGCGGAAAACAGAGAAGAGTGGAGGCGTTATGTACCATGGACTTGCCAGTAGGCAGTGCACTAAGAGACTATGTAAGAATACTAGCTTCATTATCTTATGCTTTACACATAAGCGCCACATATAAGTGTCATCAAGGACTAGCAACTAAAGGCAACGAACATAGCGCGTCTGGCACTAATATAAATTACAGTTGCGAAAGTTAAGAGTAAATAGTTTGACAGCAGCTGCGACATGCTAAACTCACAAGATATATCGTAACATTCGACTGAAGCAACAAATTTAAAATAAGCTTAAATATGTTGTTATGCATATGCAAAAAACTCAAGGTAAATGCAAAGAGCAGAACGGTGTCTTTTAATGAGAACACAGCTGAACGCCATGACTTATCAAAACCCATTCAGCCTACAAGCTGTCGTTGAGCAAGATTTGTGGAACAAGAAGTGGGACTGCGAAAATTGTTGCAGAAATATATTAAAAGGCTTAGTCATTGGTGGTTAATTAATTCATAATAAAGATCAATTTAGAAATCCGGCGTTAATACATAAAACTCCAACTTCAAAAGGAATATATAAAATAAATTTAAAAGAATTTGTTGATCACACAAAGGGATTAGTTGCCTTGGACAATAGTCCAAATGCAGAGAAATATAATAGATTACACAGATAGATTAGATCAGAAAGAGGGAATGTGTAGATTGCATTAGTAGATACTACTCCGATATTTTTATTTATCTTTTATGAAACTCAACTGAAAACCCACCGAGACAGCCGACGTTCTTCACTTCGCCGCTTTTTAAATCTCTGCTTTCCAACAGAACAAACCATCCATTAGGATAGACAGGCGGTATATCTCCCACCAAGCGTCTCTTCCGCACAATATTAACCATATCTCTCATCGACCGATTGCTCTCAGGCACGTACCCGACATCGCCGAGCAATCGAATATGATTAATTGGAATAAACATCATCTTGTACATCCATCCGAGTCCTAGAAGTCCTAGACATCCGGATAGATACGTATAAGGAGATGTCATATCAAATTCAATATGTAGAACAGAGGTGATGTTATGACAGAGATCATAGAGGGCGTTTATCCAGAGACCTCCGACTTCGAAGAGCTGAACAGCGATGAAATTGTCAGCCAGAAGACCTTCTACGTGATCCGTTAGATGAGCCATAACGAGGAGTAGTAGCAGCAGTGTGCTGCCTACGGTAAATGTTAGTAACGAAAAGTAAGCCATACCTCTAGTTTAGTTTACTGTTCTAATGTTTCGATGATTAATTTAAAGACAAGTATTGATAAATCACTACAACAATAATCATAATCAATAATCTACTTGCAGCCAACCATCAATTTGTGTAGATCTGCAATGAAATAAATGCAAAATAATCTAGAGTTCCATCTCTGCATTCAGTTAAATCACGATAAAGGATTATGACGGAATAAGTTTCAGAATATTTGAATATTAAATTAATGACAAATCCGAAACAAAAGATGCATGACGATAATTTCGAGTGAATTCAACATATTTACGAGATATTTACTCTTAAAACTTCTATTAAATTATTATTAATATTAAAATGATAATAATAATTATTAATACTATAACTGTAATAATAATAACAATAATAATAATAATAATAATAATATTTTTTATTTACCCCGGTTGTAAAGAACTCGAGGTTTGATCAAAAGAATTCAAGCAATATGTGCTGAATCGCCGCCCGGCTACTCGAGGTCATAAAAGAATTGCTAAAGCGGACTGCATTAAATCTTTGCTAAGTCATGAAAAGCCTTTGCCAAAGAAAAGAGGTCTCTCGCTTATCGCCGATTTACCCTGCAATACGTCTGCCTATGCCATTAATGAAGTCAACTCCATACTCCATCGGGATATTCTTCTTCTTCTTCTTATTATTATTATTATTATTATTATTATTATTATTATTATTATTACTATTATTAAATCAATAAATCTTAATAAAGGAATCTGACTGATAGGCTTAAGAATATTTGATTATAACAAATATAAGTATTTAATAATTGTATGTAATCAGTACAATTGAAAGTTCGCTTCGCAGCATAACGAAAATATTGGAGAGACCGAAAAATACGGCTAGATTTATCTTTTTTTCTCTCTCTTTCTCTGTCTCTCTCTCTCTCTCTCTCCCTCTCTCTCTCTCTAGTGTACTGCCAACAAAGGCAAAGATTAGGCCTACTTATAACCATAGAGCAGAAAAGGAGGAAATAGCGAAAACTATGAAAACAGCAAATATAAGAAAGGAATACCTACTGTGCATGCGTATGACATGCGTGTAACTATAGGCCTATGAAAGTTTTTTAAATATCTAAGGTACATATTCCCACTCGTATGTTGCTTCCCACTCTCCGTAAAGAGCACTCTATCGATCAGCGAGTAAATCCCTTTACAAAAGCTGCGCCTTATCCACACCTTAATGTAGCCTATAGCTGTAGAATAATGTGGCGTCTGAGGTGATTTCCCGTTGAGTTCCTCAGTTCTAGCTAAGCAGCCTCTAACTACACATGCAATTATTCCTTGCTTCAGCGTCAAGGATATAACACAGGAAAGATGTATCGCATACGTGGATATTATTTTTTATTTCAAATATTATCTCTAACATGCGATCTAGACCTACGTTTTACTAATTAAAAATTGAGTACATTAAAATCTAATCTCGTAAGCAAAATCGCTCTTGGTGCTGTATAGCATTAATCGTACAATGTATCGTGTAGTCCAGTTCAATTTTAATGTCATACGAGCTTGTAATAATCTAACAACATTCAAATGAAATGGCACATACTCGTACATGTAGTACTATCAGTCTGTATGCTTGCCTAAATAACATTGTGTTAAAGAAAATGCATTAAGCTTAGTTTACAGGAGAACAGGTGATTAGGCCTACAGGCTCTAAAGAGGCTCTATATCAACGAGAGCGATAAAGGTGTGGCTGACACTTAGCCTTCGAATGAAGTATAGCTGTTGACCCTGCAATATTCTAAACAGAATATGTGCAAATTAAGAAAAGCATTAAAAACTACTGAATATTGTGTGTAGGCGTAATATTAATGCTACTTTAATTTTAAAACTATAGGCATAAAGTTTGACTGAAATTGCTGTATAGAACAAGAAGGTACAAGCTGAATCAGTGGCAGAACATCATAGGTGTTCGACTGGAAAAGCAAGGGAGAGTGTAAGGGATTTAGCATACTTTGTTTAGCATTGCGTCAATAGACTAATTTAGGCTACGTCGGTCAGGTTAGAACATGGATTGGATATCACATTTGAAGTCAAAGTGTTGACAGAATGAAAAGAATTCCCATGGTGTCGGAAGGTTGTTCCTAAGTCCACGCCGGCTACAATAAATGTGCCATCATACACAACAAATACTAGTGATCATAGAGAGGAAGAAGGTAATAAAGAAACAACAAAAACAGCAACTAAAATAGGAGAAACTGCGCAAACGCATGCGGATGTCATGTGTGTAAGCAAACACCAACTCTTTCTATCACTTATCAACTATTAGATATCTTGTACTGCTTTTATCTACCTGACGTTCGGCACGGTGTAGACTGTGCATAATCTACATGTACAGTTGTGCATGTATATTGTATTTCACGGATTTCATATTGCCTAGTTAGCATAGGTTGCTTGCATGAAGGCCATATGGATGGAATCCCTCCTAAACTCCGTTCTCTCTCTCTCACTCTCTGTCTCTCTCTCTCTCTCTCTCTCTCTCTCTCTCTCTCTCTATATATATATATATATATATATATATATATATATATATATATATATATATATATACATGTACATATATATACATAGGGCTTACAGTATATATATACATGTACATGTATATATACATGTATATATATATATATATATACAGGTATATATATATATATATATATATATATATATATATATATATTATATACATGTATATATGTATATACATATATAAATATATGCAAAATATATAAGGATATATATATATATATATATATATATATATATATATATACATGTATATATGTAGATATAAAGATAAAAGTATGAAAATTTATATCAATAAAAAATACCAAATTACGCGTCACCATTATATTAAATATAGGTTAGCCATGATTATAATGGGATTAGCTACAATTTTCTGGGAAAAGCAAATAGTGCTTTATGTCGATTAACATCTGGAATACTGTCTTGTATTCTGAGCCACTGATGAACGGCGAGTAGGGCTACAGAAAACACTGCTGGTAGGATGCAGGCAGGCTCTAGGGATCAATACGACCCGGAACAAGGGCAAATCCGCAATTCCTCCAGCGTTCAGGACTCCAACAGCAGATGTGCCCACCAACAAATATACAGTTCGAATATGGATGAATTGATTTCAAGTCATTTTTATCACCGAAGGTAGGGCCTATATTAGTGAGGTTGAGATAATATTTGATGATGAAATTGGAAAATAAATATCATCTAGTCTCTTAAACAACAGTGTGGATAACTATCATTTAAAAATGAACAAGCAAAATGTTGAAGAAAATTTCATTCTGCATGTATATATAGAGTCGACGAGAATTATATCAGCATTACTATCTATGTTAAATTTTAAGTAGCAAATATAGAATGTTCCGAATTAATACAATAAATGTCTCATTAAATAGGCCAATCGCAAAGAGAAAATACGAATTATAATATTGCACTAAATTTAAAACTGGACAGCATAACAACTGTTCATTTGTAAACAGTTGTACTTTATAGCTTAGTGGCCTCTCAGCTTACAGTACTCAGTGCAAGTACTAGCAGGCCATCTTATTTTCACAGCAAGCAGGACAGACACAGCCTACGATATGCTCCATCGCTCACGACATTCTGAAGCCTGTGCCACATGCCTCACGTATCACTAGTCGTAACCTTGCCTTGTTTACTCAAAATAAGTCAACATACAACTACAATCCATTCCAAATTTTCACGTCGCAACATGCTTTACTTAAATCTTTTTACCTTAGAGGTGCACTGTTAAAATTATTCACCATCATCATCACCTTCCATTAATAACCGGTTCAGCTAGGATCGGTATTCGAATAGACCTTCTCCACTTCTCTCTGTGGGGTGGCAAACTTTTCCATTCCTTTTAGAAAAATGTGAAACTATTTCTAGAGTCTAGATACTCCATTACCAAAAATCATTTCTGACGTTGCTTTGGATCTTAGTCATTTGTCGGCTTTTGCGACACATTCTGTCATGGTTTATGTATTCTACAACAACCGGGAAATAACAATGAACATATGCACTTTCTTATATTTATATTTCTTTATTGAGAAACTAATATTAAATTAACACCAATCAGAAACAGCACCGTGTTGCCAATAGAGTTACGCTTACATAAGCATATAAATAACTAATTAGAATTAAGAGAGCCGAAGACTTGATTTCTTTCCATTATAACGAAATATTCGTCGCTTTATTTAGTTTGTACATAAAAAGGTGTGAATTATCTCTTCTTGGTTCAGCGTGATCAACAAATATTTGAGACAGTACTGTCCTAATACTGGTATACCAGTACTAGGAGAGTACTGGCAGGAGAGAGTACTAAAATGTTTACACGTCTCTTGTTTTCAATGAGAGATTTTCACCTCGTCATACAAGTATACCATAGATCAACATGCTATAGTAATAACAGTGTGCCATTATATTGTCAAAGAAATTTGGTTCAATCCTCATATAAACCACTAGTATTTCTACATGGGTTCAATCCCAAAGCTAGAACATTTGCCAATTATTAAAATGTCAATATATATATATATATATATATATATATATATATATATACATATATATATATACTGTATATATATATATATATATATATATATATATATATATATATATATAGCCTATGGGTAAACAGGATTGTTTTTCTCATGGAATGACGCCCCTGCCCAGTAAATGTTAGTCGAAGCTGAGGAAGGCACAGGGGGCCCACCTCGTCATAAGCAGAATCCTCCAAAAATAATGGTACATAAAAAGGAATGTTATAGATGATTTAATGATCCATTCGCACGTGAACGAAACACGGAAGATAGAGATGAGTGGAGGCGTTATATACCATGGACCTACCAGTAGGCAGTGCACAGAGAGAGAAAGATAGCCTATACTATATACGCAATTACTTCAGACTTTAATCAGTAACGAAAATAGCCAAGATTGCTAATTATCCACACATTACAAAATCTGTAGTATTCTCAGAAGCGGTTTGCTCGGAGCGGTTAACAATCCTAAAAAATTGGTTTCAACTTTTACAAATACATTTTTTTAAATCTCTCTCTCTCTCTCCCTCACTCACTCTAGTGTTCTGCCAAGCGGCAAGTACAAGGTAGGCCTCCATATTCCTACATACATGCTGCTTTTCACGCTCTATAAGAGCAAACGATCGATTAACGAGTTAATCCCTTCACAAATGGCAATGCTTTATCCACACCTTAATGTAGCCTATCTATTGAAAATAATATGGTTTCTGAGGTGGTTTCACGTTGCCTTCCTCAGTTCTATAATGGATTAACTGCTATTTTATCCAGGGGAGATATTGCATGGTGAGGCGGGTCGCCTCTACCATCCTCAGCTCTTGCCTTAGTCGACTCTTACGTACACGCGGCAGCTTGTTTGTGGTTGCCCTATTCTGCAGTAGTCCCAACTACATCCGGGCTCAACACAGGGACCCGTGCTGTTTTTGTTGTTTTAATTATTAAATAAGTAAGTAAATTCTAATTAATATAAATAGTTTCTGCACGCTATCTTAC